>JBBMKD010000103.1:4245884-4260876 GCA_037834095.1 Argya squamiceps
CCTCTCCAGCTCTCCTGGAGCCCCTTCAGGCCCTGCCAGGGGCTCTGAGCTCTCCCTGGAGCCTTCTCCTCTCCAGGCTGGAGATGGAAGAGAGGCCACTGAAGGGCCTTTTCTGGAAAGGGGGATGTGAGAAGGGGAAATGTTTTGGGTGTTCAATGTTCTTGTCTTGGTGGTTGCTCTGAGTGTTGTAGCTTTTCCTTCCTGCCAGCAGCTCTCAGTTTGTCAGTGCAGATCAGAGTGGTTTTCCTGCAGCTGCCATGAGAATCACTGAGCCTTGAGGAGTCTTGGAGGCTTTTGTTGGCTTTTGGTGGCTTTAGGTGGTGGCATTGGGAAGTAAGAACCTAATCCACAGTTTCTCACTGGAATCCTCTTTCCTCCTTGGTGGCTTCATTGAATCAAGCAGATAGTTCTGTGCACAGTCATCTCCCCTTGGGCCTAATACTGTGATTATTCTTTGGTGCCCTGAAGAATATTTAATTTACAGACCTTTTCCAGGAGTGTTAAAAGCACTTTGTTAACAGATTTTTAGTCCTGGGAGTAGTTTGTGCAGTCTGGTTTAGTCTAGGCCAGAGAACACTGATGGCTTTTGGTGTCCAACAATTATTTATTCTGTGGTGCAAGAGTGTGGCTTTTGGTTGTGTCATTCAGTGTTGGGGTTTGATCAGAGCAGGCCTTAACAAGATCTCTTTTAAATTTTACCTGAATTGCTGGCAGTAAATGATTTTGTTTTTCTCTTTCCAGAGCGAGGCTATGATCCCTACAACCCTGAGCTTCCCAGGCCCTCTCTGGAGGCCGAGGATGGCTCTCTGGCTGACATTACAGATGTCACACCAGGAATTCTGGAGCTGGAGCTGGTCAACAAGGCCATTGAGGCAGTGAAGAATGAAGTGGAGAGGGAGCAGAAGAAGTACGAGGAGCTGCTGGAAACCACGAAGGAGTTTGGTGCTTCAGAGGGCTCCTCACTCATTTCAAACTCCCCCGTGTCAGCTGCTGGGCCTCAGAATGATTCCTTTGCCTCCTTGGAGTATAACCCAGGGAGCTACAACTTCAATAATAACTCAGACTACAACCCCACTCCTCTGGCTGCTGCTGGCAGGTCCAGTAAATACACCCTGGATTCCTCCCGCTCCAAAGGGAGCTCCCTGGAGTATGTCCCCAAGGCTGTGGTGCAGAATAAAAAATACAGCAGCACTGTCACTAACAATAAATATGTGATTGATGACTCCAAGCCTTCCACAGACTTGGAATATGACCCCCTTTCCAATTACTCTGCCAGGCTGCTGGGCAAAGCCACAAGCAAGGGGTCCAAAAGGGAAAGGGCCTCTGATTATGAGGACTCCTACTCTCCATCAAGGAAGAAGCTCTGTGAAGATCCTGATGAGGATGAGGTGTTGGCCAGGTTCTCCTCCTCTGAGGATGAGGCTGAGGTGGAATATAAAACAGCCTCTGGTAGTTCACCCTCAAAAGCTGGTTCTGAGAGTGAGTCAAACAATGAACTCCCCAGCAAAGAGCAGAGCACAAGAGTGGATGGCTCTGCTTCCCAGGAGAGCAAAGAAGCAGCACTGCACAAGGAGGGCCTTCCAAATTCACAGAAAAACCTTGCCAAGAACTCATCAGACAAGAACTCAAAAGCAGCGAAGTTGTGTTCTGGTAAGAACAACAAGGAAATTGAAAATAAAAACAAAGACTCCAAAGACAAAACAAAAAGGAAGAAAGCAGATGTTGGTAAAACACCAGGCCTCAGTGAGGCTGGGAAGAAGGAGAAAAATAAAAATGGAGACAAAGACAAAGTGCTCAAGAAAGAAGAAAAATTAAAAACCAAGAATGAAGAGAAAAACTGCAAAGACAAAAGCATCAAAGTGAAACCAGATGGGAACTTGAAGAAACCTGAAAAACAGAAGGTGGAAAAAGTGGATGGGTGTAAGAAGGAAAAATCCAAGTCCACCAGCAGCAGTTCAGGGAAAAGCAGGAGCGAGGGTGTCACCAAGGGCTCAGAGAAAGGGGGGAGCAGCAGGAAGGAGTCACAGGGCAAAACAGCTGATGTGAAGAATGGCAAGGAAAGCTCTGGTCATAAAAACAAGGAGAAAGGGCCCAGGAGCTCCCTGGGGGGAAGGAAGGGCAAGGTCAGTGGTGCAGGACAAGGAGACCCCAAGAAGGGTCGGAAGCAGCGCAGTCTGAGCCACGTTGACCTGTTTGGGGATGAGAGTGGAGATGAGGATGACAAAGGCCAAACTTTGTCCTCTTCTTTCCTTGGTGTGAGCTCAGACTTGGATGGGGCTGGCTCTGCCTCGGCCTCTGAGAGTGACGAGGACAGGACGAAGAAGGTGAAGCGCTCAAAGGTGTCCAGGTCACCATCATCTTCCTCAACATCTGATGACATTGATTATTCCATCCTTGAGAAGGATGTGGACTTCGAGTCAGATCCCATGGAGGAGTGCCTCAGGATCTTTAATGAATCTAAAGATGTGAAAACTGAGGACAAGGGAAGGCTGGGGAAACAGGTAATGCTGGGTTGGGGTTGTTGGCTCTCTCCCCTCCAAAGGTGGAAGGATTTGGTTCAGTTTAGTGCTGTTGCTTGTCTCAAGTAGAAGAGGGAGACTCCATGTGTTGGAAGAATCTCTTCCTTGTCATGTCTGAGTGCTTGGAAGTGTTTGCACCTGAATTTATCTGCTGGATTGAAAGCTGCTGTGAAATGTGAGGGTTCAGTTCCCTTTTGTGTGGAAGGTTTTCAGGGTTATCAGTTACTCCTGTCTCCATCTGGCCTGAGAACCTTGGGGGTGTGGATGGCTGGAGAAGAGGCTGCAGAGAGTGAGTTTTGGGGGTCTCAAAGCCAATCTAAGATTGCCAGTCTGGGCACTGCCTTCTTGCTGCAGCAGAGTTTAAGGAACATCAGGGCAGGTAGAACCTGGTTGGGGTGTTGGTGCAAGTCCAGTATTTGTCAGAAACTTTGGAGACTCCCCAAATTCATCTTTCCTATTCTAAATGCATACTACAGGTAATTCCTCAGGATCTCTGGATACCTTGTGGGTGGTGCAAGGAAGAAATGGAGGGTAAAATTTCTTCCAGTGGTACCAGGGGCTTCAGACTGAGGAGGTAAAAAGACAGTATTTACATAAAAAGAAAATCTGCAGCAGGAATTAGTGATCACTGAATTCAGAAAGTGCTGGACCAGGAGCTGCCACTCACAGCAAACAGTTAATTGTGGCCTGGAGTGACAAAGCTGAGCTGTCAGCAGCCACGTGTGGCTCCTTTGCATCCCTGCACTGAGGTTGGGTTCCTGCTCTTCTGGGAAGGAGGCTCACTGCAGCACAGGGATCCTTCTCTGGGAGCTGGGTGGTTGTGGAGAGGCATCTGGTGGGTGGGATGGGTCATGGGGCACTTTTTTTTGTTCATGGAATAATTTCCTGGATGGACTTATCGTGGTTTGACACTGGTCAAACACCAGGACACAAAAGTCACTCACTTGCCCTCCCTCAGAGGGAGAGGAGAGAAAAAATTCAAACAAATTCATGAGTTGGGATAAGGACCAGGAGAAAACACTCCAAGGGCAAGACAGGCTCAACTTAGAGGTACAAAGTGAGTTTATTGCTAACAAAATCAGAGGAGGAGAATGAGAAGTAAAATAAGCCCTTAAAACACCCTTTCCCTCCCAGCCCCTCCCTCCTTCCCACTGACAGCACAGGGAGACAGGGCAGGGGGGTTTGGTCAGTTCATCACTGAGATTTTCTTCTGCTGCTCTGGGAGAGGAGTCCTTCCCCTGTGAGGCTGTGGGGTCCCTCCCACAGGGAAATTCTCAGGGAAATTCTCTGGCATTGCTCCACTCTCATGAGCAGCAGCCCCACCACCCCTGCTGCCACCTGAACTCCCCTCCCTGGGCACAGAGTCCTCCCCAAACTGCTGCAACCTGAACTCCCCTCCCTGGGCACAGAGTCCTCCCCAAACTGCTGCAACCTGAGTCCCTCCCTGGGCACAGAGTCCTCCCCAAACTGCTGCCACCTGAACTCCCCTCCCTGGGCACAGAGTCCTCCCCAAACTGCTGCCACCTGAGTCCCTCCCTGGGCACAGAGTCCTCCCCAAACTGCTGCAGGGTGGGTCACTCATCCACGGGGTGCAGCCCTGCAAGGACAGGCTGCTTCAGCCTGGGAGCAGGGCCCTGTCTCTTCACTGGGTCTTCCACTGGATCACAGCCCCCTCCAGGGATCACCTGCCCCAGCCTGGGCACCTTCCCCAGGGGCTGTGCATGGATCTCTGCATCCCCCAGGGATCCCCATGAGCTGTGCATAGATCTCTGCACCCCCATGGATCTTCGTGGCCTGTGCATGGATCTCTGCATCCCCCATGGATCCCCAGGGACTGTGGGTGGATCTCTGCATCCCCCAGGGGCTGTCTGTGGATCTCTGCATCCCCCGTGGATCCCCAGGGACTGTGGGTGGATCTCTGCATCCCTGTGGATCTTTGTGGGCTGTGGGTGGATCTCTGCATCCCCCATGGAACCCCATGGGCTGTGGGTGGATCTCTGCATCCCCTGTGGATTCCCCAGGGGCTGTGGGTGGATCTCTGCATCCCCAGGGATCCCCAGGGGCTGTCTGGATCTCTGTATCCCCTGTGGATCCCCAGGGGCTGTGGGTGGATCTCTGCATCCCCCAGGGATCCTCAGGGGCTGTGTATGGATCTCTGGGGATCTCTGCATCCCCTGTGGATCCCCAGGGGCTATGGGTGGATCTGTGGATCCCCAGGGGCTGTGGGTGGATCTGTGGATCCCCAGGGGCTGTCTGTGGATCTCTGTATCCCCTGTGGATCCCCAGGGGCTGCAGGAGCACCATGGTCTCACCATGGGCTGCAGAGGACCCTCAGCTCTGGCACCTGGAGCAGCTCCTGCCCCTCCTTCTCCACTGCCCTTGGTGTCCCCATGTTGTTTCCCTTACATATTCTCACCTCCTCCTCTTCTCTAGCTGGAATTAAAACTGCATGCCCCACTTTATTTTGATTTTCTTCTCAAGCCTTTTATCACAGAGGTGTTACCATCTCCTCTAACTGGCCCAGCCTTGACCAGCAGCATCTCCATCTCCAGGCCCACCAGGGACTGCCTCTGCTGGATGTGCTGGAAACTTCCAGCAGCTTCTGAGAGAAGCCACCTCAGTGCCTCCCCCTGCTCCCAAACACCAAACTGTGCAAAACCAACACAGCCCCGTGTTGTTTGGTCTCAGTAATGTGTAGGGGCTTGGGATGGAGCTCAGGGAAAGGCTCTGCCCCCCGAGGCTGCTGGGGCCCTGCCCAGGCTCCCCAGGGAATGGTCCCAGCCCCAAGGCTGCCCCAGGAGCTCTCAGGGGTGCTCAGGGTGGATTGTTGGGGTGTCTGTGCAGGAACTGGGGTTGGATCAATGATCCCTGAGGGTCCCTTCCAGCCCAGGACATTCCAGGATTCTGTAATTCCAGGAAGCTGTGTGTGGGCAGTGTGGTGCTTTTCCACCTGGGGGAATTGCATTGGGAGAGAGTTTATTAGGGATGTAAATGAATTAACAGACTTTGGAGTTCCCAGGGAGCCAAGTGATTCAGGGTGGAGTGCTCATCCTGAGCTGATGAACACAGGCTTGTCCCAAGTGGTGCCTGAGCTCATCCCTAAATCCAGCCTTGGGCTCTCTTGCTGAATTTCACAGATTGTCAGGCTCATCTCAAGAGTTTTGCCAGGAGTTGCTTTGAAAAACTGAGAACAAGATTGTCTGGAGAGCAGTTGGAGTTTTGAAAAATAAACCTGTTTTTTATTTCTAACAACTGAGTTGTTAAAAATAAAAACCAGGTTTATTTATTAATAAATAAATAATATTCATATTACTTATTTATTAATAATATAAATTATTAATAATTCAACTCAGTTGTTAATTTATAAATATTATTTATTAATAAATAAATAATATTTATAAATTAACAACTGAGTTGAATTTCAAGCAGATTCTGAAGTGGTTCTCCTTGTCCAGGAGCAGGTCTGAGGTTCAGCTTGCAGCAGCTTTGGCTGGAGAGCTGCTTCTGCCTCCTGCTGAGTTTCTGGGCTGTGTCACCAGAGTCTTCCTGCAGTGACAGCTGTGGATGAACCTGCAGAAAACATTTCCTAAATGTGGGCTGGGGGCACGTGTCAGCACCTGCCCAGGGCAGAAATGAGTCAGTTCCCAACTTCTTCACAAAAAACCAACCGCCCCAAACCCCCCAGGCTGTAAAAGTGCCATGGGAGGTGGGTGAGGTGTGTGAGTGGCTGCCAGGGGAGGGCTGATCCTGCCCCATCCAGCTCATGGGGCTGCTGCTGGGCTGGGAATGTCCTGCTGCTGTTCCTTGGGGGCTCCTGAGGTCACAACAAGGTTCTTGGCCCAGCAGCTGCCCCCTGCAAGGTTAACCCAAAAGGAGACTTTCCACATCTCCCTCTTGTGAGGGATCTTCTAGTCAGTTCTCCTGTTCTTTTTGTTTTCCAGCCATCCAAAGAGGAAGCAAATGAAGAAAAGGCAGAAGATAATTTAACTACCTTGTTTCCTGGCCAAAAAAGAAGGATCTCTCATCTTGTCAAACAAGGAAATGTAAGTGCAGATTTAGAGGCAGATGTTTGGGTTGTTCCAAGGGAGGATTTTCTGTCCTGACCCTGGAAAAGGCTGCACTCCCAGGGCCAGACAGCAGTGTGGGAGTTGTTTGTGCTGGAATCAGTCTGTGGCAGTTTTATTTCCTCTCTTCCTGATTTCTCAAAAAACCCACATGTTTAGGATCTGTTAAAAGTGGCAGCAAAACTCTAATAAACCTTCCTAAAAGCAGGGGTGGGCTGGGAAGAGTGAATGGGCTGTGCTTGGGAACCCTTTGGGACAGGTTGGGCTGTTCATTTTTCTCCAGTATAGCTTCATTCAGTGATTTCAGTAAAAATGAACAGAACATAAGGTCACTCTGTGGCTGCTGGTATTTCTCTGTGCCTTGTGGATCTAAAAGTTACTGCAGTAATTTGGTCAGATGTTTAAAACATTACCTTACATCTGTTCTGAATCAGCCAAGATCTCAGCAGTGTTTGTCTGGATACTCTTCTTTCCCAGTTGTGCAAATACAGAGGAGAAGAATTAAAACAGAAAGAAAGCCAAGAAGATATTCTGATTGTTTTATTCCTTTCTCCCTGGGATTTTAATTCATGTTTTCTCTGAGGGTTTAATGTGTTTCCCTCCAGGTGCTGAGCACAGATTAGTTTTATGTTGCAGCAGGATAAGAGTAGAGGCTTGTGCACTAATTTGAGCTGGGTAGTCCAAATTAATTGTTCTGCCTTTCCTCTCTGCCTAGGAAAGGTTTTTTTTTTGCCTTTAATAATTTGAAGCCCTGGGGTCAACACAATGGGTTTTATTTAACTACATATCTCCAGCCAGTTCATGTGGATTGATAAGGGCCCTTTCTTCCAGAGTGAAGAGATAAGGGACTGAAGCAAATGGCTTGGAAATTCATTAACTCAAATATTTATTGTAAAGAGGCACCTTTTAGACATGTACAAATCTTTAAATATATTTTCTTAATGTGACAGCTAATCCCAAAATGCTTTCCAAAGATGGGAGCCCCAGCACAGCCTTTGCTTGGGCAAACAGAGCCGATCTGGTGTGCTCAGCTGCCAGGACCTGCATCCCCTGGAGTGTCTCAGCTCAGAGCAGCTCCCAGCTCTGTCCAGGAGGTGCTGTAACACCTGAACTGCCACTTTGCACCTCAGAATTGAGGCCTGTGTCCCTCCAAGTGGAATATTTGCTCAGTCTTGCTCATGATTTATGGCTCCAGGACTGAGCAGGAGAAGGGGGGGAGGGAGCCAAGTTCAGGGTTGGTTGCTGGGGGAAATGGGGGGCCAAAGGAATTGCAGGTGAGGCAGAAAATGAATGGCCTGTCCTGCTTGGAAGTCTGTAATTATGATTAAATGTCTGACTGCACTCAGTTTGGTATCCAGAAGCTGCTGTCAGCATCAGAGGCTGGGAATGCAGGAGGTGCCAGCTTGCCCCCAGGTGTTACACGCAGCCACCCTCCTCCAAGGAGACTTCAGGAGGGAAGGCCTGTTCCTCACATTTCAAAGGCTGTTGAGTAGAGTGGAGAAGTTTGTTTTACTGCTGCTTCTCTTGCACTTCTGCTGCTAAGAAACTTCTCTCTTTGCTGACATAATTTCTGGCACTTTTCCTGCAAACCTAAAATTGGCCATCAAAGGAAACCTGTTTGTGCTGTAAGGGCCGAGGCAGTGAGGTGCCTCCAGAGTGGGCAGGGACAGAGCCTGTTTGAAATTCAGAGCAAGGTTTATGTAATGCCCTGATCCCATAAATACAAATCTGTGAGGCTTTTAAGCAGTTCCAGGGCTGCAGAGAGGTGGGAGCTGCTGTGGTGCAGACGTGGATGCAGGGGATCCTCAGGGAGAGAGCAGTGCCATGTGGCAAAGGGGAGTGGAGAATTGTTGTCACTTTTTTATTACAGTAGAAAGCAAAGTAGGCAGCACAGAGTTAGAGCAAGGCTGAGAGTGTTGATGGAGCCCAGGACTGGGCTGGGCACAGCCATGGGCAACATCATGCCACTAAAAGCAGTTCATTAATACCACCTGCCAATTGAGCAACGTTCCAGTGAGCTGGGAGGCCTTCCCAGAGCGTGAATCATTAATGCCATGTTTGTTGAGGGATGACTCTTAATTATTTTGTCCTGGAAGACAGTTGGGATCTCATCCTCTCCAAACCCTGGACTTGCTAACAGAGGGGTTGAGGAGAGGAGACCTTTCTGGGGTGAGTGGAAGGCAGGGGGTGTGGATGGAGCTGCTGGCCCTAAATGCTGTTTGTCTGTGCAGGCAGAGGCCCCGAGCAAGCCGGTAGTGCGGCCGTACCGTCCCCCCACAGCCCAGGAGGTGTGTTACCAGAGGATCCAGCTGGCTCAGCAGCAGGCAGCACAGCTGGTTGGGGCTGCTCAAAAGCCCTCTCTGAGTTTGCCAGGAGAAAAGAGGAGGATTGCTCACGTGCCAAATGCAGCCCTCACCGCAGCAGCCAAGCACAGTAAGCCAGCGGCGGGGTTTGGGATCGCCGTCCTGTCCTCCCCCTGGTCAAAGGCACCACCCCGTGTTTACATTTCTCCTGAGCACGTGGGAAACTGTCAGGGGATGTGTAGGGCTGGCCATGATTTGAATCTTTGCTGACAGTGTCCAGTGGAAGGTCTTTCCCTGAGAAATTCCACCCTGTTCTGAGAAGCAACAGGTCAGACAGCCTCATCTGTCTCACCCGGCCTCCCTCACTTCAGCCTTTCCTTTTTCTGTTTCTTCCTTGGATTGTGTTTGCTCTTCATTCCCTCTTCCATTTAAGCTTTTGGAGGTGGCAGGAGCAGAAAGGAAGTGATAATTAATGCTCATTGCTGTCCCTTTGTAATGGAAGGACTCAGGGGTGACGTGTGGGGTGTCAGTGCCTTGCAGCTGACAGAGTTACCTCTTTAAACTCTGCTGACTCAGTCACCCCAAAACAAGCCCAAATGAGACACATTTCCTGGCAGAAGATTTCTTCATCCTTGCCTGCAAGGTGGTAAAATTGCCCAATTTGTATCCCTTTGGAGACCTGGATTTGAGAAAATCACAGCTTGCAGCACTGGCCTTTGATAGCAGTTCATTCTGGCAGCCTGAAGCCCAGTGGCAGGATTTGCACCTGAGTGTTTTGTGTTCCCTGCAGGCCTCGGGAGCAGTAAGGTGACTCTTGGTGGCAGGAGTGTCACACCTTCCAGTGACTCTGAAGCCCCCACCCTTCCTCTGAAGCCTTGCACCTTGGCTGGGATGGCTTCCAAGACTACCAGCACCATCGTGCCCAAAAGGGTAGCACATGTTCCCTCCTTACAGGTAAGGAGAATTTGAATTCTTTCCTCTCATTCCCCGGGGAGGGTGGAATGTTTGATCCTGCTGGTCCAAATTTAGCACTCCCTGAAAGTGGTGTTTTGATTATGTTGATTAAGTGGGTTTGTTTCTTCCTGTGGTTTTCCTAGATAGCATTGTGTTAAAAATTAAACACTCAAGGGGTAGGAGCTTAAAAAGGTAGAAATACTTAAGTGCTGCTCTGATCTCTGTGAATATTGATCACTTGTCTCCAGTTTGAGCCTTCTCTTGTGCTGACTGGCCTGGGTGTGTTTGGGTCAAGGGCTTGGAACCTCCTGTGCTGCAAAGCCAGGGATGGATTCATGGCCTTCCCAGGCTCTGGGGGCCACACTGAGGCAGGTGGTTGTGAATGATGTTCCTCTGGGACCCAGATATTAAAATGTGATCACCGAACTTCATGCTGCTGCTGGTGTTGAAAGAGAAGACTATTTTGTCTTTGTTAGTTGTTATTGTTTTGTTTCTCTTTACCCCTGGGATCTCTGCCCAGCCTTTGGGTACCTTTGCTGTGAGTTCCTCAGCAAAGTGCCAGGACACAGGGAATGGCTCCCACTGTCACAGGGCAGGGCTGGATGGGAGATTGGGCAGGAATTGTTGGCTGTGAGGGTGGCCAGGCCCTGGCACAGGGTGCCCAGAGCAGCTGGGGCTGCCCCTCGATCCCTGGCAGTGCCCAAGGCCAGGCTGGGTGGGGCTTGGAGCACTCTGGGATAGTGGAAGGTGTCCCTGGGCATGGCAGATGGTGGAATGGGATGATTTTTAAAGCCCATTCCCACCCAAACCATTCCATGATTCTGTTAAGTCCTTCCTTTCCATGAGCACTGGGAAGCTGTTACTTGCTAAGACAATTCAGAGCAGAATTCCTCATGGGGCAGCCTGGGGATAGCAGAAGGAGCTGCTGCTGGAGTGGATGGCAGAACGTGCCAGGACTTGATTAAAGATCCCTTTATTGATGATGTTTTGTGTCAAGATCTGTCATAACTTGCTCTGATTATTTCTAGAAGAGTAAAAAGTGATTTTCTTCCTTTCACACCCAAACTGCCACCACAGTACTGTAGAACTTGGAGCTGATTAAAAATTAGAGAAATAACTGAAAGGATAAAATATTTAGCAGAGTTACAGAGGTGCTTAAGAGTATCATACTAGAGATTGAGAATTTATATATTTAATGAAAAGGATCAAATTCCCTTGGACAGGGCATCAAAGTGAGAGTCTCCTGGGGAAAAGGAGCACTTCTCCCATTGAAATAGGAGCAGTTGCTCCCCTTGGAAGAAGCTCACATCTTCCTCAGAGCTGTTTTTATTCCACATTGCAGCAGATGGTTGGTTTATGGATATCTCTTGAGTGGGATGGAGAACAAAACAATTGGGTGTTATAGAGATGAATGTACATTTTCCTCTCTGAAAAAGAGACAAGTGTGCTGTGATGTGAGAATAAACTGGTGTGAAATGGAAAACTGCAGTGGTGGGTCATAGCTCAGTCCATCAGGCAGGTTTTAAAGAATATGCCATTAAATTGGAGGGGTAAATCCTTTTAGGAACATCATGATTGGCATTAAAAAAGGAAGAAAACTCCCACTGCAATCAATTTTCAGGAATGCCCCAGGAAGTGGGATGGATTAAATGACTGCCAGCCTGGCAGGAGAGGCCTCCTGTTCTCTCTTCAAACCAGAGAGGCAAAGCTGTGTGTGGTGCCCATAACTGGTGTTGTGTGTTCATGGCTCCAGTTCAGCCTGTGGTGCTTGGTGCCATCCCAACCTTGGATCTGTCACTGGAAATGTCAGCATTTCCTGCTCTGGAATGCCTGTGTGTGACTAATGCCACTGGAGTCCTTGCTCCTGGCTGACTTCAGAGTGAAATACAGCTGTTTTCTAAAGGAGTTAAAGCACTGAAGGTGGTGAAGCCTCAAGTGGTATTTTTAGTACCAAAAGTGCTGCGTGTTAAGTTTGGCTTTGGGCAGATTTTCAGAAAGGAAGTCACCCCTTGATTAATAACAGGAAGGGGGAGAGCCTCAGAGCAACCTCCTAGAGCCTGACCAGCCTCTTTCTCTGTCTCACCTGCAGAGCACCACTTTACAGAGGCCTGTTATTCCCACAGAATTTGGAGCTAAAGTCCCAACCAACATTCGTCAGAGGTATCTCAATCTCTTCATTGATGAGTGCCTGAAATTCTGCTCCTCCTCCCAGGAAGCCTTTGACAAGGTCTGTACAGATCCCTGCTTCCCAGGAATAAATGGACAGCACAGAATGACATCCTCTGCCTTGCCCAAGACCTAAATTGGTAGCAAATCCAGAAAACTGGGCTGGATTTATGCTTGCAGAAACTTGGGGGTAGGAACTGGATGACCTTTGAGGTCCCTTCCAAGCCAAACCATTCTCTGATTCCATGAAAACTCCACTATCCACAAAGAGTTCAGCTGAGAAAACTGGCATTAAATATCACCAGACTGGGCAACAGAAAGTGTCAGTCCAGTGGGGGCTTCCAGTAGGAAATCCCACCCTCCCCTTCATTTGGAAAACTTGCCTGATCCCTTTAATAACCCCAGGGGAGGAATGCAGAGGAATGTGCATTGTGAAGACCTTTTGCTCTGGTGCAGCCAGAAACACCTCATGGAATCAAAGTGTTGAGCACAGGGAAGTGTTTGGGATAGATGTGTTTGGTTGGGAATTGGTTCCTTGCTGCTCCTGAAGGCTTTTAAGGAGACTTCTAAGGAGCCTTCTAGCAGTAGGACAGTATAGCAGGATTTCCAAAAGCAGACTTGAGGAGGTAATACATTTTATTGGAAAACCTTGGCCATTAGGTGGGTGAATGTGGGACATTGTGTGTTGTATTCCAAAACAAAGCAGACAGCACGAGGATTTATTTTGTGGGATTCCACCTTTCCAACCTCCTGTTGCATCCAAGGAGTCACCATTTGCCAAACCTACTTTTCTTACCAGTTCAGATCTTGCTCTGCTCTGAAGAGCCTTTCCGAGGCAGTTCCAAGAACAAGAATCAAGAATTACTTGATGAAAACAATGGGCAAGGTTAGATCTTCCTGGGAGCAAGAGCAGCTCTGGGATACTTAAGCCAAGGTGGCAGCAGACTTTATATTGGGGAAAAGAGAAGGGATGATTTAAATATGTGAAACAATTTTAAAGTTTGAAGAAAATTTTTTTTTGCTAATTAGGAAATTTTTATAATCTCTTTGGGAAAGTTTCACATGAAAGTGCTTTTTCCAGCACTTTGTTTAAAATAAAATTACTTTTTTTTTCTCTTGCTTTCCTGAGCAAGACCCCACACCAGTACACATTGGTGCCATGTTCTGCTTTATTACTCAATTCCTTATCAGGCAATTTTTTTTTTTGTGGTCCTACTTGGAGTCAGTATTTTAAGAGCCAAACATTTCTTTTCTCCAAAAGCAATGGAAGCTGTGGCTGCCCCATCCCTGGAAGGGTTCAAGGCTAGGTCGGATGGGGCTTGGAGCAACCTGGGAGAGCGGAAGGTGGAAAAAAGTGATCTTTGAGGTTCCTCCCAAGCCAAACCATTCTGGGGCTCTGTGAGCAGTGGGAAGGGAGTGTGTGGTGATGAGTTGTGCTGTTGGCAGGCCCTGGCAGAGGAGAAGGTGGCCTATGAGCGCAGCACCAGCCGCAACATCTACCTGAACGTGGCCGTGAACACGCTGAAGAAGCTGCGCAGCCTCGTGCCCAACTCCCCGGCCAGCACCAACAGTAGGTACCTTCACCCTGCACTTCAACAGCTGCAGCCCTGCTGGGATTACACACCACTGACAGAAACTTGTTTGAAAAGCCAGAAGCCATTTCTCAGCAGCATTATGCTGAAAGGCAAACAGCTCCAGTTTAGCTTTTTATAGCCTGGCAAAGCTTTAATGGGCCTTCAAGAGGCAGGTCCTGCAATGCTTTGTTGGCTTTCTCAGCCTAAATGGAGATAATGCCACACGGGTCTGGGGTTTTTTTTAGCACAAGTTCTTTCAAATGAAAAGCCCTGCTAATGGAGTAACTTTCACATGATGCCTTCAAAGTGATAGACTCGTCCATCACCACAGAAATCTGTTACACACATTAAGCTTCAAGAGAGAAACGAAGAGGGTTAAGACATTTCATTATTGGCTCTCGAGAGGGTACATTAAACAATCAATTTGTGCTGTTCTTGTGAATTTTTTTTTCTCTGGTCTCTTCCCTTTTCTCCCCTCTGTCTTCATTACGTTCCTGGCCATTAGGCAGAGCAGCTGAACTTGGAGGCTGGCCTTTAGGAGAGGGCTGCCAGTTAATGATTAGTAAAAAGCCCCTCTCTGCCATTATCTGATGTGCTGAGCATATTCTAGAGCTCTGAAGCTCCTTTCTGAAAGAAGTTGAAAGATCTGCGTGGGAGGTTGGTCTGCAGGGCCCCAGAATCAAAGCTGCTTCCTGGGGCTGGGTGATGCCCTCACACAGCACTTGAAGGGGTCAAGTTGTTTCTGTGCTGGCTCCTCTCTTGCTTTTGGTCAGTTGGAGGGGCTTGCTGTGCAGAGCAAGCAGGGAGAGCTACAAGTTCCTAGCAGAACTGTAAAAGTGTCCTTGCTGCCCTTAAAATTGTTGTGGGCTGACAGTGTGAAAGGAAAACTCTCTGTGGTGCCGAGATGGAAATTCTGGGCCAGCATGTGGCTCAAAGAATCCATTTCTGGAGCAAAACAAGAGTTCAGGAGGATAAACATAGCTCTCCTCTTGCCCATGTGTAGTGTCCCAAACTGGGACTGAAGTCACCCACTGGGTACCTGATCTCTGTCCCCCTGTGCTGTTCCCTTCTCCTTGCAGAGACAAGTAACAAGAAGGTGGTGTCCCACGAAGCTGTGCTGGGAGGGAAACTTGCTGCCAAGACCAGCTTCACTCTGAACCGCTCAGGGAGCCTGAGAGCCGAGGACCTGACAGGTCAGACCCTGCTCCTGCTGGGCTCTCACTGCTGAGGGGGAGCTGAGGTGGGGAGCAGGATCAGACTGGTGGATTCACCTCGAGTTGTGGGGGCACTTTGGGCACCACACTGTCAGAAGGATCTAAAGCTGTTATGGAATGCCCAAAGGAGGGACACGGAGCTGGGGAAGGCTCTGAGGAGAGGCTGAGGGCACTTGGCTGCTTCAGCTGCAGCAGAGG
>JBBMKD010000103.1:4291834-4301864 GCA_037834095.1 Argya squamiceps
TTAAAAAGAGACTGGATGTGGCACTCGATGCCATGATCTAGTTGAGGTGTCAGGGCTGGGTTGGACTCGATGATCTTTAAGGTCTCTTCCAACCTGAATTCTGTGATTCTGTGATCCTGTGATCCTGTGAATTCTGTGATTCTGTGATCCTGTGATCCTGTGATCCTGTGATCCTGTGATTCTGTGATTCTGTGGGACAGGACAAGCTGTCTGGCCCGTGCCCACGGTTTGGCCTCTCTGTGTCTCCTGTGTGCAGGGCCGTCACCGCAGTGACAGGAGCATCAACAGCAGGCCCTGTGAAATCCTGGCTGGGAAGAGGTGAGGGGCTCAGGGAAGCTATGCCTGTGTTTTCCACACCCTTGTGGAACAACGGAGCAACTGAAGTGCTGAGAGTCCTTGAGCAGCTGAGAAGGGTTTGGTGGGACTGTCCTGAGCTCTGCAAGCTCCCATCACCTCCCAAAATGTGCTACAGGTTCTCCTGTAGCATTGATCGTGTTCCAGTCATGGGCAGCTGGTTTTAAAAAGCCCCAGTTTGTTGTGATGTGCTGGGGGAGGCTTTCCTTGGCCACAGAATTCCTCCAGATCATCATATCCAACCCACAGAGCCATGTCCCTGCTCAGCACTGCTCCAGGGAAAGATGAGCTTTTCCCACCTGTGCTCAGGGTACAGAAAGTCCCTGTCACCTGTAGGTACAGGGACATGGATGTGACACACAGGTCCTGTGCCACCCTCGGTGCTCAGCTCTCTGGAGGTGGCACAAGAATCTGGAGGCCCAAATCCTCCAGGAATTTGTGACAGGCACAGGCTGAAACACCCACAGCCCCCAGTCCCACTGCTCTGCAGGGACAAAACGTTTCCCCCTTAATGCTTTGAGAAGGCTGACCTGGAACAGACTGGACAGAGCTAGAGAATAAAGGAGGTATTTATTGAAAGGCCTTTAAGGATACACATTGGGCAGGGCCTGGGCTACACCCAAGCTGGACCCAAAATAGTCACAAAATGGTCCCAAAATGGTCCCAAAATGGTCACAAAATAGTCACAAAATGGCTGACCAGTCACGAAGTCTCACACTTTTATAAGTTTTGGTCCATTTTCATATTGGGGTTTAATTGTCCAATTCCATCTCCAGGCTGTGAGGTCCCATCCTTGTTCCTCCCTCCAGCCACCCTTGTTTGTGCTTTTGGGCTGAAAGTTGTCCTTGGTGTGCAGCAGGAAAAGGATTTGTTTTGTGTCCCTGCTGTGTGCAGAGCTGAGTGACACTGAATGTGAGGCTCAGAATGACACCCCTGGGCCGCACAGAACCTGAAATATGTGAAAGATAAAACTTAAAGCCCCACCCTGAACCCCTTTGCAGGTTCTGCTGGCAGCAGTGGCGCGACGTCTGCGTCGGGGACATCGTGCGGCTGCGCAAGGACAGCGTGGTCCCGGTGAGGGAGCCCGGAGCTGGCTGTGCCCTGGGGGGGATCAGGGTGACCAGGGGCTCATCCAGGTCCTCTCTCCTCCTTTTTTTTGTTCCTCAAGGCTGACCTGCTCCTGCTGTGCAGCTCCGAGCCCAGCAGCCTGTGCTATGTGGAGACCGCAGACATTGATGGGTGAGGATGGGGACAGGGACAGGGACAGGGACAGGGACAGGGACAGGGACAGGGACAGGGACCCCTCTGGCCATGGGGGGACAGGGCCAGAGGTCAGACACCCTGGTCTTGGGGACCCACCAGTGCTGGGAGGGTTCAGGAAAACCACAGGATGTTTTGGATCCTCCAAACCCCAAACCTGCCAACACCCCAGAAATGCAGATTTGACCCACAAATTTTGAAAATGGGAGTCCAAAGGCTCTGATCAAAAGCACCTGGTGATCTCAGGCCAGTCTCCAACTCCCAGCTCCTTCCCAGCCCATCCTACCCCCTCCCTGTGCAGGATGATTTAATGTCAGGGTCCCTGGGCCAGGGCTCTTCCTGCACGAGTGCTCCATGTGTGACATCACAGGTCCCTCTCTGGCATTTCACTGCCACCACTTGTGTAATTACCTGATAATTAATGGCTGTCTCTGTCCCGTGGGCCTGACAGGAGGATGAACAGCTCTGTCACCTCACAGGGTTGTTTTATTTTCCTTTCCCTGGCTCCTGCTTGCAGGGAAACAAACCTGAAGTTCAGACAGGCCCTTCTGGTCACCCACCAGGAGCTGGGGAGCGAGGAGAGCATGGCTGCCTTTGATGGTGAGTCTGCAGGGTTGGGGGGATGTGGCCAATCCCACAGGGGTGGGATGGATTCAGCCTTGGGAATTCTCTGATCCCATCCCCATCAGTCCAACAAGAGGCTGGCAGCTAAAGGCCTCATGGAGAGGCTCTTCCCATCATTTCTGTGATGGATCCACCAGGGCTGTGCACCTTCCCCCTGCCCTGGATCTTGATTTTCCCACCAGAACCAAGCTCTTGGTTCCCAAACCTGAGCTCAGCCCCTGCTGCTCCTCCACAGGGTGCAGAACTCCCCTCTCCAAGGGGATGAAGAGGGTTGTGTTTGTACCTTCCCCAGTACAGCCCAGCAAGGTTCCTGCACTGACCAACCTCCCAACACCTCCTTTAGCCTTCCTGAGCCATCCAAACCCCACTTAGACACAAACCCCGAATCTCCCCGAGAAACCCCCCTCTTTGTGGGTGGGCACTGAGAGGGGAGGGAGGTTCTGTTCTCTCTGTCCCTTGACCTTCCCGTGCAGGGCGAGTGACGTGCGAGGAGCCCAACAGCCGCATGCACACCTTCACGGGCACCCTGCGCTGGCGGGGCCGCGCCCACGCCCTGGACAGCGAGCGGATCCTGCTGCGGGGCTGCCGCGTCCGCAACACCGCGCTCTGCCACGGCTTGGTGCTCTACGCAGGCGAGTGTGCCCACCCGGCCCGGGAGGGGCGAGAATCCCCCCGGCATCGCGGGGATTTTGAGCTGTCTGAGTGTTTCCAGCACGGGCAGGTGCCGTTCCCAGCTGGGACAAGCTGGTGTGTCCTGGTGGTGTTGGGATCGCTGGTGGGAGGGGAGGTGGTACCAAACCTCTCCTCATCCCGGGTTTGTTTTATTTTCCTTTCCCTGGTTCCTGCTCACAAGGAAACAAACCTGAAGTTCAGACAGGCCCTTCTGGTCACCCTCCAGGAGCTGCACCAGCTCCCAGTTGCACCTCATCCCACATCCAGCCCACCCAGAGCAGCCCAGGGCTGGGCCATGGGGAGCTGTGGGGTGAGAGATGCTTGAGCATCACATTTTGGAGCGTGCAGCCACGGCTCGATGGACACTGAGAGAGAGGGGGTCTCCTCTGGGCTCTTCAGGGGAGGGGAGGTGTCACTGTGCAGGGAAGCAGCCTCACTGGCCTGCAGGTGAATGTGGCAATTTCAGGCACACGAAGAACGAGGCAGGAACAGCAGGTTAAGGGAAAGCTCTTCTATTTTAATTATTTGACTCCAAATAATATATATTATATACAAATAATATATATATATAATATAAATTTATATATATAAATAATATATATTATATAATATAAATAATTATATACAAATGTATATTATTATATACATTTGTACAGAGGTCAAGAGGTTGGTTACACAGGTTGCCACCTCTTTGACCTGGATGGTGAACAACACCATCAATCATATTTCTCCTCCCAGAGCAGAAATATGTAAATAGATAATTTCTAAAAATGTACGTTGTTCTCTTGAAGCTGCGTGAGAATCTGCACTGCAAGATTTCAAACACTTGCAAGCAAGAAAACTGAAGACAACAGGTGAACCTTCTGGGGACTTGCATTTTTACTTGGGAAATGTTTCCTGCCCAGGGTTTGATTCCAAAATCATGAGGAACTGTGGAAAGATCAAGAGGAAGAAAACCAAGCTGGACCACCTGATGGATCGGCTGGTGATCGTGGTGGGTGTGGTGCCAACAGCTCTGCCCTGCTCCTGGGGTGCCTCACAGGGCTCCTCATGGAGGGCTCCTGCTTGGCTGCTGCTGCTTTTCTTCATTTTGCAATATTTGGCCCAAAATATCTTGGGTTTAACATGTTCAGAGAATCAGAGAATCCCAGACTGATTTGGGTGGGAAGGGACCTTAAAGCCCATCCAAGTGCCATCCCTGCCATGGCAGGGACACCTCCCAAACTGTTCCAAGCCCCCTCCAGCCTGGCCTTGGGCACTGCCAGGGATCGAGGGGCAGCCACAGCTGCTCTGGGCACCCTGTGCCAGGGCCTGCCCACCCTCACAGCCAACAATTCCTGCCCAATCTCCCATCCAGCCCTGCCCTCTGGCAGTGGGAGCCATTCCCTGTGTCCTGTCCCTCCATCCCTTATCCCCAGTCCCTCTCCAGCTCTCCTGGAGCCCCTGTAGGCCCTGGAGGGGGCTCTGAGCTCTCCCTGGAGCCTTCTAGAGAAGAGTCTAGTGGGCTCTGTGATCCTGGGACTTTCTCACCTTGGAACATTCTCCTCCTGGCTTCCCACCCCAGATCTTCCTGGTGCTGTTGGTGACATCCCTGGGCCTCGCTGTCGCCTCTGGGTTCTGGGCCAGGACATTCCAGGAGAAGCATGGATACCTGGCTGCCCTCTACAAGCACACCAGCCCTGCCCAGCAGGCCTTCCTCAACTTCTGGGGTTTCACCATCCTGCTGAGTGTCATCATCCCCATGTCCATGTACATAACGTAAGGACCACGGAGCCTGGCAGGGCTCAGGGCTCAGCACCCACCCCCTGCCCTCACCCCTCACCTGAACTCGGGTCACAGCCCCAAAATGAAGCTGCACTGAGGGCCAGGGTGTGGCCCAGGTCATCCCCAGGTGCTCCCTTAGCAGGGAGAGGGGAAGGGTGGATGGGGTGTGTATCCTACAAACACCAAGGATGTCCTTTGAGACCTTCCCAGGGGAAAAGCAGAACAGGGATCCAAGCCCTGGGCTGGTGTTGGGAATTGTGGGCAGGCTGAGGATGGCTGTGAGGAAGGTGCAGCTCCCGGGGACCCGGATCTCAGATATTCCTGGAATTCCTATGGACAGCAGCAGGGTGGGGGAGGAGAAGGGCACAGCTGCTCTGTGCAGGCAACAATCACAATTTGTGTTGGAAAAAGCTGTTTCCAAACTTTTGGGCCCTTCATTGGACCTCCAGATCTGTGAATTTGGTCACCAAGGGCCAGAATTCCAGAGGGGGCCCAATGGGTGATGAGCTTTTTTTGGAAGCCTGGCCACAAGCAATGAAAACCCTCTGGCCTCCCCCAATCCCAGAGCAGGAGGATCAAGGTGGGGACTTGCCCCTGCCTTTCCTTCCTGTGCCAGGTCCTCAGTGCCCCTGGGTTGTGGGCAACACCATCTCCTTCTCCCTGTTTTCTCCTCCTGCACTCCCTAGGTTTGAATTCATCTACCTGGTGAACAGCTGTTTTATCAACTGGGATCTGGGGATGTATTATGGTGCCAAGGACATCCCAGCTGAGGCCAGGAGCACCAGCCTCAACGACCAGCTGGGCCAGGTCGAGTACATCTTCTCAGACAAGACGGGCACCCTGACACAGAACATCATGAGCTTCAAGAAGTGCTGCATCAACGGGACCATCTATGGTAACCTGGGCTGGGATGGGTTTGTGGGGGCTCAGGTGAGCCTGGAGCTGGTTCTTTCCACCCCTCCTGAGGTGGGTTGGTGTTAGTGGTGCTGTAGGAACTCTCCTTGTCCTCACCCCCCACGTTTCAGGGTCACCACACCTGAGGTCCCACCAGTTCCCAGCACAGGGGGTCAGGGCACAGTCCTGGCCTCCAGCACGGGAGAGGTTTCATGGCCCAAACTCAGCTGAGATCAGCAAAGTTTTCCCTGATAAAAAAGGGAGGCTGAGGTAGGAGCCTGGGGCAGCTGCACCGTGGTGTGGGTGAGGTGGATCCTGCCTGGAATCGTGAGCTGGTCTGGCCCAGGCAGAGGAGAAATGGGACAGGGGCCAGGAGAGCCCATGGACTTTTGGTTTAAGGTCTTGTAGAGAAAAAGGAGCTGTTGCTTTTCTTCTTTTCATCATTTTCTAGGGAATCTCTCAGCTTGGTTGCCAAATCTGGGCATTTTGAGTCTTTCAGGTGACCTGTGGAGGAGGCGAGGAAATGATCATTGTCCTTAAGTTGTTTAATTAAGAGTGAACATATGTAGTTTATTTTATTTGTCTGTTTGGGGGTATTTTTGTTTTTTAACCTATTTTTTAACATTTAAAAATTTATTATTTTTTAATGATTCTGCTTGGTTTTCCCCATAAAACCTTGAAACTTGCCAAGTCCTTCTTCCTCTCATTGCTGTACTTACTCCAGCTCTTGGCTCATTCTGGGAGTCATCATGATGCTTAATTAGTGAAATTTAATGAGCAGGGCAGATCCAAACTTTAACCCTGTTTTCCTGAGATAAGTATCATGTGCTTGAGACAAATGGACAGTGAGAAAAGCAAAAAGGAGGGCCAAAAAAAAATAGCAAGGCTTTTAGGCAGGAACAAGCCAAATTTTCCCTGCCTGGTGTAGCACATTCCACCTCTGTGGAGCAGCACTGCCCTAATCCCAGCAGTTTTTTTGCCAAATGCAGAATCTCCCAGGAAATTCAGCTGAAAGTAGACCTGAATTTTTTAACATTAAAATCATGGTGAAAATCTGAACAAAAAGCCAAAAAATTGAGGCATGGATATCCCAGTGGAGTCTGACACTGAGCACTGGTGCATTTTTGCTGGATTTTTGGCCAGCAGGAGCAGGAGTCACTCCAGAGAAGCTGCTCCAAGCCCCCTGCCAGCCCTCTGTTAACTGGATTATTTTTATTTTGGCAGGTGCAGGCACAGGCCATGAGAACAAACAGCCACCGGTGCGTAAATCCCCCCTCCCCCGTGCCCCGGGGCCACCCCTGGTGACACCGGTCACACTGGTGACACTGGTGACACCGGTGACACCAGGCACAGCCTGTGCTGAGGAGCTCAGGGGGCTCCCAACAGGCTCCAGTTTGCCTCGAGTTTGCCCCTCCTCAGCTGCCATTCAGGACAGGGGAATGGGGGTTATAAAATGATGCAGTTCTGAATTTTTAGGGTTTTTTTCATTCCCAGCTGTTTTACACTCACCCCCTTGGTGTGGGGCAGTGCAGGGCTGTGTGCTGGTTGTGCTGGTTGTGCTGGTTGTGCTGGTTGTGCTGGTTGTGCTGCTTTCCTGAGCTGCCCACCGGCCAGCAGTAGTTCCTGGAGCAGAATAAAAGGAAGGTTTGGTGGGTTTCAATCTCAAGCTGTAGTGTGGTCTGAGGCTTGGAAGAAAGAGCAGACCCTGGGCGTGGGTTGGAGAGGTTTTATTCCAGTGAACTCCACGTGTAAAGTGATTTTTGGGCCTGGGTTCTCCCCTTAAATACTGAGGTCACCCCCTGAGCAGGGGAGAGCCCAGAACTAATGGGGAGGGGAAGGAAGGGGGTGGCTCAGGACAGAGGTGCTTAACACAACAATGGGAAAGGTGGGTACTTGAGGTCAAATAGGAGAACATTCCTCTCAGGTCTTTCAGGGTGATTGACAATGTTCTTTCTCCAGGGTGATATCACAGGGAATCGGGAGTGGGTTGAAAGGGATATACCAATAAAAACAAATAAATTATACAGAAATTTGGAAAGCCCTAAAATATGCACCCAAACAGGGCTGGGCTCAGCCTGTGTGCCAGCAGAGTGCCACCGTGTCACATCCTCAGTGTTCCTGAGGACACAGAGCCCTGTGCTCAGCCCCTGCCTCCTGCCTGTGCCTCCTGCAGGGCTCGGGGCTGAGCTGGCAGCGCCCCGGGGAGCAGACGTTGGATGTTTGTGATGTGACACTGCTGGAGGCCGCCCAGAGGGACAATGACCCGGTGCTGAGGGAGTTCCTGAGGCTGCTGGCCCTCTGCCACACCGTCATGGTGGAGGACAGGGGCGGTGGGTTGAGCTGCCCCTCGGGGCTGGGGTGGGGTTTGGTGGGCCCAGCAAAGCTCAGCTGTGGGGAGCAGGGGGTGTGAGAGCCCGGGGACAGCTTGTGCCACTGTCCCTGTGTCATGGGTTTGTGTTTGGGGGTGTTTTAGAGCTTGTGGGTGGGAATTGAAGCACAAGGGGGATAATCCTGTCTGGGGCAATGGAGCAAAAGGGATCATAGAATGGTTGGGGTTGGGGTTGGGGTTGGGGTTGGGGTTGGGGTTGGGGTTGGGAGGGACCTCAAAACTCATCCAATGCCACCCCTGCCATGGCAGGGACACTTTTGAGTTAAAGTGTCCAACTATCCCAGGTTGCTCCAAGCCCCATCCAACCCGGCCTTGGGCACTTCCAGGGATCCAGGGGCAGCCACAGCTGCTCTGGGCACCCTGTGCCAGGACCTGCCCACCCTCACAGCCAACAATTCCTGCCCAATCTCCCATCCAGCCCTGCCCTCTGGCAGTGGGAAGCCATTCCCTGTGTCCTGTCACCCCAGGGCCTTTCCCAAGTCCCTCTCTGGATAAGACAAGCAGGACTGAGTTTCCCCAGCCTGGTGGTTCAGGCTGCAGGGTGTCACAGCTACTGCTGGGTGAGAACAGGGCATTGCAGCTGTCCCAGTGTGGTTTGGCTGGGACTCTCTGTGTGTAACCCCTGCTCCTCTCCTGCAGACCAGCTGGTTTACCAGGCAGCCTCCCCAGATGAGGAGGCTCTGGTGCTGGCAGCCAGAAGCTTGGGCTACGTCTTCCTGGCCCGGACACAGGACAGCATCACCATCAGGGAGCTGGGCAGGACCAGGACCTACGAGGTGCTGGCCATGCTGGACTTCAACAGTGACCGCAAGAGGATGTCTGTCCTGGGTGAGTGGGGTGGGCTGGCCCTCCAGGGTCCCTCCAGGGTCCCTCCAGGGTCCCTTCTGTGCTCAGGGATGGCACTGGGAGGGCTGCAGGTGGCCACAAGCTGGCACCAGGCTCCTAAGGGTCATCCTGGTCATCCCTGAGGATTTGCTCACTTCAGTCAAGCAGTCGAGAAGGGTTTGAGCAGCCAAGAGAGAGGAAGTAAATCCAGGGCTCAGAGGAGTTGTGTGAGGAACTGACAGTCCCTGAGGCCTGGTGCTGCCCCGTGGTGGTGCAGAGCTGGGGATATTCCTGTGCTTCCCATGGCCTCAGATGGAAAAGCAGCACTGAGCCCTGTGGTGCCTTCTGGGGACCAGCACGGGCCAGTGTGGCCACTGTGCAGGGACAGCACTGGACAGGAGCCTTCTCTGAGGGGACCTGAGGAGTGCTGCTTTCCTGAGCTGCCCACCGGCCAGCAGTAGTTCCTGGACCAGCATAAAAGGAAGGTTTGGTGGGTTTCAATCTCAAGCTGTAGCATGGTCTTTCTTGGAAGAAAGAGCAGACCCTGGGCATGGGTTGGAGAGGTTTTATTCCAGTGAACTCCACGTGTAAAGTGATTTTTGGGCCTGGGTTCTCCCCCCAAATACTCAGGGCATCCCCTGAGCAGGGGAGAGCCCAGAACCAATGTGGGGGAAGGAAGGGGGTGGCTCAGGACAGAGGTGCTCGACACAACAATGGGAAAGGTGGGTGCTTCAACACCTGGTCAAACGGGAGAACATTTCCCTCAGGTCTTTCAGGGTGATTGACAATGTTCTTTCTCCAGAGTGATACCTGAGAGAATTGGGAATGGGGGGGGTTACAAGGTTAAACCATTACAAGACAAATAACAAAATACACAGAAATTCGGAAAACCCTAAAACACACACTGTAACACTAAGGTGTCCTTCCCCCCCGTGGCAGTGAGAGACCCCCAGGGCACCATCCGGCTGTACACCAAGGGTGCTGACACCGTCATCCTGCAGCGGCTGCGGAGGAGAGGCCCCAGGGAGACCCTCACTGAGAGAGCCCTGGATGTGAGTGCCCCACCAGCCCGGGGTGACAGGACTGCTCCCCTCTCGGGTTTTTTGGGTTTGCTTTCTGACCCGAGATTTGGGTTGCTGGTTTGGCTGGTGGTTTGAGGTGGGCTTTTTTGCCTTCTGCCCTCTGAAGCCTTTGAGCTCAGCTCAAAGAATGAAGAGGAGTCTAAAGGTCTTGTTCTTTTTTGGTTTC
>JBBMKD010000103.1:4312553-4325327 GCA_037834095.1 Argya squamiceps
CAGCAGGGACAGGGTGGGAGCAGCAGGGACACAGGGCAGGAGCAGCAGGGACCGGGTGGGAGCAGCAGGGACACAGGGCAGGAGCAGCAGGGACACAGGGCAGGAGCAGCAGGGACAGGGTGGGAGCAGCAGGGACACAGGACGGGAGCAGCAGAGACACAGGACGGGAGCAGCAGAGACACAGGGCAGGAGCAGCAGGGACACAGGACGGGAGCAGCAGGGACCGGGTGGGAGCAGCAGGGACACAGGGCAGGAGCAGCAGGGACAGGGCAGGAGCAGCAGAGAGAGGGGTGGGAGCAGCAGGGACAGGACGGGAGCAGCAGGGACCGGGAGGGAGTAGCAGAGAGAGGGGTGGGAGCAGCAGGGACAGGACGGGAGCAGCAGAGATAAGGGTGGGAGCAGCAGAGAGAGGGGTGGGAGCAGTAGGGACACACGGCAGGAGCAGCAGGGACAGGGCAGGAGCAGCAGGGACAGAATGGGAGCAGCAGGGACACGGCAGGAGCAGCAGGGCTCACACCTGGCTGCTTCCCTCCTTTCCGGGGCCACCTTTCATCTCACCTGGTGGTTTTGCAGCCCCTGCGGGTGCTGAGCCCTGGGTCGAGCCCTGCCGTGGCTCCGTGACCCCCAGGCTGGGCGCAGATGGCCTTGGTAGAGCTGTGACAGCCGCTGTCCCCAGGCTCGGCCCCTCGCTCGGACCCCCTGGCTTGCAGCCAGACCCCTTCCCTCTGCCGAGCCCTCCGAGCCGGGGCTTCCTCTGGTGCGAGGCTCATCCCGCCCAGGCAGGACACACAGGAGCAGCGCTGCTGACCCAGACTCATTAACCCAGCTCTGGATTAATTAAAAGTCCCGATGGGGAACAGCAGTGGGGCTGGGTGGGGGTGCAGCCCCTCAGTCCTGCTCATTCCCACCCACAGGGGACTGAGCTGCAGTGGGTGCATGAAGAGCCTTGTTTTGTGTTCTCCACCAAGGGCTGGTGTCAGTCCTGTGGCTTTGCTGTCACAGAACAGCTCACAGAATCCTGGAGTGGTTTGGGTGGGACCTTAAAGCACATCTCATCCCACCCTCTGCCATGGGCAGGGTCACCTCCCCCAGCCCAGGTGGCTCAGACATGAGCAGTGTAACTTCAAAATATTCCCTAATTTCTGGAGAGGCAGCCAGGTATAATTGATTGATTGATTGAATGACTCTTTGATTGATCACCTGAAGATTTTTCTTCTCCAGCCAGACCAGCCTGGCTCCTGCAGCCCTCCTTTTCACTCCCCACCACTCCCAGCTCCTGCCTTTGCTGCCCCTGCACAAGGAGCAGTGTCCTCTGTGTGCCTTGCCCCATCTCCACACCACTCCCCCAGGTCTGGTGTCCCCACCTTTGGGGACAACATATGGCCATGGGCTCTGCAAAGTCCCAAAAAGCACTTCTGGGGGGGATGTGGATAAATTCTGCCTGGTGGGCACAGGGGACACG
The DNA here is from genome assembly GCA_037834095.1 of Argya squamiceps. NCBI lineage: Eukaryota > Metazoa > Chordata > Aves > Passeriformes > Leiothrichidae > Argya > Argya squamiceps. The sequence continues at coordinate 4,314,016 of JBBMKD010000103.1, forward strand.
TCCCACAGAGCCAGGGCCACCAGCAGTGGCTGCTGGAGAAGTTGTGTGTGAACAACTGACTGGTGACTGGGTCACCCTTTTTATGAGTTTTGGTTTTTAATTAAAAGGACTTTATAGCTTCTCTCTGCTACCCTGGAAATCTCTGCAGTGCCACTGAAAGGTCCTGTGGTCCCTCAGTCTGTGCCAGCAGTGCTCGTGCCCTGGCAAAAGGCACAGTAGGAGAAGAAATTCAGGTAAAAAGATGCACAATTAAATCATGCACGGGGGCTTGGCCCTGCCTGCAGCACATGTGATTCCATGGGTTTGTTTTACAAGTGCTTTGGCCTCATCTGCACTGGGTTTGTGAGAATTAAAGTGTTTCCCTTGGGCTCTGGCCAGAAAGGCCTGGACGGTGCCAAGAAATAAAAGTCTTTCCTCTGGGAGAGCTCTCACTGCTGCAACTGCCAGGTGGAAAACAGGGGGAGAAACTTTCCCCAGCGCCCTGGGCACGATCCCTGGATGTCCCAGGCCAGGTTTGTGGGAGGAGTGAGGTGGTGAAAGGGGGCGTGGGGAGGGAAGTGACCCCTCACCACCACAGGACACCACACACGCCAGGGTGAATGACTAGAAAATAATTTATTGAAGAAACAGCTGCAGAAATACAACACAGTCATGACCAGTAGAGGATGAACAAATAGAGATTAATTTTTTTTCTCTCTTTTAAAACCTGTTGACAGGCTGGAGTTAAGTTTCCTGATAACTTCCCCTGCGTGAGTCATTGCAAAGAACAAGGAACAAACTCCAGAGCACACAGCACAGTTTGGATAAAGTGCCTGACACATAAGACTCTTTTTTATTTTTTTTTCTTTTTTAATGTTTGTAAATAGCTTAAACAAATATAGTTGCAAGACACAGAGGAGTAACAATTGCATTTCGCTGTAGAATAAAACTTATCCCATGAGGGTAACAATGAAGCAGCAGCAGCAGCAAAAAAAAAAAATTAAATTAATTTAATTAGAAGGAAAAAGTAATTTAAAAACTCAGAGATGTGGCCCTCAGACTGCATGGGACAAGGACGAGTGTCACCTATTGCTATACAGAAAAATGAGCAATGTTTTCTGGAGGAGGCTGAGCTGGCAGAGCCGAGGCTGTGGGTTCTCCCTGGCCAGGCTGGATTCTGTCTGACTCCTTTGTTTCCCTTAGAAATCCAAGGGGAAAAACAAAAAGAAAACAAACCAAAACAAATGCAAATTTTGTTCTTTGCATTTTTAATTTCCTCTCTTTCAAAACAAAGGTGTGAGAGGAAGTGGGTTCCTTGTGGCAGCTCCTGCAGGTCTGGGTGTCCTCTGAGACAAGGGAAAGGAGCCAGCTCCGTGCTGGGGACAGGTGGTGGTGACAGGGACAGGCAGACAGGGCAGTGACAACCCAACAGTGCCCAGCATGGCTCGGGGAGAGAGGTAAAGAGGAGCTGATCTGATCATCTTCCCCACCCAGGCTTGGGGTGTGCAGGGTGGATGGTGAATTTTTGGCAAAGCCATTTCTCTCACTCTGTGCCAATGTCCTACTGGCACAGCAGATGTTAGAGCAGGGAAAGCTTGGCTCTGGTTGTGCCAGGGTAAAAGTGTTTAAAACTGACCCCAAGAGCTCCTGCTTTCCCAGTGGGATGGGGACAGCACTGCCCCACTGTTGGCAGGGGGTTTCAAAGCATGAAAGCCATCATTGGAAAACTTCCACTGGAGTGGCCGGGGGCATCACAGGTCACGAAATGAGCCAAATCCCTGAAAACTTGGACAATTCAAGCAGGAGACAGTAGCCAGGATGAACCAGCAGGTTTTAATGGGAGATCCCAGGTCTCTTCCTCTTCCTCACTGCCCTCCATCACCCTTGGAGGTGTTCCCAGGGCCCCGTTTTCACTCCTGCTCCCCACAGCACAAAAATGCCCTTTGGGTGCAACCCTGGTCAAGAGAATTGTCTTTAGGACAGAGCTCGGATTGTCATTACCTGCAGGGGAAAAAAAATCTTTGGTATCATGGCAAGTTGCTCCTGAAGGCATTTTGGTTGGTGTGGGCAGCAGGCATGGCCAGATCCAGTGTGGGCAGGGCTCAGCTGAGCCAGAGAGCCCTGCTGGGCCAAAGGACAGGGCAGAGGGCTCAGATCTTGGCTTCTCCAGGGTCTCCCAAGCCATCACTCCCCAGGATGGAATCCAGCTGGTCTCTGTAAGGTCCAAGGACTGGGGTTGTATCCAAACCTTCTTGCAGTTGTAATTGTGGTCTTGGCCTTCAAGCTTCTCATGGTGGAAAAGGTCTTGGAGGAGGAAATAGGGCATGGTGGGGATGCTGAGCTCCCCAGAGGACAGAAGGGTTGGTCAGCAGATGAGTGGTGCTGCTGGAACCAACATCATCTCCTCCTAAAAGCCAGGTCCTTGGTCAGTGGGTGATCCACCACCCCCTGGTGCTGAGCATCTCAGTGCTGCAGGGTCGTGGCACCAGACAAAAGCTGCAGACTGAAAAACACCTTTCTTGGCTTTTGGGGGCCACTTTGGTGGGGCCTGAAGGAGCTGAGATCTCTTTCTTTATGATTAGCTGAGCTTTGGGTCCACCTCGAGTGGTAAAGAGGTTGGAAAGGGCTGAGGAACAGCAGTTTCAGGGAAATGCTCTGGGAATGGCACCAGTGCCTCCTCCAGGTCCCCACCACCCTCCTGGCCTCCAGAGATGTGGCTTCTCAATGCTCCTCTCCTCCTGTCTTTAAGCAGGGAGAGGAGGAGGAGCAGGAGGAAGAAGGAGCCACTCAGGGGTGGACTCTGGGCATTTGCAGAAAGCTCCAAAGCCCTTCCAAAGTGCCCTGAGACCATCTGGTGGGTTGGGATCCTCCAGGGGCTCTTCCAGAAGCCTGGACTCTTCTTCTTCAGCCAGGGCAGGTGTCTCTGCACAGTGAGAGCCAGGCTGGTGGCACAGGAGAGTCTGACAGGGGCAGGGTGCTGGGTGTGCCTCTGACCCAAACCACATTCTTGAGGACGAAGAGCCCAGAAATGGGTCACTCCAGCCCATCCCTGCGTCCAGCTGGGCCTTGATGCAGCACCATCTTCAGCCCCTCTTTCTGTGCTGGGCAAGGGCAGAGGCAGGCCTGTGAGGTCATCCCAAGGATGGGGATTTGGGGGCATCACCTGGAGAGGTCTCAGCCCTGAGGGGGGTTTTGGGGTGCCCAGGGCTGTTTCCCTTGTCTCAGAGCACACGAGGAGCCCTGTGGCTTTGCCAGCTCAGGTCGTGGTGGTGGCTGATTGTCTCTCCTCCTCTTGGCTGCACTTGGGGTTTGACCCAGAGAGCTGGATAAAGCAAATAAACCAAACCCAAAAACCACAAATCCCCCTCCCCAAACAAACAGAAAACACAAAACAGAGCGAGGAGGCAGACCTCAGGGGGAGGCAGGAGGGGTGGGCACGGCAGGGTCCCGTGTCCCAGATTCCCTTACCCTGTTTGCTGGGCACGGGGCCAGGCTGTGCCCCCCACCCTGCCCGGGGGTCCCCCGAGCAGCCCCCGCCTCCCCCCGGGGCTGCCAAACGATTCTCAGGGTGAGGAAAGGAACAAAAGAAATGAAAGAAAAAAGTGAGGGGATAAATGATGACTTTGCCGTGGTTGTGAGCTGGAACAGAACCGTGATCCATGCAGAGAAATCTTCATCAACCAAAAACTCGTGGACAAAAAAAGCACAGTTTGTCCCCTCCCGCTCCCACCCGACCACCCCATCCCCAATAATTATTACATTACTTCAAGAAAGAGTATATTTTTTCATGCATAAATCAAATTCTCATCTTGTCTTTTTTTTCTTTTTTTTTTTTTGTCTTCTTTAAATTACATTTGAACACAGAACACATATAATAAATACTCTTGTACGACATGACTCAGAGAAAAGTAACACATCTGAACGCAAAGGTATCGTCATCATTATTAGTTTTTCTTTTTTTTTCTTTTTTTTTTTAAAAGGACTTGTTTAAATATGAAATCTGTAAACTCCGAGGGTCCTTTTTTTTTTTTAATCTTTCTCTCTCTCTTTCTCTCTCTCTCTTTCTCTCTCTTTTTTTTTTTTTAAATCGTGAAACTATCCAGCTTTCATTTCCTTAACATTCAATATGTCTCCCATTGAACGCATCAAAGAAATAAGAACATGCCGTCTTCTGCAAAATTATAATTTAACAGTATAAAGCTTCAAGTCACAAATTCCAAAAACTAGCTAAGTAATTTTTTTTTTTTTATCACATAAACTATACATTAAATATTTTGAGGTATTTCAGAGAACATTGTCAAAGGCTTGTAAGGTCTGTGCTGGGTGGCAATGAAGGCTTTCTCCTGCATAGAGAACGTCTTTGGTATCACAAGCCAGCTGGGGACTGGGGACAAGGGGGTGGCGTGGCCAGGAGGGCAAGCCCTGGCCAAGGCAATAGTGTGGAGGGGGACAGGGGGGACAGGGAGGGGACAGGGAGGGGACAGGGAGGGGACAGGGTCTGACCAGCCCTCTCAGGCTGCCCAGCAGGATGGGGAACCCAGATGGGGCTGCTCTCACCAGGGGCATTGAAATCCTGGGATCTCTTGGATTGGAAGGGATCCCCAAGGATCACCAAGTCCAGCTCCTGGCCCTGCACAGGACAACCCCAAGAATCACACCAGGGTTGGCCCTGGGCAAGTTTGGTCCAACTCAAGGGAGTCGCCTTGGCCGGAGCCTGAACCAGGCAGGCACAACGCAACCCAAGTTTTCCCTAAACTGGGAATTCTGGAGATTGCTGGGGAACAGCATCTCTGGCAGGTCCTCCTGCTGCCTTCTGCTGAAGCCAAGGGGCAGAATGGAGCAGACCTAGCTGCACAGATCCTCCCCAGTGAGCCAAAAATGCCCCTCTGGGGACTTGGAAACAGCTCCTGCTGAAAGGATTCACAGCTCCAGCCCCTTCCCTGAAGGAAGAGTTTGGAGAAAGCTCAGGGTGAGGCTTTTCACTGCTCCTGCCTTTGTCTGTCCAGACAGAAATGCCACAAACTGTGCTACCAAAAGTGGGAACCGAAGCTCAAATCTGAGCTGAGTGAAGCAAAAACAGCCTGTGAGGAAACTCCCTTTGTCACCTCGAGGGCTTCTGCAGGGTCCAGCTCTGAAAGGCTGGAAAAGGACAAGGAGCAAAGCCTTTCCCTGGGAGCAGTGTCCCTGGACACCAGGTCTGTGCTCCTGGGGCAAGAGGGGCCGCATGGGGGGACCCTGGGGACCTGGTCAGGGGACACAGGGACATCTGAGAGGGGGGACATGCTGGGGAACCAGCACCTTTTCCTCAGCGAGGGGGATGTTTTCTCTTCAATTTGGACAAGGGTTGGGTTTTCTTTCCTTCATCCCAACACCCAGAGGCTACGAGAGCCGTGGGAAGCTGTCCCTGTGGAGAGCTGAGGGAACACTGAGTCTTCAGGAACAAAGCAGAGGAGCAAAGAAATGGCCACACACCTTTGGTACAAGAAAAAGGCACTCATCTACCACGCTGCCATCCCGGGGTCGCTCGCTCGCCTCCTGCCTCGCTCTCTGGGGACTCAGCAGGGCTGGGCTGGGGCTGGGGGTGGCCAGGGGCTCTGGGCTGGGGGGCTCTGGGCCAGCCTGGCCACGGGGAGCAGGGAAAGTGGCGTTTCCAGCACAGACCAGACAAGGCAACAAAATCTTTGGTATCAGACGTGATTTTCAAATCACAAAAATTGAAAACTCAAGTGAGGTAGCCTTTAGTCTCGGGTTCTCACTAGAAATGTCTTTGCATCCTTGAGGGCCTGTGGCATTTACTCTTTTTTTTTTTTCTTTTCTTTTCTTTTTTTTTTCTTTTTCTTTCTTTTCCCTTTTTTCCCCTTTTTTTTTTTTTTTTTTTTTTTTTTCCTGTTGTTTTTTTCACTTCCCAAACCAAGGCCCCCTTCCTGGCTTTTCAGCCCTTGAATACTACTCGATGGGGTTCAGGAATCCACCACCATCGTCACCACGTCACGACAAGACAAAGAAACAACATTAGGGGAAAAAATCAGTGGCGGGGAGCGGGGTCCTGGGGGGGATGAGATTCCCATTAGGATTTGGGTTCTGGTTGGCAAAACACGCTGCGGCACCTGCCCCTTCCCACTCTCCATCCCTCTGTCCCGCCCTCTCTCCAGCTTTGGTTCAGTTTGGTGTCACCGTGTCCAGTCTGACACCCCCAGCCCCTCCACCGCCCACCTACCCCAGGAGCTCTTTGGTTCAAGACGTCCTCAGACCCTGCCCAGTCAGGGCTTCGTGTGCAGGGGGTTTTTTTCCTTCTCTCTTCATTCTTTTGTCCTTTCTTTTCTCTTTATTTTGGGGTGCTTATTTTTTTTGGTTTTGGCTTTGATTTTTTTTTTTTTTTGATGAACACATACCCTTTTATTCTCTTTTCTTTTTCTTTTTTTCCTTCTTTTCAACAAGGTGCCTTCCTGTGACACAACTGATCACTCTCAAAGTAAAGTGAATCGAAGAAACCATAGCGCTAGAACACAGATGGTACTTTTTACCCGCATAAATTCAAGAGTGTCCCTTTTTTTTTTTGGTTGATGGTTGGTTTTGGAGGATTTTTTTTTTCCCCAAGTGGTGGGGGAAGAAGGGGACCTTGCCTCCTCCTTCATCCCCAAGCCTCTCCCAGCCTTTCCCTGTCCCCAGTGGCACCTCCTGCTCCTCCTGAGGACACTCTGGGCTGGCAAGGAGCCCTCAGGGGGCTGGGAGAGGGCTGATTGTAAGGGTTTGGCCTCGTGATTGCTTTTTTATATGGCACAAGTCACCATCGAGAGCTCGGAGGAAACGATCCCTTTGAAGCTAAGTACCATTGCTCCAGAAATTCGAGTTTAAGGCAGGTTGTTAATTGGCACAAAAAAAAAAAAACAAAATCTGGTGTCTTTTTGGTAAGTTGCCGGTCTTTGTTGAGCTTGTTTGGTTGTGGTTTCTGTTGTTATTCCTTTTTTTGGGGGGGGTTGGTTTTTGGTTTTTTTTCCCTTTCAATCTTGTCGGGGAGTTTTCCCCCTTCTCACACCCAGGGCTGGATTTCACCACCAGATCCCTCGGATTTTTCCTTTCCCACCGTGCACCGACGTTGGTTCCCAGGAGGGAATTTTTTTTTTGGTTGTTGTTGCGTTTTTGGTTTTGTAATTTCTTTGGTAACAGAGATGAAGAGGGGAGATGAGAGGGGGGCAAGAGTGTGTGTCGAGGGGTGGATGGGGCGAGACGCAAAGCCAACAAATCCGCTTTGTCTGTGTCCATTCCTCAGCCAGAAAGTGAACCAGAAATCCAGAGGTGAAAAAGGTGGAGCCAGTCACCAGGAAAGAGCAGATCCTTCGCTCCAAGTCTCTCCTCCCAATTGTTATTTTTAAATACCCGATTTCTGTAGCTAAAATGTGCTTCTTTGACCTGCTGGGGCGCTGGGCGACGCGGAGCAGTGGGGTCCCCTCGGGATGGGGGTGCTCGGGTCCGTGGAGGCAGGAGGGGTCTCCTTCCCCGTGGAGCTTCTCTGGGAGGGATCTGGGGCCGGGGTGCTCTCGTGGGTGGGGGCCTGTGGGTGCATGAGGGGCCTGGGGGTGGGTGCTCCTGGGAGTGCCCAGGGGGGATCAGAGGAAGATGCCCATAGAGAAAATGGGAAATAGGAAAATGGGGGGTACAGGAATGTTGTCAGCCAGGTTTCCAAACCCCTCAAGGGACAGAAGTGCCGTGTGGTGCTGGCACAGAAGGTCTGGCTGCCTTGGGGAAGCCACTGCACCTCAGCAGGGGAAAACCTCCAGCAACCTGGCAGGAGCCTGGAAGCCCTCCAGGCACACCAGGAGCTCTTTCCCTGCTCAGTCCCCTTTGAACCACGGCAGGTCTGGCCCTGGTCCAGTGGGGTTGTGCCAGAGTCCAGCCTGTGACACCAATTCTTGTGTCACCCCAGCTGTTCCCCTCCCCTGTGGGAGCTGTAAGGATGGCTGTGACAGAGATCAAGGTTGGTGGAGACGTCAGGATGGGAAGAGGGACCATCCCTAAAAACCTCCACGGGCAGGGGAAGAAGACAAGGCTCTGTGATCCCCAAGGACCAGGGATGCCTCCTTCCAAACAGAGCCTCGCTCCTCCCTCCATCCCACACCACCCTTTGCTTCCCATGAATTTCCTCTGAGCCCCCCTGGGGATGGAGCTGGCCTGGTCACAAACCCTGTCCCTGCTCCACCAGCTGGCAGGACGTGGCAGCAGGAGGTGGCCCGAGGGTGACACCCAGCTGAGGGTTTGGGAATCTAACAGACCCCCAAAAGCACCCACCCCGGCCAGGCCGTGCGTGTGGGTCTGGGGGTTGGCTTTGTCATGAGAGGGGGACAATCCAGGAAGGGGCGGGGAGAGCTGAGGGGACAATCATGCTTTGGAGAAAGTGCTTGTAGACGTGGAGGGGACGCCGGGGTTGGCGCCCGGCTCCTCCTGCCAGCGGTTCATGCAGCGCCGGCGGGCGTTCATGAAGAAGTTGCTGACGGTGTTGAGCTCCAGGCCCAGCTGCTGGGAGATGGTCATCTGCATCTCCTTGGACGGGCGCTTGTTCTCCTTGAAGATGGCGATTAGGGTGCGGCGCTGCAGGTCCGTGAAGACCAGGCGCTGCTTCTTGGGCTGCAGGCTCCTGTCCTTCTGCTGCTCCTGCTCCTTGCGTTTGCAGGCTGGAGAGGTTCAAAAAGAGAGAGAAACAGGCCTGTTAGCTGGGGCTCCCCACCCTGGCCCAGCTGCCTCCCAGAAATGCAGGTTCTGTCCCTCCAGGAAAGTGGCTGGCTGGTGTCCCACCGCTCCCTCCTCTTCCTCCCTTGTGCCTGCTGAGAAGGGACAATGGCATCTTGTGACACCAGAGTGATAAAAGCCTGGGGGAAGCCCAGGAAAAGTCTCAGCATCTCCAGCTGACCCTGGGACTAGACAATGAGGAAGCCCCTGGACTGCTCTGCTCGCAGAGACTGGCTTTTGGGATTCATCCCTAAATTTTGGGGGTTATCCACCGGCCTCCCTCAGCATGGTCTCACTCATCTCCTCATCACCTCTGTGATCTCCCTGGAGGACTCAGGGAAATGGTGTCTCCTGGCCACCACACCCAGCTGCCAGCTCAGAAATGCAGGGAAGAGCCAGGGACAGGGCCATCATGGAAAGGTCACTCTGCAGCCTTAATCCCACAGCATCAGCTTGGAGAGACCCATCATGGATCCACCTGCTCTGGGAAGGGATTTTCCTGCCTGAGTCATTGGAGGCTCCAGGAAATTCTGTCTCCCCTGTGTGCCTTTGCTACCGGATCCTCTGGCACATTTGTCAGCACTGAATGAAAAGCCTTCCCTGCAGGTTTGGCTTGAGCCAAAGGTCAGCACAGAGGGGCTGTCACGTGGAAAGCCAGGAAAGCCCCCCTGGCCCCAGCACACTGCATGAGGGCAGAGGGGAAAGTGAGTATATTAAATAAATATGAGTTTTAATTGTGGGGATATCAAGGACACTGTTGGTGGAAGAGGTGGGACAAGGGGACCTTTGCTATGATATTTTTCTAAAAAACTGTAAAATGGTGGAGGTGGCTGATCCAGTCCCTGCTCAAAGCAGGGCCAACACTGAAGCTGTCGAGGTTTGATCTGGGTGATCAGGGACTCAACCAGACATGAAACTGCAGGAACCTGAGATGCCACGGGCAAGGCAGAGAATGGATCTGACCCTGCATGGCTGGGGACAAAGCATTTCCTCCTGGGAAACTCAGAAAAGATTGAGCAAACTGTGGGCTAAAGACTTCCCAAAGGAAGTCCTGCTCTTGCCTGGGGCAGCAGCAGTTTTCAGCCTTTGGGGTTTCTTTGGGGTTGAGATCTTCTGAAGGACTCTGCAGGGAAGGCACAGGCCCTTGAGACTTTTGCTGTCTGGGTGACAGATTTCAGCTTGCTTCTCTCAGGCACTTGCAGGAGCCTGTTTGGCCTGGAGGGATCAAAGCAAGTTCCAAGCTCCAAGCACAGAGCTCAGAGGGGCCAAAGGCCAAAATGCTGCAGGGAAGGGGCAGCACAGGACAGGTATTCCCCTTGGGGTAAACCCCTTCCTGCTCTCCAAACACACCTCCCCAGCCAAAGAGGAGGCAGTGCATAGCCCAGGAGTGCTGGGAGGGTGTTTGGAATCATTTCTTCTTTACTGGAAAGCAAGAAATTTCCTCCTCCTGTAGCTCCTCAGCTGCCTCCACTACAAACCCTCTTCACATCACCTCGAGCTGAGGGAGAAGGATGAGATCCACCCCTTCCACCCAGAGCTGGGGAAATCTGGAGCTCAGTGAAGCAGACAATTTATCCAGCACAGATTTAGCTCTGTGTCCCAGCTGCTGGGCTCAGTCCTGGCCCTGTCCCCACACGGTGCTGAGAGCCACCAGTTCTGGTTCCACTGGGCAGGGGATGGGAGGCACCGAGCTGGACACAAAGTCCAAATCAGGCACCCCTGGTAAAGCCAGTGGAGAACCTTCCCCTCCCCTTCTCCCCCCCAGGCAGGTTTGGCTGCACACCACCATCCTTAGGGACAAAGGGACACTCTGAGTGATGCCAGGGGACCCTGTCCCAGGGGTACCTTACTCAAACAGCCAGCAGAGAATGTGGAAACCTACCCTATGACCATCAGATGCTTGCAAAAAGAACAAACAAAAAAAGCCTTTATAGAAAAATTGACTTTTTTCCCCCAGACATGACTTTAAAAAAAGATCCCCCCCACAAAGTCCCCCCAAGCCAAACAACAAACAGAAAAATTCCCCCCACACTCGTGCCCCTCACCCACCCTCCCCACGCCCTCCCAGCACCCCTGGCATGCTCAGCTCCTCCTGTGTCCAAGGTGGGCTCCTCACACTCCATCCACAGGGCTTTTGCCCCACAGGATGGCTCTTGGAACGGGACCTGTGGGTGTGACCCAGCTGTCACCCTGGCAATCCAGCCTGTCCTCTTGCTCTCCTGCCTGCTGGCACCCATTCCCACCACAGGGCTGGACATCCAGCCCGAGATTCAGGTTTTCAGCTTCCCAACCTGCCATTCCTTTTTTAGGAGTGATTATTACAGCCCAGCCTCCCATTAACAACTCTGAGCTCCGAGGCAAACACAAACCATCAGGGCCTTGCTGGTAAAACTGGGCTCCTGCAGCAAAACCAGAGCCACTGTTCAGGCCTGGGTGACATCCTGCTCCTTGTCAGAGTCCAGGGCATTCCTTTGGTTGCCCTGGATGGTCACAGACAGTGGTAAAGAGGTCTGAGACCCAAGAAAGAGGGTGTGAATCCTGGACAGGGGGGTCTGTCCAGGGGGGTTGCCTGGCACAGAGCCCAGGAAGACACAGGCTTTGACTTTAGT
>JBBMKD010000103.1:4391489-4404843 GCA_037834095.1 Argya squamiceps
GCCCAGAGCAGCTGTGGCTGCCCCTGGATCCCTGGCAGTGCCCAAGGCCAGGCTGGACAGGGCTTGGACCACCCTGGACTAGTGGAAGGTGTCCCTGCCATGGCAGGGGGTGGCACTGGTTGGGCTTTAAGATCCCTTCCATTCCAGTTCTGGAATTCTGGAATTCTGTGCAGTCTCACCCTTGGAGCCCCAGAGCAGCAGCCCCAGCTATTGGCAGCCCCTGGGCAGAGATGCCATTGAAGTGTCTCTGGCAGGATTTGCATCACCCTGACCCCTGCTATTGTGTAAAAACATTTTTTTTTTAATCAGGCAGGAAGCAAATTAAAAAAGTTGGCTGTGCAGGAATTAGGCCTTTTGGCTGATAGTTTGGGAAGCATCCATCTCCATTGCCTGCAAATTAGTCTTCCACAGGAGAGTAATCAGATGTTTAATGCAGCCACAAATGAAATCACCCATCATTAACTATTCAAACCAAGAAGTCTGTAAAGGACTGGCCCAACAAATCCCCCTGGACTGAGGGCAGGGGGAGCTGGGGAGGGGCTGGTGCCACATTTTGGGGTGGGGATGGGGACAGTGGAGCCACCTGAGAGTTGTGCTCTGCTTGTGAGGCTTCACCTGGAGAGCCTGTGGAGGGGATGGCTCTGATGAACCAGAGCCCAGCTGGGGTATTTGGAGCAAAACCAGAGATGTGAACCAGAAAAATGCAGGTTTGTGAAGGATGAGGGGTGGGTGAGGTGAGGTCTCAGAACCTGCTGCTCTCCCAGGAATTGACTTCCAGTTTGCTAAGGCAGCATCTCCCCAACCCCAGGGGTTCTGCTGCCCCCTCACCTCGGGGCTGGCCATGGGAATTACCCTGGAGAGGCAGCATTGGCCTCATCCTCCTCCTCCTCCTCCTCCTCCTCCAACCCCCTACCTACCCATCAGACTATCCTGGAGCTCTGGGGTGGCCCCACTGCACCCAAAGGCACAGGTGATGGAAGGGACACATGGGACAGGGAGTGTGGTGGGATGTCCTGGGAGAAACAGGCCCTGCAGTGACACCCCAGGTGGTGACATCCCACAACAGGCCCTGCAGTGACATCCCACAACAGGCCCTGCAGTGCCACCCCAGCTGGTGACATCCCACAACAGGCCCTGCAGTGACATCCCACAACAGGCCCTGCAGTGACACCCCAGGTGGTGACATCACACAACAGGCCCTGCAGTGCCACCCCAGCTGGTGCAGCAGGGGGATCACTGAGGTTTGAAGGCTGAGTGACAGACTGGTGGTTGGGAGCTGGGAAAAATAAGGATTAAAGGGCCTTCTCCCCTAGTTTTGGTCTCCCCAAACTCCTGGCCAGTGAATTCCTGGGAAAGAAAACCAAACCAAGTGTTGAACCCCCCAGCAGCCATGGGGAAGAAGGAGGTGCAGATGTTCCCAGCTGTGCCTGCCCTGCTGGGGAAGTGCCCAGCACAGGAGCTGTGTGCAACCTCCCAAAACAGGATTTTTAGGATATCCTCCACATGTATTTTCTCATTCAGGATGGGAATGCATCACTTCACGTATTGATTGTGGGTTTTTTTCACACCATTCACCCACAGGTGCCTCTGGCCCACAGCAGCAGTTTGGGCTGGAAGTTCATCATCAGGATACAGAAAAACCCCCCCAGGGAATTTTGGTCTCAGGCTGACACCAACACAAACTCATGACAAACACAGAGAGCCAGGGAGACATTTACCCCCGTGAAAGAGGTCAGCACAGAGGTTATGGAGCATCTGAGCCCTGGGGAGCTGCCTCCATCCACAGGGCTGCCTCCTGCCCTTAAAGAGTAATCCCTTAAAAATGACTTTTGTGCCCGAGAAGGGAAGGAGATGGAGGGAGTGTGAGAGCCTGCGTGCTGGAGAAGTAAGTTCTTTGTTGCCTAGAGCTTGTTAAATCCATACATTGAAGAGAAGAATAAATAAAAAATCAAATCTCTACTTCTGAAAAGTGTTTCTGTGGGGAGCTGCTTCCCTGAATCTTCCAGCCCGGGCCTGTGTCGATAAATCAATAGCTGATGCAGGTTGGCTGCAATCGGCTGCAGGAGAGCAGGGGAGTGATGGATGGACAGGAGAGAGGAGAATCTAAGAGATAGGGCAGAGGTGATGCTCACCTTGAGCTTTATTGTTTGCCACTGACAGACAAGGTAGTGTGGAGGCATTAACGGCAGTGCTGAGGGTGGGAGTGGCACTGGAGCCTGAACTCCCCTCCCCAGAGCCCTCCTCTGCCTTCTCCCCCGTGTCCCTCCTCTGCCTTCTCCCCCGTGCTCCTCTCTGCCACACAGATGGTTAACTGAGGTGAGGGGAGAAGCTGAAGGATGCTCTGCGTGGCTGGGAGGGAGGGATGGCCCCCAGCCCCTGCCCCACAAGGAGATCTCCAGTTTTGGCTGCAAGGAGACCTCGCTGCTCCTGCATGGTGAGGGCAGAACTGTGGGACTGTCACAGCTGATTTCCCAGTTCAGCATCAGAAAGGGGACGACTGCACCAGGGAAAGAAAGACCAGGTCTCCTGGTTTGGAGTTTCATTCTGGCAGCACAGATCAAGCCCAGCCTTCTGTCACAGCCCAGCGCCAGGATCAGGCCAGAGCAGTGCTGCCCTTGACTCATGAGGTGAAGTCTTTCCTTCTGCCACCCTCCTCCTGCCCCACAGGTTTGCTCCTCCCTGCCCTGAGCTCGGGGAGATCTTTGGGACCCTCCCTGTCCCCTGGGACTGATGCCCAAGGGAAGCTGGTGAGAAATAAGGTGACCCTTGTCACTCTGAACCGCTTCTCCTTAACTTCAGCTTCATGAGTTACTCCACTGAGGCTGCCCTGGGCTCATGCAACTGCCCTCAGGGGTTATTCCAGCCCCTCCAAAATTCAGGGAGCTCCTACACACGAGGAAACACAGAGAGGAAAGGATTCCTTTTGGTTTGCCCTGAGCCTGCCCTCAGAGAGGGTTGGAAACCTCCACATTCTCTCAGGAAAACAAGAAAACAACCATCTCCCCTCTTCTCCAGGCTGATCTCAATCTTTTCAGCTCCTCAAATGCTCCTTAATTTCCCTCCATGTGAGTCCCAGCCAATCCCACCCTTGGTGCCTCTCCTTGCTCAGCTCCCAGGGCAGGAGCAGAGGGGTTATTGAGTATGGGTTAACACAGGGCTAAAATGTTCTGCTCTGATTTCTCCTCTGCTCCTCTCTTAATCATTGCTAACCTCCCATTTGCCTTTTTGTCTGCAGCTGAGCACTGAGATGACATTTCCAGAGAATTCCCCACATTAACTCCAAGAGCTGGTCCCTGAGCAGCAGCAGCAGCCAATTTGGAGTCCATAGAGGTGGTTAAGGTTGTTTTCCTCCTGTGCATGTCTTTGCATTTATCAACATTGTATTTCATCTGCTCTTTTACTGCCCAGCCTCCTCATGTCCTTAGATCCTTCCGCAAACTTTCCCAATTATTCTTTGTGGCAACTTCCATGAAAGTTCCTGCAGGCCTACCAAGCTTTATCACTGAATTTTCTGGTTTTTTTTCTGATTAATTTAAGGCTGTGTGGATTGGGATGGGTCCCAGCACTGATCCCTGCAAACCTCACATGGAAATCCTCCACAAGGGTTGGTATCCAGGCACCACCTGGTCACGTTCCTGGTCCCAGGTTCTCCAGGAGAAGCAAACCCATTGCAGGCCCAGGACACAGCTGGGGTCTGCTTTTGGAGGATATGGAAAAAGCAACAGGTCCTGTAAGATAAACAGGAATGTTGAGGAAGATCCTTCACCCAGCAAGAGGCTTCTGCCATGGAGGGGTTGTCTCCAAGCCCTTGTTCTGTCCTGAACTCTGTCTGTCCTGAGCGCTGTCTGTCCAGTCTGTTCATCCCCTGGCCTGGGGTCCCATGGGAGCAATTCTGGCCTGGGGACCTGCAGAGCTGGATTTTCATGGAATCAGAGAATCCCAGACTTGTTTGGGTTGGATGAGACCTTAAAGATCATCTGGATCCAGCCCCCTGCCATGGGCACCCACTGGACACCACTGTTTTCTCCTGGGGTGGCTGCAGGGTTGGCTCTCAGGGAAAGGTTCTTCCCCCCCGAGGCTGCTGGGGCACTGCCCAGGCTCCCCAGGGAATGGTCCCAGCCCCAAGGCTGCCAGAGCTGCAGGAGCTCTCAGGGTGGGATTGTTGGGGTGTCTGTGCAGGGTTGGACTCAATCCTTGGGGGTCCCTTCCCACTCAGGATTTTGAGGATTCTGTGACTCCCAGCCAAGCCATGGAGATGCTGCACCACCTCCCCTTGGCTTTCAGCCCCGTTGTGTCCCCAAGGGTGCAGCAGACCCACAACCACCTCAATTCACCCAGCAGCTTTCCCCTGTGCACCCCTTGACAAGGGGAGAAGCAGGGGAATCCAACTTCACTTTCTTCCTCCCTCCTGCTCACTCTTGGTTTCATTCAAAACAGCTTGGAAAACAATAGCCAAAAATAACCAGGCTGGCAGGGAGGGCTGGAGGGAGAGGACACTGCTATGGCAACTGCATCACTCCCTGCCCTGCTGTGGAGGCAGAGCTGCAGGTCTGTCTCTGTTCCCGAGCAGATTGGCTCAGCCCCAGCCCCAGGCATGCCCCGAGCCTGTCTCTCTTTGGGTGGGCAAACTGGCACCTCACCTGCTGGGCACTGCTGGGCTGCTGAAGGGCAGCCAGGAACAAATAAAACCTGGGGGCTGCAAGCGTTTGGAAAAGAGCAGAGTTGTGGTTTCCATGCTGGGTCTCCCCCTCTATCCGTGCAAAGGTTTCAGGAGCACAGCCACAACAAGGCAGAGATGCTTAAAAATAAAAATAACCCAGCCAAGGGCAGCCAGAGAGTGCTCTTAGGGCAACGGCATGGGCTGGATATGAGAGGATGAGATGTTTAAAAGGTTTGAAAGCAAACCTAAAGCCAGATCAAAAAGACAGGCACTGCATGGTGTAAAAACCCCTCAGGCTTCTCCACATCACTTCAGGCTCCTCAAGGAGATTGTGGGTTGAGGCTGAAGTAAATGACACGGGGAGATTTGGGCTGTCCAACCACCCTTCCTCACACATCAGCAGCTGTGACCCCTCTGGGTCCTTGGCCAGCCCAGCCCCATCTCCTCCACACCCTGGGGAAGCCAAGACCTCACTCACAAGCTCCTCCCTGAGCTGCATGAGGAGATTTGTTTGTGCTGGGTTTGGGTTTCATGCTGTGGGTGCCTCATTAGGACCACCTTGGCCTTTACCCAAACCCTCTTGAGTTCATCTGAAATGCCCCTTCAAAGCAGCACCTGCACTGCAGGGCTCTGCTGTCCCTTTCCAGCATGTCATTTATTGCTGAGGACAGAATTTCAGTAGGTTTTAACATCCCAAAATCTGCAGGTGGGCCACATTTTTGGGTCACACTGTACCTTCAGGATCCTTTGGGGCAGACAAGCCACGTCCAACCCTTCTGCTGAGGACCAGGGTCACACACAGGGCTGAGTGGGAGCAGGAACCTCCACAGGTCTGGCCCAGAATCATGAGAAAAAAAATCATCTTCAGCCTTTTTTTTTCCCCTGAAGCTCCAGCTTGTCAACATCTCCCATGAAATAAACCCAGGGAAGATACAATTAGATTAAACCCGAGTAACTTCTTCACTTACTCAGGAGCATTACAGGCACCTTACACATGGAAATTAAGTACCATTTGAAACATCCTGCATTGGCAGGTCAAAGTATTTAATTTCAGCTTTTAAATAGCATTTCCTTCCGGAGCTTTCCCTCACCCACTTCATTCGGCTGAAGTCAACACAGTTCCTGGTGTTTGTCTGATGAAGGACTTGTCACATCACAGGTTCCATTTCTGCTCATCTTTACTTTGATTTTCACATCAGCTTCTCTCCAAGAGAGCAGCCAGGCTCCTGCCCCAGCAGCTGTTGAAGGCCTGAGGTGCTGGGAGCCTGGCACATTCCCAGCTGGATTCCTCTCCAGCCCTGCACCCTGGCATTGCCTGAGCACTGAGAACCTGCAGGGTGCCACATGCTCCCAGTTTGAGGACTGGAAACCAATTCAGAGACCACAAACTAATTCACTCCAAATTCCTGAGGAAAGTGTTGGGGCTGGACTGCAGAGTCAGGACTCAGTGGAATCACAGAATCATTAGGTTGGAAAAGCCCTCTAAGATCATCAAGTTCTATAATTAACCCAGCCCCGTGTTCACCACTAAACCATGTCCCCAAGCACCACGTGCCCACATTATTTTGGACACTTAGTGATGGTGACTATGCACTGCTCTGGGAAGCCTGTGCCAATGCCTGGCCACTCTTTCCACAAAGAAATTTTTCTTCATGGAAATAATATCTAAACTAAACCTTCTCTGGGCACCTTGAGGCCATTTCCTCTCTTCCTGTCACTTATTACCTGGGAGAAAAGACTCAAATCTCCATCTCCAGAATGTCCCCAGTGTAGCCCCAATATTCAGGCTGGCAGCAGCTCCAGGGGGTCTTTTCCAGCCTAAATGATTCTATGATTCCAAAATCATCAACAATTAACCCACCACCAAACCATGTCCCTAATCTACATCCCCTTTAAATCCCTCCAGAGGCTGGGATTTGTGTCCTGGTGTTTCTCCATGGCCTTGTCTGGCTTCAGTGGTGCCTGAGAACCTACCAGAGCTGGTTTGATTGAAGGAAAGGGATAATTTAAAGAATTACAGAGTGGTTTGGGACCTTCAAGATCATCACATCCCAACCTCTGCCATGGGCAAAGACAACACATCTCCCCTGGCAGAGCTGGAGAGAGGGAGGAGTTTCCAGGTGTGACAAACTTGGAGCTGCACATGAGGCTGCTGGCAGGACTGCCACCTGTGCAGGCACAGGATCATTCTGTGTCGTGGAATCATTCAGGTTGGAAAAGAGATTTAAGATCCTTGAGCCCAACCCACATCCCTGCAGCCACGTCAGGAGGAGCTGCCTTGGGCCTGGCAGGGTATGGATCTCCCAGGGTTGAAGAGGGAGGGCTGATGGTGTCCTGGGACACCTCTCTGTGGTGTCCAGGCACAAGTGTCCCACCTGGCCTGGGCAGGCACAAGTGCCCTGGGCTGTGGAGTCCTGGGATCCAGCCAGGGGCAGGGAACACCCTTCCCTCCTTCCTGCAACTGCAACAGCAAAGCAGTGGCAGGGAATTGAGGAGGAGGATGGGCCTTTTTGTCCTCTTTTCATCCTTTCACTGACATCCCCTAGGCCAAGCCTGGCTCTTCCATGGGACCAGCACTGCCCCAGCCCTGCAGAGCCGTGCCCTGGACCCACCCAAACGCGCACCGCCGCCACCTCCCCGCAACTGCTGCAGAAAATCCCCGGCGTCCCTGCCCTGGCCGGGCTCTGCCGCCTTCCCTGGCTCTCAGTACAGTATCTGCCGGCCCCCTCCCTGCTCCTCGGGCTTTGTCAAAGCACATTTCCCAATTAGAGGATAAAAATATTCCATTCCTGACTCCGCGAGCTATCGATTTTGCCTGTAGCTGTGGAGGGGGCGAGGGCGGGCGTGCGCGGGGTAGGGAGAGGTGAAGGGCTGCAGGCACGAAGTGCAGCTGCCTCCCCCCTACCCCTTTATTATTATTGTTATTATTCATCCCGGTGAAAAGCAGCGAGCAGGACTGGTTAGCTCAGCTGACCACTGATAGAGAACAGGGGATCGATACTTAATTGACACAGGCTGGGCAGCCGGAGCAGGGATTGGAGATGGGGGAAGGCTTCTGGGAGGAGGGAGGGGAAGAGGAGAGAAGGAACAAAAGCCAGGGAAAGGAGGAGAGGCAGGGAGAGGGTGGGAGGAGCGGGGAAATAATGAAGGAAGAGGCAGAGAGGACGGGGAACCCTCGGAGCCCCGCGGGAGCTGTTCCAGCCCGGGTGTGACGGGACAGGACAGGGACAGCGGGGCCGGGACTCTCCGTGGGGACCCACAGCCTCTTGGGGAGCAAGGTGTGGGCTCTGGGGTACCCTGGGGCACCCTCAGCACGGCACAGTGCCCAGGGCCAGCACTGCCGACTGCCCCTCCTTGCCCACCATCACCGGGAGAGGGACAAGCACTGAATGTCGCTCCAGTGACAGAAGTACCCCGGGAGACCCGAACGACCCGGGGAACGACCCGGGGAACAACCCAGAGAACAACCCAGGGAACATCCTGCTGTCCTGGGATCTCTCCCAGCAGCTCGGGGTGTAACTCCACCTCCCTGTGTGTCCCTCCCTTGGCGGTACAGCCTGTCCCGTGTGCTGTGTCTGCCACTAGAGATGGTCTAAACTCCCCAAACCTCGTTTTCCTGGCTCTGGTTAACACCTCCCGGAGCTGTTGGAAGGGTGAGTTTGAGCACAGCTCATCCAGAGAGTGACATCCCAGCCCAAGGAAGGGGTTGGAACGAGCTGATCTCCAAGGCCCATTCTAACCCAAACCAGGCTGGGATTTTATGATTCTGTGACTTGTTTTCTCTCTCGTTGGTCATCCTCTCTGTGCCCAGCCCTGCTGTGGAGCTGACAGCTCACAGGGCGGGGTCTCACTGAGGACAGGCCTGTCACCTGTGGCCCTGCTCATTCCAGTCCCTTGAGAAGAGCAAGTTTTGAGTGCTCAACGGAGCCCACAGTGCCCTGATCTCTTGGGAGAAGCCCTGAGCAGGTTGCACAGAGGCCAGGTGAGGTACCAGACCTGGCAGCCACCCTCTCATTCAAGTCAGCTTCAGTGAGGGCCCCACCAGAGCCTCTCTCCTGGGTGGGGCACCAGATTTACAAGGAAAATGTGGTCAAGCTGGAGAGCCATGAAGGGAATGAACAGGAATAGAAGGTTTGGAAGATGTGGCCTTTGAAAAGAGTAGAAGGCAGTGAGTTCATGTGCTCCAGAAGGGACAAGAATAGAGCAGCAAATCCAGAAGGACAGGACACTGGCTGGTTTCTTCACCATCTCTGATAAGGGAGGACAGGAGAAACCAAGCCAGGCTGAAGATGGGCTCCTGGGCAGCAGCCAGCTTCTCTCTGAGGATTTTGGTGGCCTTTGGTGGCCCTGCACATGGTTATTACAGAGGTCTGGGGGAGAACAAGGCAGCCATTCCTGCAGAACTCCAAGAGATACTGTGTGTGGTATGGAGGTCTCCAAAGGGAACTTAGACAAGAAGAACAGAAAATTGCTGAACTTCTCCAGGACTTGGCTACTCCAAAGCACTGGGCAAGACATCCTTGGGAATGCTGGACCAGGAAGGGATAAGCCAAGATATGTCTTGACCTTCAAAGTCCTTCAGCTGCCCAGAGCAGGGGCTGCACTTCCCTGGGAGCAGAGCTGGGCTCTCAGCCCAAGAGAGAGGCAGCAGGACTCCTCCCATGGGCAAAAGGCTCTTCATCCCTGCTTGTGGAATAAGAGGGATGACCTTGCCCAAGCCTGAAGGTCACTTTTCTTCCTCTTTAATTTTACTCTGGGTGCTTCCAGTTCTCTCACCCACCATCTTCAATGGGACACCCATGCACAGAACGTCTTCAAGGCTGACCTTCACCAGCACCTCCCACCACACAACCCAGCCATCCAGGGGGAGGCCAGTTGGCCTTGAGCAGAGCCCAACAGAGCTTCTGGCTGCCTCCCACTCAACAAGAAGAAGGCTCTTCCAGGCATCTTCTCCTGCTTCAAGTGTTTCAACCTACACAGGACGTGCCAGCCTGGACACCAGCCTGGAACTGCCTGGATGGCAAAGGGTCAGACCCTCTTCCCACCCCTTGCCCATGGATGGGAAAGGCTTTAAATATTTAACTTGTCTTAGTGCCAACCAAAAAGAGCTTTGAGAGCAGGGATGGGCTGGTGGGAAAACAGCATTTTGATGTGACTTGTTGTTTTTATGGACTCTTTGAGGCCCAGCCTGCCATTTGCTCCTCATTCAGGTGTGGGGCCCACCAGGCCATGGCAGAGGGAACCTCACAGCAGGGCCTTGCCTTGTCACTCTTGATCTATAACACGTCAGCCTTAAAAGGATCCTCTCCATCTCCTTAAACAACGTATTGCCGCTGTCCATCGCTGCCATTAATGCATAAAAAATCATTAGGCATTTCTATGGAGACCCATCACCATAAAGGCAGCAGCCTCCAAATGCACTCCGGCATTAAAGCGGCCAAAGTAAACTGAGGCGATTCCTGCGGTAAAACCCTCTCCTCGCTCCCTCATCCCACCCCAGCCCTCCCCCAGCCCTCGCCGTCGCTCTTCCCTCGATCAATTTTATGGTGCTTGCCTGGGGTTCATTAATGTTTCCGGAATCTCTCTGTGCCCTGTTTAAAAATTCTTAATTAAGCAAGGTTTTTTTGTTTACACTTGAACTAATTACACTTTTAAACCCGACAATAAAACATCAGCTCTGGGCCATTAGGGCCCGCCACGGGCAGGCAATTCAGGAACTGCCATGCTCTGCAAGGAGATAGGAAGGCCGGGGATGCAGCCTAGCTTCCGTCAAGAGGACGCCAGGATCTTCACCGGGCACATGGAGATGGGGGCCAAGGGTTCGAGCAGCCAGATGTCCCCTTCAGCTCTTCCTCGTTCCCTCCGGATGCGCCTTCCCTGCGAGATAAGGCCTGGCAGAGGAGATGGATGGGGAGGTGTCCTCTGCCCATCTCATCGCTGTTTGCCACGCTTGGGTTCTCCACACACACCAGCTGGTTTTTGCCAGAGGCATGTTGGCCCTGTAATGGGTGGTGAAGGGAATGGAGGCCTGGGGAATGGGCCTCGTGAATGAGATAGATGAAATGGAGGCCTGAGGAGTGGGGCTTATAGAGGAGGTGGAGGAAATGGAGGCCTGAGGAATGGGGCTTATAGAGGAGGTGGAGGAGATGGAGGCCTGGGGATTAGACCTCATGGAGGAGGTGGAGGAAATGGAGGCCTGGGGAATGGGCCTTGTGGAAGAGGTAGAGGAAATGGAGGCCTGGGGAATGGGGCATATGGAAGAGATGGAGGAAATGGAGGCCTGGGGAATGGAGCTCATGGAGGAAATGGAGGCCTGGGGAATGGGGCTCATGGAGGAGATGGAGGAAATGGAGGCCTGGGGAAGGGGCCTCATGGAGGGGGTAGGCCTGGGATGGTGGTGGTTGGGTTATGTCCAACAGGCCGGGCCAGAGCACGGGTCTGTACCCAAGGAGTGGCTCTCCCAGCTGGCCAAGGAGCAGAAGGGATGGAGCAGAACCTTTGGGACATGTCTCTCTCCATCACCAAGGGAATGTGCCCCAGCCAGGCGTGGGAGCACATCTCAGGAGCTTGGGCTCAGCTTCTCAGCACTGCAGAAAACTCCTTTTTCCTGGCTGTTGTCTGCCTGGTGTCCATCCCTGGGGGCAGGAGCTGAGCTGAGTTCAGTCCTTGGTGTTGTGGCAGCTGATGCTGCTGGAGAGGCAGGAGATGGTGCAGCTGGTGGTGGACACAGGGTCAGCCCTGCCCACCACCACATGGATGCCCAAAAGTGCCCATGAGCACAGCAACAGGGGTCACCCAGCAGCTGTTCTGCTCCAGTCAGGACCAGCAGATGCTGGTCATGAGTTCACCTCCCACCACAGTGGGAGACACCAGCTCCAAACTGGTATTTCCTGCCTTCCTTCTGTGCCATCCAAAAATACCCTTCCTGACACCAGGAAGGCCCATGGCGCAGGATGAAGTTGGGGCAGGATGAGTTTGGGACATGAGGAAGATGGGGGCATGAAGATGGGAACGGGGCAGGGTTGTTGGGAGCCTTTGGGTCATGTCAGTGGTGGCCATGTGGAGAAGGGAAGGCAGGACATGGCCGGGTACTGGTCCCTGCACTGGCAGCTCTTGGTGGCCTCAGATTCCAGATTTCTGTAAAGCTCTTGCTCTTGTTGCACCCCAACAGCAGAGGGTGGAAATCCACCCTATCCCACCCAGCCAGGCAGCCTTTTCTAGGTTCTCAAGGTGCCCACCAAGACGAAGGAGGGAAACCAAGTGCTGATGGCCCAACTTTTGCTGAGATGCTTTCCTGAGATCCTCACCAAAGGAAAAAAACAGAGTTCCAGAACTCCCTCTCCAAAAGCGTCTGTGGCAATTGAGCCCCTGGAAAATCCTTCCACCAGGAGACATTCAGATTGGATACAAATAGTTTCTTCTCTGAAAATGTGGTCAGGCACTGGCAGAGGTTGCCCAGAGCAGTGGAGGAGTCACCATCCCTGGAAGTGTTCCAAAGCCATGTGGATGTGGCACTTGAGGATGTGGTTCAGTGAAGAAACAATGCTGGGTTATGGTTGGGCTCAATGATCCTGGAGGTCTTCTCCAGCCTTAACAATTCCATGATTCTGTGACTTTGTCTTCCCCACCCAGGGAGCAGAGAAGGCTTTTGCAGTGCAATAAACACCCTGAGCAGGACCAAATGCTTCCATCCAGCACTAAATCCTGCTCCCCACCTTGCTCCATCCCAAAAGGCTGCCCCCAGCACGGCTGCCTCTTGGAAATCCCTTTTCCTGCCTGTTGCCAGCAGGGAGCTTGGGAAAAATGTCTCACCCTCATCGAGATCCCTGCAACCAACCTGCTTAATAAAGTCCCCCACACGATGAGAAATGGGGCTTCAAAGACATTGGGGTTTTTTCCATGATATTTATTTAAAAAATAAAAATCCATATCTAAAAATTTTGGGGGAAATATTGCATTTTTTAACACAAAAAAAATCCCACAGATGCTGAAAGGTTTTTGTGACCTAATTCATAAATAAACCAGTGGATTTTCTTGGAAAGATGGGAGGAGGACAAGACTAGAATTGTCTGTTCCAACACACTGATCTTTCATTTCTCCTCTCCTTTTTGAAGCAGAAAACTTCACATTTTGTGAGAATACATGAATTAAAACCCGAGAAAAGAGTTGATTCCTTCCTCACGGCGGCCGCTCCCCCGTGAGCTCCCAGCCCTCCTCCTGGCCGGGAGCGGGAGCGCAGCGGCAGCGGCGAGTCCGTCCCCTTAGCCAGAAATCCCTCTGGTTTGGGGGTTATTTTATTCATTCCGGACTCGATCTGTTTGGTGTCAGCGGCTGTTTCATGTGAAATCTGCCTGGACCAGTCCCAGGTGAATGTCAGCTTCCCGTGCTGCCCCTGGAGAAGGAATTCCCCGCGGATATTCCTGCGGGGATTTTATCCCGGCGCAGCAGAGCCCAACCCTGTCCCAGGGCAGGCTGGAAGGAAGGAAAGTCCATTGTCCTCCTGAGCCACGAGAGGAACCCCGGCACAGAGCAGGGAGCAGCTCCCCAGGATTCCCAAACTACTGACAGCCCTGGGGAGAAGGACTTGGGGTGTTGGTGGGTGAGGGGCTCAGCCTGCCCCGGCCATGGGCACTGACCCCCAAACCCCCCTGTGCTGGGCTGAGCCCCCAGCGTGGGCAGCAGGGGAGGGGGGAT
>JBBMKD010000103.1:4405173-4415267 GCA_037834095.1 Argya squamiceps
GAGGGTGGGCAGGCCCTGGCACAGGGTGCCCAGAGCAGCTGTGGCTGCCCCTGGATCCCTGGCAGTGTCCCAGGCCAAGTTGAATGGGGCTCATCTCGCATTTTGGGAAATGGCAGCAGCCTGGGGGTGCATCCCCTCCTCACCCTGCAGTCCCCCTGCACTCAGGAGCTGAGACCTGGCAGATCATGGCCAGGTAACAGCAACACAAGCAGCCACTGCTCTGTCACACAACCAGGGAGGGTGATAAGGGGACAAAGCCACCCCAGACTGCTGCCAAGGGAGCAGGAGGGAGCAAGAGGAGAGTGTGAGGCTGCTGGGAGGAGGAGGGTGAGGAGGGGAAGGAGGAAGGAGCAGCAGGGAACAGGGCTGGGTTTCCAGCAGGTTCCTCTCAGGGTGATTGGCTCAGGGTGCATCGATCCAGGTGTGATCACAGGGGAGAAGGAGAGAAGCTCCAGGAGGGTGAAAATAACAAGGATGGAAAATCTGGAGGTGGGAGTTTTCCTGTCCCTTCTGTTGCTCTAGATGAAAGCAAAATAACAGATCCCAAATTCCTGGCAGATCCATCCTAGTGCCAGGAGCATCCCAAAAATGCCACAAGGCACGTGGAGAACAGAGCTCAGAGGATCAGTCTCACCAGTGGAAGCACCTTGGATGCCAAATCCAACCCCTGTTCATGTCACACCCTCCCTCAACACCTTCTCCTCCTCCTCCCAAGCCCTCCTTCACAGACCCATCCTTCAGAGGACCCAAACTGAGCCCAGCAAACTCATCACACCTGTAACACAGCTGGGCTCCAGCCAGCCTGGTTAAATCCACATGAGGGCATGGAATAAATGAGACACCGTCTCTGGGTGCTTTGGTTTTCCATGAGTGCCCACAGGCATCCACAGGAGCCAGGAAGGCACAGAGAGGATGGAGAGGAGCTCACCTCCCCCTGCCCACCCCTGGGAGGGGCCTTTGAGGGTGATAAATCTCCCTGGTTAGCTGGGAGCAACATCTGGAGAGGATTTACAGCAGGAAAAAATGCCCCGAAAGGTGGAGAAGGGAAACAGCACAGCACAGTGTGGGGTTTGATCCACAGCGAGGAAGATAAAGAGGCAGGAGAGGGATGAAGGAGCAAATCAGGGCAGGGGAACCACAGGGGCACCATGGCCCTTCACGCCTCTCCTGACATGAGGAGTCACCCCAGGGTGTCCTGCTGGCTGGGACAGAGGAGAGGGGACAAACCTCTTTGGGGCACGGGGGAGCTGATACCCCTGCACACTCCTACCTGTCTGTCTTCTTTTTCCCAAATTTTTCTCTTTCCTCATCAAGGCCTGGAGGAAAATTGCTGCTCCTGGAAATGTCAGGCAGGATTTGCTCTTCAGGGTGGGGAAGCAGGAGGGACAGGATGGGGCCAGAGGGGAGCAGGCACGAGCAGCTGCAGCTCTTGTTTTCCCTGGGGAGGGATGTGGGGGAACAGCACCTTCCTCACGTGTGTCCCCCAAAAATCGGTCAGGACCCTGCAGTGGGGTTTGGGGTGTCCCCAGAGCTGTCCCACAGCCGTGTCCCCGGGGTGTGTGGCTGAAGGAGGCTTGTAGAGGACTGGGATCAGGAGTTTGCTGGGATTAACAACCCAACACTCCCCCCCAGCCACGTGTCCCTCCATGCACATGCCTGTCCCCCCACCGAGACCATCATTTGGTGCTCCCCTACCCCATGGGCAGGGTCTCCACCCCACAACCCCTCCAGCACCAAATCCCAGCCCCTAGACAGCCCCCCCAGGGCGGGCAGCTTCCCACATCCCTTTCCCCTTCCCGCAGCCAACATAATGGCCGGAGCGCGGCCAGGCTGCAGCCTCCTCCTCCCTCGCCCTGCCCCTGTTTCCATTTTATGAGCTTTTTCTTGCTATAAATATGGTTTTGAGAGCCCATTTATCAGGTCCTGCAGCTCTGGAGTCAGCCTGCCGCGCTGCCCATGACAGGTCAGAATTGACTCGTATGATATTAGAATTGCTATCGATCCCTTCGGCACCTCGCCCCGCTCCCGGCTCCGTGACCCAGCGTCGGGCTGGGCAGCCCCCCTGCTCCGGCCGCCCCCGGCCCGCTCCCATCCCTCTGCTCACCCCGCCGGCTGGGATGGGGTCCCCGGCTCCCTGTGCGCCTTCACCCTGAGGGGAGCCGGCCCCCACGTCCCCTCACGGCTCCTTTATCCCCTCATCCCCTCCCCTCGCTGTTTCCCCGGGGCGTGCTGAGCCATCCAGAGATGCCCTGTGCACAGAGCTGGGTGATTCCCAAGGGAAAATCCCACTCTGGGCTGGGGGATTTTCAAGGCTCTGAGCCCACTGCACGGGGACTTTGGGGCTCAGGTGGGTGTGGCACCCCAAAAAGGCTGTCAAACCCTCCCTGCCTCAGTTTCTCTGCCTCCAAAGGGAAGTATCATCGCCTACAGGATTCCAGACTGAAGGCCACTGAAGTCTCAGGTAGCTCTAGTTGTTGCTTTTATCAGCACAGGCAGATGCCACCAAGATTTGAGCAGAATTAACCAAGTTTCTTCCATCCCTGTTTCCTGAGGGATCCATGCAGGTTCCTGCTGTGCTAGAAGCCTTTCAGCAGTTTCCCAAAACACGGGGATTTTCACCCCCAGGTTCCTGTGACCTCCTTTCAAATCTCCATCTTTCTTTTCCCTATTTTTCCCTAGAGAAGGAGCCTGCTCTCTGGTCCCTCTTGGACAGAATGAAGGGCACCAAAGGAAAAGAGCAGGCAGCAGGATCAAACCATGCAGGAGAAGATCCTTCTCCATGGAAATGTCCCCTGCAACAGCAAGATGCTGCAGACACTGCAAGGGTGGTCAGGAACAAGGAACATTTTCATGGGAGACAAACTATCCATGGCCATGCACAGCCAAGCCACCAGCCCTGCAGCTGGGGGCTGAAGGAGTGGCTGGGGCTGCACCTGTGGTAGGGTGGACATTTCATAGCCATGGTCATACGTGGTCATCCACGATTGTGCATGGTCATGGATGGTGAGGAGTGGTCATGTGTGGTCATACACAATTGTGCGTGGTAATTTTTGGTTGTACATGGTCATGCATAATTGTGTGTGGTCATGTGGAGGAGCTCAGAACTTCTGGACAACTAACCAACATGATTAAGCAGAAGCTTTTTATTGTTTACATTTTGCTATTTTTATACATTTTAAAACATACTTATTCAAGCAATCACACATTATTTGAATGGTGCCTCTATCTTGTCCACCCATTCAGCATGTACCCTTCAGGAAATATGATTGGTTACAGTCCAGTGCTTCATGGGCCCCTTCTATCTAGCATTTGCAGTCTTGATATTCTGTTTCTCAGCTTCTTCTTTTTTATTTTAGACCTCTTTATGTCTTAGTAACCTTGACGAATTCCAAAGGATTCTGATAAGAATAACTACAGATGGTTTGGCTGGAGCATATTGTGGATGTTCAAATACATTGCTACAGTCGTGGATGGTGCTGAGTGGTCATGTGTGATCATCCAAGATTGCTCATGGTCATACATGATAGTGAGTGGCTGTACATGGTAATAGAGGGTTGAGTGAGGTCACATGTGGTTGTGTGTGGTCACAGATGGTGCTGAGTGGTTGTCCTCCCTCATGGATGGTGGTGAGTGGTTGTCCTCCCTCATGGATGGTGGTGAGTGGTTGTGTGTGGTCATACAGAGTTGTGCATGGGAATACAGAGATGTCCATGATCATGTGTGGTTTTTTGAGGTCATGGATGGTAGTGAATGGTCATGCATGGTCATCCATGGCCGTTCATGGTCAGCCATGGTGGCAATTGGTCATGTGTGGTCATACACAATTGTGTGTGGTAATATTTGGTTGTACATGGTCATACATGATTGTGTGTGGTCATGGATGGTGGTGAGTGGTCGTGTGTGATCATCCATGATTGTTCATGGCCATACATGGTAACAGAGGGTTGAGTGTGGTCATGTGTGGTCACATGTGGTCACGGAAGGCACTGAGTGGTTGTGCTCTCTCATGGATGGTGGTGAGTGGTTGTGTGTGGTCATACAGAGTTGTGCATGGGAATATGGAGATGTTCTGTGATCATGTGTGGTTTTGTGTGGTATTGGATGGTGGTGAATGGTCATGCATGGTCATTCATGGCTGTACATGGTCAGCCATGGTGGTGAGTGGTTGTGTGCGGTCATACATGGTTGTTCAAGGTAATATTTGGTTGTACAATGTTGTGTGTGGATTTGTGTGGTCATGGATGGTGAGGAATGGTTGTACATGGTCATTCATGGTTGCACATGGGTATGGATGGTGGTGAGTGGTTGTGTGTTGTCATGGATGCTTGTAGATGGTGGTGAGTGGTTGTGTGTTGTCATGGATGCTTGTAGATGGTTGTGCATGGTCATTCATGGTTGTACATGGTCATACATGGTGGTGAGTGGTCATATGTGGTCATTCATGGTAATACAGGGTTGTACATGGTCATGTGTGGTTGCGTGTGGTCACAGATGGTGGTGAGAGTCTGTGCATGGTCATAGATGGTGATGAAAGGTCATGTGTGGTCATCCATGGTTGTACATGGTCAGCCATGGTGGGGAGTGGTTTTGTGTGGTCATACATGGTTGTTCGAGGTAATATTTTGTTGTACAATGTTGTGTGTGCATTTGTGTGGTCATGGATGGTGAGGAATGGTTGTACATGGTCATTCATGGTTGCACATGGGCATGGATGGTGGTGGGTGGATTTGTGTGGTCATCTATGGTTGTACATGGTCATCCATGGTGATGAGTGGTCTTATGTGGTCATTCATGGTAATATAGGGTTGTACATGGTCATGAGTGGTTGTGTGTGGTCACAGATGGTGGTGAGAGTCTGTGCATGGTCACAGATGGGGGCAGATGGTTGTGCATGGTCATAGATGGTGGTACATGGCCATCCATGGTTGCACATGGTCATCCATGGTTGTACATGTTCAGCCATGGTTGTACATGGTCATCCATGGTGGTGAGTGGTCATTCATGGTGGTGAGTGGTTATTCATGGTGGTACATGGTCAGCCATGGTTGTACATGGTCATCCATGTTTGTACATGGTCAGCCATGGTTGTACATGGTCATCCATGGTGGTGAGTGGCCATGTGTGGTCAGCCATGGTTGTACATGATCAGCCATGGTTGTATATGGTCAGCCATGATGGTGAGTGGTCATTCATGGTGGTACGTGGTCATGGATGGTAGGGGGTGGTTGTGTGTGGTCATCCATGGTTGTACATGGTCAGCTATGGTTGTATATGGTCAGTCATGGTTGTACATGGTCATCCATGGTTGTACATGGTCAGCTATGGCTGTATATGGTCAGTCATGGTTGTACATGGTCATCCATGGTTGTACATGGTCAGCTATGGCTGTAAATGGTCAGTCGTGGTTGTACATGGTCATCCATGGTTGTACATGGTCAGCTATGGTTGTATATGTTCATCCATGGTTGTACATAGTCAGCCATGGTGACAAGTGGCCATGTGTGGTCATGCACAGCTGTGCACAGTAATATTTGGCTGTACATGGTTGTGTGTGGTGGTGAATGTCCCTGTGTGGTCATCTGTAGCTGTACAAGGTCACCCACAATGATGAGCGGTCAGACATGGCAATATCAGGTTGTGTGTGGTTGTGTGAGGTCATGGATGATGAGGAATGGTCGGGAATGCTCAGGTGTGCTTGTGCACAGTCATACGTTGTCCTGCATGGCAGTGAATGGTCACACATGGTCACACACGGTCACACATGGTCACACATGGTCACTCATGGTCACACACAGTCCCACATGGTCACACACAGTCCCACAGGGCACACACAGTCCCACATGGCAGTGGTGACATCCAGAGCCAGGTCTCTGTGCCCACAGCCTGGAGCAGAACATGAGGAGCCCCCAGCTCCCAGTGCAGCCTTAGGGATGCCAAACACCAGCCCCAGCTTTCCAAGGAGTTTGTCTCCAGCCAGGACTGGAGATCGATCAAGAGGAAACTCCACATCCTCCTGAGCAACCCAGGATTAATTTATGTTTGTCTGAAGGACGCTAATTAAGCCTGTTTAAGAGAAAGTTAGCTTTAATACCGTGATCTAGTTGATATTAAGAAGCTGCCAAGGAGAGCTGGAAGCAGCTGATCCAACGTCTGGCCAGAGGCTCCACCTCAGGGTCTGCTCAGCCCAGAGCCAGGGCAGGACCCCTCTGCCCCAGGATGCTTCCCATGACATTCCCTGCTCCTGCATCCCACCTGCTGCAACACCCAGAGGGCACAAAACAGGGACCTGATCCAACCTGAGCTTATCAAACAGGACCAAAAGCACTTATTTTTCAGTTTATTGACAGCTTCCCACTCCCCATCTCCGAAAAAAAATAAATAGAAGTACTTTGATTTGAAATGAAAACTGGTCCGAAATCATTAACAAATCAAAAGTCAAGCAAAACCCAATAATTCTGGGTCAGGCAGCACGTTTGGGTTTGATTTCAGGCTTTGAGGCACAGCTCGAACATTTTAAGGTCAAACCAAGACAAATTCTCCCAAAGTCTCTCCGGTGGAGCTGCTTGGCGCTGGAGCTGCTCCGGTGTGAGCTGGGCTGTGCTGTGGAGCCCCACATCCCCGGGACGGTCCCATCACCCCAGGGCAGGAGGCAGGGCTGGATGCTGCTGCCCTGGCTGGTGCGGGGAGCCCGGAGCTCCCTGTGCTCCCCCCGGTCCGCAGTTCAGCAGTGACAGCTCCCTGCCCACGCCAGGACAGGCCACCAGCCCCGCGCTGAGCAGCGGCAGCAGCTCCTCGTCCCGGCGAGCCCCGTCAGCCGGGGCAGGGCGACACACATCGAGTCAACAAAAAAATCTCCTGGCAGCTCCATCGCCTTTTTTTTTTTTTTTTTTTTTTTTTTTTTTTTTTTTTTTTTTCCCTTAAAGCAAACATCTTCATTACAGCTCGGAGTTGTTTAAATAAATGAATTAATATTGACAAACCATCAACGAGGCTAATAAATGATTAGTTAAAGGCATACATACATCACATTACGGTTAGCATTAGCCGGAGCTTAATTACTTGTGGAGAGGATCCCATTAGAGGAGGTGCTACGTCGCCGTCACCCTCCACAGCCCTCTGCTCCCACGGGGCTCCCGTGGCCCTGTGGGACCCCTGGTGACACTGTGGGGCCCCTGGTGACACTGTGAGGCCGTGCCAGGGTGGGGACCCCCGGGGCAGGGGGTGGCAGAGGGATCCTGTCCCTGGCAGCAGCTCCAGGCACGTCCCATCTGTGCAGTGAGCGGGACGGGCTCAGCAGGCAGAGCTCTGGGCTGGAGGAGGAGTTTGACCCCTGGCCTGGCACGAGGTGGTCAAAAACACCCAGATCCATGCAGCCTGCGAGGAGAGACACCGGCAAATAAAATAGGCAATAAATAATAATAACAATATCATAAAATTTTCAAATTTATTGAAAACCGCTCCACTCGCCGAATATTGGATTTTTCTATTATTTACGCAGCTGCTGATTTTCTGTAAATATTTAATGCCCCATGGATTTTTTTTTTCCAAAGTACAAATCTGAACAATTTCTAAATTTAAAATCCATTGGAAGGCAGCGTGGCGAAGGCCTGATCCTGCCCCCCTCCCTCAGTGGGAACCATCCCAGAGCTGGGGTGGGACTGATGTGCACCCAGAGGTGTCCATGGAAACTCCTGCTGGGGAGCTTTTGGGTCATCCTCTCAGCCCTCAGATATCAGAGGGGGTAAATTGGAAAAGTGAAACCTCTAAAACCTCCTAATAATCTTTTTGGAGTGTCAAGCACACTGTGCCACCCATGCCAGGGTCCCCAGGGTGGTCACACTCGTGGTGACACTGGGTCGCTGCTGTGGGGGCAGAAGCCAAAGAGCCCAAAAGGCAAAAACTGAGATGAAAGGCAGCGAGAGCACCAGGCTCACATCCATATGCAATCGGGCTTGGAGAGGTTTGTTAGGACTAAAGAGGCGCTTTCATCCCTTCCCAAGGTGTTGTAATGTATCCCCAGCCGGCTTTCATCTCCCCCTGATTGATACTCAGGGCTCTAATGAGCGTGACGGGAAAAGTGGCCGAGGCAGCGGGAGGGGAGGGGGGACACAGACCCCTCCGCAAAGGTTTCAAAACACTTTCCGTGTTGCAGCTAATGAGGGGATCAGGAGAGGGGAGCTGGAGCTGTGCCAAGGCGGGGTGGGAGGACGGGGCTCCTGGGAGGCTCCTGGGTGCAGGTCTGTGCCCACCCTGGGGACACCGAGCCTGTGTGGCCGTGTGTGACCCCCAGGAGCACTTAAAGCCAAAGAAGGACTTAAAACCCGCATGGTTCTTGTGACACCTCCTCTGTGTTTGTCCCCGAACTGCAGAGCAGAGGGACAGTGGCCCCAGTGGTCCCCCCACCCCGAGAGGGGAGGGTTTATCCCCCTCTCCTTGGGGTGGGTGAGTGAGGGAGGAGCCCCAGGAGGGAGCACCCTGCTCCCAGGAAGGCTGGAGGATAGACCCCCCATCCTCCTCCTCACTCCTGGGCTGAAAATCCCACAATCCCAGAAAGATTTAGGCTGGAAGAGACCTTAAAGCTCCTGTTAAATGCCCCCTGTCATGGACAAGGACAACTTCCACCGGACCAGGTTGCTCAGAGCTCCATCCAGCCTGGCCCTGAGCACTTCCAGGGATGGAAAATCTGGACGAACACTGATGGGACACCCCTGCATCCCCACAGCTCCTCCCTCCTCCTGCTCCCTTCCCATTTATGCCACCAAGGGCAGCTTGGTGGCATCCCTGGCTCCACTCCATGCCGTGAGGAGCCAGCAGGACTGTCTCCTTCCCTCTTGTTCGGGCACCTGGGGTCAGCCCTGCCGACGTGGCCACCCCGGTGCCACCAGCTCAGGCTTCAGGGCAGTGCTGCCACACTCCCACCACGGCAGAAATGGTCTCACTTCAGCCTCTCCAGCCCGGAAAGTCCCGGGCAGGACCCACACCGGGGCCGTGTGGGACTCGGGATGGATGGAAGCTGCTGTGGTGTGGTGGCACCGCTGTGTTTGGGAGGCAGGGGAGTGTCCCTGGAACCCCCCAGCACAAGGCTCTGCTCCCAGGGGACAGATCCTGCCCTCCCCGTGGCAGCTCAGCCCCACAGAGGGATATCCCCGAGCACCCTGATCCTCTCCTTCTCCCTCCTCTTCCTCTCCTGCCGGTGTTGTGTCCCCGGGGCTAAGGGGCTGCTGAGGGATGGGCACATGCCGATATGGATCTGACAAACGCAGCCCGAGCGCGCCTTCTCCCTCTCCCCTCCCGCACATTTGTTTTCCCCTAATGTCCAGATGGGGCTGGAACTGCCAGCTCCTCTCAGGAACGCCAAAAATGAAAAAATGGGGGGAAAATGAGGGAAGAGGAAAAAAGGGGGGAAGAGGAAAAAAGGAGGGAAGAGGAAAAAAGGGAGAGAAAGAAAAGGGAGAGAGGGAAAAAAGGGAAAGGAGGGAAGAGGGGGAAAGAAAAAAGAAGAGAGAAAAAAGGGAGGAAAGAGAAATAAAGGAGGGAAAACTAAAGAGGGGTAAAAAAAATAAAATCAGATTTTTTTTAAAATCCCTGAAGCCAGGCAGGTTCAGAGCCTCCTGATCTCCCTGTAGGCACTGCCAGAACCCAGAGCTGCCCTGGGATCACCCACCCCACCGTGCCTGAAGCCACCACACCCACTGCACCAGGGGCTGTGTGTCCCTGTCCCCAGCATCCAGACCTGGCTGTCCCCAGAAGACCCTCAGGGACCCGGTGGTCCCAGGGCTGGGCCACCTCTCCCGTGGGGAGGGTCACCAGCAAGGTCCCTCCTGTCCCTGCTGGGGGGGTCCCACCCCTGCAGTGGGTCCTTCCCTGCCCCCAGGGCTGTGACCAGCCCGGGTGGAGCCTCCAGCTCGGGGACACCTGGGCAGGGACACTCCTGTGGCAGGTCAGGGACACCCCCTGGCCCAGTTCAGGGACAACAAGGCAGCTGTCACTGGCCCAGGAGGGACTGAGCAGGGCTACACACTTGGGGATATCAGGGCAAGGCTGGCGTGTCACCAAGGTGGAGGGAAAGGAAGGTGACCCTGGGGTAAGGGGAG
>JBBMKD010000103.1:4426424-4441057 GCA_037834095.1 Argya squamiceps
TGTCCATCCCCTTCCCTGCCTTTGTCCCTCTCCATCCCTTGTCCCCTTCCCCACCCCTGTCCCTGCCCCCAGCCCTGTCCCTGTCCCCATCCCTGTCCCTGTCCCCAGCCCTGTTCCTGTCCTCTCAGCCCTGTCCCTGTGTCCATCCCCTGCCCTGCCTTTGTCCCTGTGCCTGGCCCCATCCCTTGTCCCCGTCCCCAGCCCCGTCCCTGCCCTCACCGCCTGGTGCTGGGCTGGTGCCCAGCGTTCCGCCGGGGACAGGGACAGACCCCGGCCGCGCCCCCGCCCTCGGTGGCACCGGCCAGGCTGTCAGGCCGGGCAGCCCCGGGTCGGTGGCACCTGTGTCACCCGTGTCCCCCGCCGGCCGGGACACGCGGCCACACCTCGGGCTTCGGCCGGGGCCGGGAAACTCCCGGTTCTGCCCCTCTGGCGTGGGTGGGACACGGGAAGGGAGCGGAGACAACCCCGCCAGGAGCTGCGGTCAGGGCACATCTGGGGACCTGCTGGGCTTCAGCTGGATCCCGGCAGCCAGGGCGGGCCCGGGACAGGGACAGTGACAGGGACAGTGACAGGGAGAAGCCGGAGCAGGGACACAGCACCCCGTGGAGAGGCAGGAGAGGTCCCAGCATCCTCCCATCCCCTGGAGCCTCGCTGCTCCCATCAGATATTTCGGGAATGACCCCTCCACATCCCGCCCGGTGCCGGGGGGATCGGGGATGCGCGGGGCCGGCGGGGAGCGGGGCAAAGCCCCCCCGCTGGTGCCCGGAGCGCTGCGGTTGGAGCCGTGGAGTGGAAGTAACAGGCGGTGACACCGCTGCCCAAAAACCGCCACCAGAACAATGGGCGGGAGCGCGGAGGACGCAGGAGGCCACGCCGCCCCCAACGCTCGCCAAGGAGCCACGGACATCGTGGGGACACCCTGCACGGGCACCCGGCCGGGGCATCCCACCCCAGGGACACCCAAAGGGGCTGGGTGGCCCAAAGGGGTGATGGAAGCACCGTGAGGACGGGCTGGAACTCCCGAGGGTGGCACTGGGACAGAGCTGGGCCACGGCACCGGGCACACGCCCGAGGGCACCCGCCCAGCCCGGGGCTGAGCCGCCTCCGGCCCCAGCGGGGACAAAAGTGAGGGAACAGAAAATGGCAGGAGAGACAACGGAGGAGCGGGGCTGCTTTGCCTTTAAAATAATGCAGCAAAATTAGCAGCTCTGCAGTCATTAATATGCAAAAATGCAAATGAGGAGGTAATTAAGCTGCAGTCCTCCGGAGGATATTTCCATCATAATGAATTCTATTGTCAGGGAAAGAGCAGCCAGGCAGATTTATAGTGCTTACATGAATAAAAAATATGAGTATCCAAGTGGTGTCCTTGCTGCCGGCTGCTGTCCCCTGCCCCAGCCGAGGAGGGCACGGGGCACAATCCCGGGTCCCCACCCGAGGAGGGCACGGGGCACTGAGTAGGTCTCCATCCCCTATGCCATCCCGACTGCCCGTCGCTGAGGCACAGCAGCAGCCGGGGCTTTGAGTACCTGCAACAGGGCAGGGAAAAAACAACTCCTTTCCCTTCCCTCCGTGCCGCAGCCCCGGCAAACCCCCAACGAGACCCGAGCCAGGGCCCTGCCGCATCCCCGGGGCCCACAGAGGGACCAGGGACAGCCAAGCCAGGAGGTGACACTTCCCTGCGGGCTCCCAATGTGGTGTGGCTCTCCCAGTGACACCCGGGCTGGCCAGGGACCCGGCTCTGCAGGGACCCGGCTCTGAACACATCGGGATCCGTGGGAGATTGGATCAGCACCTGCCTCATTCCTCTCTTCCCACCCCATGAGTGCACGGGGGGCCAGGACCCGGCCAAGGCTGGCACTGGGGAGCACAGGGACACAGGGACACAGGGACACCAGGAGGGGGGGACTCCGAGGTGGGGGGACCCCCAGGATTTGGGGTCAGACCGCTGAGCCGCGCAGGTGATGCCACAGCCCAAGAGCCGCCAGTCCTCGCCCATGGGGTCAGTGTCCATCTGTGGGGTCAGCGCCCTCCCCTGAGCCACCCGTGGGTGCCCCTGGGCAGCCCCCAAACCTGGCTGGGGCTCAGCCTTCCCCTTTCATTCCCGCCAGCGGCGTCCGCCACGGAAAACAAACCGAAACCCACCCAAAACGAAATAGTTGGCGGCGTGCCACCCTGCAGCTGCCGGCTCCGGCTCAGCCTGGCATTTTTCAAATGTCAAGGCAGAAGGCTGCGGGGCCGCCCGGCTCGGGGGGCTCGGCACCGGCGGGGGGCTGGGGACGGCAGGGGGACGGGAAGGGGTGTGGGAGAGGGGGAAGGGACACCCGCCACCCTTGCAGCTGTCGTTGTCACCCCCGAGGTGAGGTGCGGGCTGGGGGAGGCGCGGGGAGCCGCGCTGGGTGGGAGGGAAGCGGCTCCATCTTAGCGTCGATGCGGTCGAGGCGAGAGAAGATGATTAAAGAAAAAAAGGGAATAAAAGCAGGAAAGGAGACAGGCGAGCAGGAACAGCTGCTCCTGGGGATGCAAAACTCCTTTTTTTGCTTTTCAAAGGCACAGAAGTTGTTGCTCGCAGGCTCGGGACCCCCTGCCATGGTCCCTCTGCCCCGTGCTGTGGTGGCCGGCGTGGCCCGGCTGCTGTGGCCGGAGGCTGAGCCTCGCTGGCTCTCTGAGGGTCAGGGAGCCGGAGCTGAGCCCATCCCCATCGCGGCACCCCCTTGGCTCACTCAGGGATCGATCCATCCTGCCCTGCACAGGGCGGGGTCCGCCCTGGGGGCACACGGGGCACGCGGAGCTGTCGCCAACAGGACAATCCGGGTGTCCCTGCCCAGGGTGGCTGAGCCAGCAGACACAAGCCCCTGGGCCCCCCACCTGCCGTTCTCCCCCCAGCCAGCCCCACCGCACACCCGCGGAGCCGCGAACCTTCCCCTTCCCCTCCCCGGGAACCGGGCACGGGGCCGGGCAGGACGGGCAGCACCGGGCCGACCTCGGTTCCTCCTCCGCGGGCTCTCCTCGATGCCGAGCACTGGGAAATCGCTGCCTTTTCCCAAAGCCAGGCTGCTCCACCCCTGGGCGGGGGACACCTCCTGGGTGCTGTGGGGGCACCTGCACAGGTGGGTGACACCTCCACCGAGGAGCAGTGGAGCTGTGGGACCACAGTGGGCACTGCCACCCCCTCCCCAGCATCCTCCTGAGCCCCATTAGGGTCAGTGGGTGCTCTGGGGGTGTTTTAGGAATTTAGGGATGACTCACGGCCCCTCCTTGCCGTGTCCCAGCCCCACATCCGGAGGGTGCCAGGTCAAGGGTCCCGGGTCTGGCTTTCGGGGTTCCTGTGCCCCAGGTGGGCTGGGGAGGGATTTGTGGATTATGGATGAGCAAAAGGAATTTGTGGGCAACAAAATGGTATGAAAGGAGCTCTTGAGGAGCCCAGGGACAGAGAGAGCTGAGGGCAGAGCTGCCACAGTTATCTCCCCCTCCCCCAGGAGCTTAAGGGGCTGCAGGGTCCTCACCCATTGTCCCAAAGCTGCCAAACCCATCTCCCGGTGCATTCGGGGGGTCGGGTGCTGTGCGGACCCGAGAGAGGAGGACACCCTGGTGCCACCACTCCAGAAGGACCCCTGAGGGCATCAGAGCATTTCCTGCAGTCATGGACCCCACACAGCCCTGCAAAGGGCCGTGTCCCCCCCTCGATGGCCATTCCCCTGGGGACACAGGAGATGTTCAGCACGACAAAGGGCTGTGGAAGGAGCCGGCTGGGACAGGAGCACCCGTGTTTACATTGCCTCGAAACCCCCTCCAGCATCCCGGCCGCCCTCCCCCTCCTCTTGAGGTTTGAGGTGACATCCTGCCTTCTGCATCTCGCTGTCACCCTGCCCCAGGCGGCCCTGGAACCGCAGAGACAGGGCTGGGGGTGCGGGTCCCCCTGCCCAGCTCCAGCTGCACCCAGGAAAATGGCAGTTATCCAGTGCAATGATCCCCCACCCTCCCTGCATGGCTCGTGGGGGCCCATCGTGGGGTGGAGGGCTCACAGATTCCTTTCCTGAGCACCCCATCCCTGTCTCCTGCCACTGCTCTGGGGAAAACCATGCCAGCATTTGGGTTTATAAAGCACCAGGCGAGGAGAAGAGCAAGCTCTGAACCCCAGAGATGTCCTGCTGAGGAGAGGTTGGAGCAGATGAAACCTTTTGCATCAGGGCTTTATTCTGGGAGTGTGGGGGGGCAGGATTAGGGATGAACACCAGGTTCTGTCCCACAGCCCACCCTGGCTGCCCCACAGCACAGCCAGAGCCACAGCACAGCCAAAAGCAGAGAAACGGGGGGAAACAGAGACAAGGACGGTGCCAGGCAGCTCAGCCCCTGCCTTGCTGGGGGATGGAGGGGGACACGGGGATGGAGGAGGAGTTGGAGCATTGGCAGCACTCCCTGCTCCCCTGTGTGGGGCAGATTCTCCCCCCACGTGTCTCCCATTCCTCTGATGAGCTCATGGGGCTGTGCCTGAGTGAGGTGGGTGTCTCATGGGTGCTGTGGGTGCCCTGGCAGGGTTGGTGTGGGTGCCCTGGCAGGGGGGATTTGGGTGTCCCATGGGTGCTGTGGGTGCCCTGGCAGGGGTGATTTGGGTGCCCTGGCAGGGGTGATTTGGGTGCCCTGGCAGGGGTGCTGTGGGTGTCCCATGGGTGCTGTGGGTGTCCCATGGGTGCTGTGGGTGCCCTGGCAGGCAGGAGCAGGGGAAGCCAAAGCACTTGGCACTTGTCTCGCTGCAGCACAGCTCGATGCAGAGATAAGATAAGGTGTCTGAGGCTGCCAAGGTAAACTGAGGTCACTGCAAACCCCAGCAGGTGAACAGGGTTACACACACACAACCCCAGACTGGTTTGGGCTGGAGGGGACCTTAAAGCCACCTTGTCCCACGCCCTGCCATGGGCAGGGCCACCTTCCACTATCCCAGATTGCACCAAGACCTGTCCAACCTCTCCAATATTTCCAGGGATTGGGCAGCCACAGCTTCTCTGAGCACTCTGTGTACCTCAGGTGTCTATTTTCATTTTAGGTAGATTTTTGTCCCTTCACTCATCTCCTGCTGTGATAAACTGGCACCTTTTCCTACAGTGCCAAATGCTGAGCAGAGCTGATGGCAGGCTCAGGGGTTTCCAAGCTTCTTTTTGCCTGGTTTAGCTCAAAATCTGAGCAAGATGCTCTGTGGGAGAGGGGCAGCTTTTGGGGCAGGCAGGATTTTTTATTTCTCAGTTTCAGTGAGGGGTTGAGGGTTCTCCCTGGGGCTGGTGAGGGGCTGGGCTGTCAGGGCAGCTCCCAGCCTGCCCAGGTTCCTCTGTGCTCCAGCCAGCAGCACCCCTGGCACCTCCTGGGGCTGGCAGGGCTGGCAGATCTGTCCCCAGCAGCTCCTGGGCATTCTCCAGTGCTGCCAGTCATGGAAAGCTTTGGAAGCAGCTCCAAAAGCCAGGCCAGGGATGGCAGTGCTGGGTCTCAGCCACAAGCCTGGGCAGCCAAAGTCACCTTTCTGCCCCTTCCTCTCCCATACCCAAATTTAATTATTTCTTCTTTAAGCTCCTGATTTTAATTAAAACTGCCATGAGCCCCCCCGACTCTTTGAGCTGGAGCTTTTGGGAGACCTCAAAAGAGGGGAAAACTCCCGGGGGTCAAACCTCAGGGCTGGAGACAAGCCGGGTGCCCAGGCCAGGGGCTGCCCGTGGGAACGAGAGGCACATCCAGGGTTTAGCAAAGGTAAAAGCCCCTTTGACAGCCCGAGGCCCCCTCTCTCCCCCCGAGGATGCTCCCACAGCCCCCCCGGATGTGGGTTTGCAGGGAGCAGGGTGGGGAGGGGCTGCAGGGGGTGGGGGAGGCATGGCAGCCGGATCCGAGCGGGAGCTGCCTGACAGATGGGGCTGCCCTACATTTCACCAGTGCCTGCCGTTAATCTGCTTCCTGCACCCTCCCCCAGCCCACCTCCCCGCAGCCCGGGGCTCCCCCTGCCAGGGTGGGGGGCGGCAGGGCCCTGTGGGGACACAGCCTGGGGGTCAGGGTGCCATGGGTGTCCCCAGCCTTTGGCAGGGCCCTCCAGCCCATGGGCAGGGTCACAGCACCCTCCTGTGTCCTGAATGTCCCCTGTCCCTGGGGCACAGCCCAGAGCCCAGCCCTGGGGTGCTCGTGTCCCCTCCTGACCCCCCCAGTGACAAACCTGGGGGCAGAGGGGTTGTGCTGCTGTGTCCTTCCACACGCCCTGGGCTGAGCATCTCTTCAGCCTCCTCCTCTTCCTCCTTCAGCGTCCCTTAACCCAACTTTGGATTTCACCCCATGTCCCCTCTGTGCCCCCCTCCTTTCCACAAACCCCTGAGTGCAGGGGAGGGGCTGCACCCTGCACAATGCCAGGGAGAGACCCCAGGGCCAGGCTGCTGCCCACTGCCCTGTGCCCCTGCCCTCACCCCCTGCCCTGGGGACAGGGCACAGCTCGGGGAGGTTGCTCTGCTCCCCCTGGCCACGGCAGCCCCCAGCTCAGCCCTGCCAGGAGTTCCTGCTGCTCCTTTTTCTCTGCTGCAGTGACAGGAGCTCCCGGGGCTGCTGGCCTCTAATTTTACCAGGATTGTGAGGTTGGCTCTCCACACACAACATCTCAGCCTGGGGAAGTGAGAGAGAAGCAGGGCTGTGGTGGGAGGACATGGCAGAGACAAATCTGCAGCTGTGCTGAGGATGGGCAAGGGCTGGAACAGCCACAGCATCCCTGTGCCCAGGAGAGAGGGCTGGATTTGGGGCTGTCCCATGGCTGCAGCCACCAGCACCCTCTAGGATAAGATGATGTGTCCCCAAGAGAAGCACTCCCAGCCCTCAGCCTCTTGCTGGGGAGATGAGCCATAAATTTAGGTCACTCAGGGGTCACACAGGGGGAGTTTTCAGCAGCTGAGGCACTGCCCAGGCTCCCCAGGGAATGGCCCCAGCCCCGAGGCTGCCAGAGCTGCAGGAGTGTTTGGACAAGGCTCTCAGGGATGCCCAGGGTGGGATTGTTGGGGTGTCTGTGCAGGGCCTGCATTTGGACAAAATGATCCCTGTGGGTTCCTTCCCACTCAGGATTTTCCAGGATTCCACCCATGCCAGAGGCACACGCAGTGGGACAAGGACATGGTGCAGTGTGGAACAGGACAGGGCCAGGGT
The DNA here is from genome assembly GCA_037834095.1 of Argya squamiceps. Classification (NCBI taxonomy): domain Eukaryota; kingdom Metazoa; phylum Chordata; class Aves; order Passeriformes; family Leiothrichidae; genus Argya; species Argya squamiceps. The sequence goes on from JBBMKD010000103.1 coordinate 4,433,583, forward strand.
GGATGTCCCCAGTGCCAGCAGGGCTGGATCCAGCAGGCAGTGCCCACACCACCCCTGGGCTGAGACCACGAGAAAGGAGGATGGAAAATGGGGCTGAGATGAAAAATTGGGCTCCTCTTTCCTGGCTGAGCCCTCTCCTGCTGCAGCAGAGCTGTCACTAGGAGCTGGTGAGCCTGTCCCATGGAGCAGGGGCAGAGCCTGGAGCAGGGATTCACCTCACTGTGTGGTTTCTATTACTCCTCAAATGAAGCTGAAAGCTGACATCAGATCACAGAACACACTAAGTGAAGAAATCTGGGGAAATCCCCCACTGGGTCCCAGAGAGGCACCATGGTGTCCCCTCCTGTCCCCTGAGGCAAAGGCACAAAGGCCACCATGGTCCTGGTGTCCCAATAATTGGCTCAGCTCCACTGCAGGGCACGTTTGCAGACTGAAATTTCCTCATCCTCTCCCACTGGAAGGATGGATTCACTGAGCTGTTAGCCTGAAGAATCAGGAAAAGTGCCCCAAGAATGGCACATTCACATCCCAGTGACATCCAAAACTCCAGCTCAGCCAGGGAAAAACCTTCCCCCTCCTCCTGTCCCTTCCTCACTGTGGGACACCCACCCCCCTTTTGGGACTTTTCCAGCTGGCAGGGAATACATTGGCAGTCCTGAGTGCTGCCCCCTTCCTTGTCATGGGCAATATTTCCCCTCAGGTTTGGGGGCTGCCCTGCTGTTTTCACCTGTGAAGGTGCTGGATGCCCCGTTTGGCATCTTGGACACAGCTCCCATCCCTGTCCCCTGCTCAGTGACTAACTCCTATGACAGCTCTCCTTTGCTCCATCTCTCACCTTCCTTCTCCCTCCTTCCCTGCTCTCCTTCCCCCTGTCCCCATCCTCTTTTCCAGAGCCTCCTGCCTGTGCCTCTGCCCTGATGGGGCTCCCTCAGCAGGTTCTCCCACCCCTTTCTAAGCTTCTCCCACCACGAGCTCCTCATCCCACCCTCACCCCACACCCCGGTGGGGGAACATGGTCCCACCGCGCTCCCCGGGGCACCCCTGGAGATCCCCCGGCCTAGGGGGTGGGGATGAGATGGTTTCTGGGGCCGAGGGCGCTTTTTCTTTCCATTCCGAGGAGATTCCCCCGCCCCGCGAACACGCACCGAGGGTTTCCTGCCCGTGGGCGGATTCTATCTTGGGCCGCAGCCGCGCCGGGGGACCCCACCTGGGGCCGGGGATGCCGCGTTTCCTCCTCCTCCTCCTCCTCCACACCATTCCCAGGGCGCTCTCATCACCCCAGCTCTTCTTTTGGTCGGTTTTAAAGCCGTTTTCCAACCCTCCCGGGCGGGATCGCACTCCCCAAGCAGTTCCCCAAGGATCCCCAGGCTCTGCCGTGCCTGTGTGGGATGAAATCAGGGAAAACAGAGCAGAAGGACGTGGTCCTCACCCGGGTCACCCAGGGTGGGATTTCTGTACAACCAGATGGTTTGGGGATGGTTTGACCGTTTGGGGACCATTTTCCTTGAGCCCTGGGAGAGTCCTCAGGGCTGGGGTGTGTTCCCCAGGGGTCCCATCAGCAGAAAAAGGGATTAGGGATGGTTATGGGGGCTGTGAGGGGAGTGAGCAGCACCGCGGTGGCCGTGGGAGGTGGCCGTGGGAGGTGGCCGTGGTGAGGTGCCTGCAGGGGTTTTGTCACCCCCAAAGCACCCCAGCAGTGTGTTGATGGAGCCCTTTTGCATTTTTCAGCACTGTGCACACAAAACACGGGGTTTGCACTCAGAATTCCCCCATGAACTTTCCAACGAGCTGCCCCGAGGCTCTCTGACATGGGCTTGAGGAGTTTCCATTCCAGCTGTGCCCGGGCTGGAGGCTGGGTCCCCCCTGCAGATCCCAGGTGAGGATCCCATGCCTGTCCCCCCAGGGCCTCCCCCAGCCCTGCTGTGTCCCCTCCATCCTGCAGGGACGTGGCCCTGCCTGGCAGGTGCCCCTGGATGCTCAGGGGTCACCCCACTGTCCTTTCCTGTGCCTTGGTTTCCCCAGCTGCAAATGGGGCTGGGGCACTGCCTGGGGCACTCAGTGAATCCATCCTTCCAGTGGGAGAGGATGAGGAAGTTTCCTCATCCTGAAGTGGAGCTGACCCAAGCACTGGGACACCGGGACCGTGGTGGCATTTGTGCCTTTGCCTCAGGGGACAGGAGGGGACACCGTGGTGCCTCTCTGGGGGGATTTCCCCTCCCTCCCCAGATTTCTTCACGTAGTGGGTTCTGTGATGTGCAAACCCTCCAGGCAGGTTGTGGAGGAGCAGCCAGGCAGGTCACAGCAGGGCTGTCCCCTGCCCAGCCCCGGGGCCCTGGGGACACACATGGCCCTGGGGACACACGTGGCCCTGGGGACACACGTGGCTCTGGGGACACACGTGGCCCTGGCCATGAGCAGCCTCAGTCACACTCAGCCAGGACAGAGCCCGATGGAGGGGGTGTCCTGCCAGGAACGCCGGTGACAGGGACCCCCGGGGTGGTGGCAGAGGGGGAGCAGAGGCACTGGTGTCCCTGCTCCACGCTGTGTCCAAAGGAAGAGAGGAAGAAGAGGATCCCTGATGCCTCCTGGCAGGGAGGACCATGAAGATGGTGATGGGCATCACTTCTGTCTCCACAGCTGGAAGGAAAGGAGTGAAACAGGTTGCAGAAAGGGATCCATCCCTGTCACCAATGTCCCTCAGATGCCCTGTGGGGCAGCCCCAGCAGGCAGGGATGAACGGGGACCTGTCCCAGAGTGTCCCATGGGGGATAGTGACTGTCACAGCTGGCAGGGGCGGAACAGTGGCAGGGGCTGCTGGTGACAATTGGCACCCAAAGGGAGGACGGCAGGAGGAGCCAAGGATGCTCCTGGGGAGCTGCTGTGGCACCCTGTGTGCTCAGCCTTTGGTGCAGGAGGTGTCCCCGTGGGTGCCAGGAGGCAGAGGGTGTCCCAGCTCTGCGGGGGTGGCCAGGAAGGAGGGGACACCCTCGGAGGGGAGGGGGACAATGTGGCCAAAGCAGCCAAGCCCAAAAGTCGCCCCCGCTGGGAGCCCATCCCGGGGGCTGCTCCCCACCGCAGGGGTTGGGAGGGAGCTGGGGACAAAGTCGCTGTAATGTGAGAGCTGGGCGGGCTTTAAAAAGAGGCAAAAAAAAAAAAAAAGGATTTTGAGGCCTTTCTTCTCTCTCGCTGTTGTTGTTGTTATCCATAAATAATAATTAAACCACCATTTCCAGCCCAGGCCACTTGTTTTAAATTTCCTGGCTAAAGTGATGTAACAGCTGTGCGTGATGCAACGCCATGTGGAATGCATCATGCAGGAAACCAAACACAAAATCGCCTTTCTGGCCAAGCACTCGGCACAGCTCCTGCCCCCAGCCCCCGGTGCGGGGGTCCCGCAGCCCCCACGTCCGGGCTGCACACCCAGATGTCCCCGTGGGACCCCGCCCTGGCTGCAGGGACAGCAAGGGGTGGAGGGGTGGGGGGAGGCAGCTCCCGCTCTGAGCCTGCTGAGCTCCAGGTCAGTTTTCATTTAAAACTTTACAAATCAAGAACTGGCGTTTTGCTGAGGACAAACAAACCTACACAAGCATGACACGTACCCCGAAGCAGAGGGGAGGGTCTGGTGGGCTTGTCCTGGCAGTTTGTCCCATTTCCTCCCCCCGAGTTTTGCCCTGCCCTGGGACCTCTCCGCGATGGCCAGGGGAGCCAAAAGCTGCTGGTGACTTCAGTGCCACCCCCGTGTCCCCCCGCCCTGCTGGAGGGATGTGGGGGCTGCTCAACCCCCTCCACCTGGCAGGGTTCAACTCTCACTTGGCTTCCCACTGCCGCAGGGAAGAATAAACCCTGCGGGATGCCCCTGCCCATCCCTCTGCCCCATCCACCCGTGCCCGGTGCCAGTGACCTGCCTGTGGAATGGGGCTGGCCAGAAAGGACACAGAAAGGGAAGAAAAAGAAGAGAAAGGGAAAGAGAAAGGGGGAAGAAAAAAAAAACCCAAAACAAAAAGAAAATCAAAAACCAACCCAAGGCTGCAGTGGGAAATCAGAAGTCAGAGCTGAGGCATTTCGGCAGCCGGGGCTGGAATGTCTGACTCACACTGTGACTAAATGCAAATATGAACTCAAACCTGCTCCTTAAAGTCCTCGGGATCCCGTGAGGAGCCCCGGGCCCTCCCCGGCCCCCGGCCCTGACCCAGCCCGGGCAGACCCCGGCCGCTCTGGGCGGCTGCAGGACGGGCTCCGCAGGGAGCAGTGACACACGTCCCGCTCTGCTTCACCTCCCTGAGCCCGAGTGGAGCCTGGGGCAGGACGGGGCCCCCAGACCTCAGCCCTGGGTGGGATAAACTTGTGCCCCTCACCATCCCAACGCTGAGGGGACCCCTCAGGCTGTCCTGGTGCTCAGGGCAGGGGGCTCAGTGCAGCTCCTGCCTCACTGGGTGGTCCTGGCCCATCCATCTCCTCTGGACCAGCATCAGGCCCCAGTCACCGACAGAAGGAAAAAGGGTCTGGGTCCCTGGAGGGGGCAGCACCATGCCCAGGGAATCACAGGGTGGAAACCCAGGCCAGCTCAAAGGAAATTCCAGTGAAATGGGGGCTTTTCTCCAATATATAGATAATTTTCTTCTAAAGCCTATTTTGTTGCCTGGTACTGACTTGCACTTTATTAATTTCCAGTTTTGTAAGAGGGGGTGGGAGGCTCTGAGGGCTGTGGCTGGTGTCCCACAGCTCCCACTGGAGACAGAGCCTTCCCCACACATTTCCACATCACAGAGGCTGGACCAGCCCAGCATTTCCAAGATCTCCTGGCCAAGGACTGCATTGAGCCTTCCCCAGACCCTCATGAACCACTGGAATGTGCCCTGGGGACATTGACAGGCCAAGGTTGGGGGGTCAGAGGCAGAAGAACCTGCCCCAAAGCTGCCTTTGAACAATCCATTTGTCCATCCATCCCTCCCTCTGTCCCTCCATCCATCCATCCCTCCATCCAGCCCTCCATCCATCCCTCCCTCCCTCCATCCATCCATCCATCCCTCCCTCCATCCATCCATCCATCCATCCCTCCATCCATCCATCCATCCCTCCATCCATCCATCCATCCATCATCCATCCATCCATCCATCCATGCCTCCCTCCATCTTTGGGTCTCAGCCTTTCCTTCTGCACCAGCAGCTCTGAAGACACTGCAGCTCCTTGGTGGTCTCAGTGACCTTGACTGGTTTCTGGCTCAGGACACTCACTCAGCCCCCCCAGGTCAGGCAGGTTCTGCCATGGGGCTTGTTCAGGATCCCTGCCCAGGGATGGTGGGCTCACACCCAACAGCACCTACAGAGGTCTCCAAGGGTTCCACACGAGCAGAGTGTGGCCCTGATGTCATCACACAGAGAGGAAACTGAGCACAGAGACCAGGGACAGAGATAAAAGCCCAGCCAGAGGAACTGCTCCTCTTCCAGGGGAGATCACAGCTGGGATGGTTTGGGTTGGGAGGAGCCTTAAAGCCCATCCTGTTGCACCACCTTCCACTATCCCAGGGTGCTCCAAGCCCCATCCAGCCTGGTCTAAAACACTGCCAGGGATCCAGGGGCAGCCACAGCTCCTCTGTGCAGCAGAGCTGAGGATGACATTGTGGAGGATGACCTGCCTGTGGGGGAAGCTCTCCATGCCATCCTTTGGAGCCTTCACCACACTTTTCTCCCCAGCGTTGCCAGCTCTGAGCATTGCAAGAGTCACTGTGAAACTGCTGCATTTCAGCCACAGTCCCAGCACTTGGACACAACCTCAGCATTATTTTCTTATTTATCAGCTGTGTGTCATCAGCACAACCAATTGTGCAGATGGTGAAAACTGCTACCCCCCTCCCAAAGGTCCAGGGGCTAGAAATAATGAAAACTCAAGATGTTCTTGGGGTTCTTGGGAGAATCTTGATGGTTCTTGGGGCTGCCCTGTGTGGGGCCAGGAGCTGGACTCTGATGATCCTTGTGGGTCCCTTCCCCCTCAGGAGCGCCCAGGATTCTGTGTTGCCCATGCTGTGTTTTATGCCCCTGCCCCACCTCACAAGGTGCCCAGGGGATGTTGAGGTTGCCCCAAGGCTGATGCTCCAGCATCACTCCTCCAGTGATCCACAGAGCATCATCCAGCATCCACTTCTCCAGGTGGGGAATGTCACCAGAGCCCCTCTGGTGTCACCTCTGGGGGGACGTGTCTGCACAGCATCCCTGTGGTGCCCCTGTGTGCATCCCCTCATCCTCTCTGCTTCCTCCTGCCCTACCAAAATAGCCTGAAATGGGAAACTGAGGGGGCCATGCTGTGAACTGGAAGGGGGAACTTCTCAGCTTCAAGAAAAAACCCACGATGTCAGAGGAGTTTCAAACCTTTGGGTTCTCCATGGGCAGGCCTGGGGACACACTTTTTGCCATGATGCTGCCACCCACCAGGAGGGAGGAATTATTAATTATAAGCTAATTAATTACAGGCTGCAGAGCTGGGTGGAGAGAAACCTGAGGATGTTCAACAAGGACAAGTGCAGGGTCCTGCACCCGGGGAGGAACAACCCCAGGTGACCCACTGCAGAGCAGCTCTGCAGGACCTGGGGGTCCTGGTGGGTGACAAATTGTCCCTGAGCCAGCACAGTGTCCTGGGACTGGGGGGACAAGGGGACCCTGCTGGGGGGCATTGGGAGAGTGTGACCAGCAGGGCAGGGAGTGATCCTGCCCCTCTGCTCAGCCCTAGGGAGGCACATCGGGGCTGCTGTGTCCAGTTCTGCGACAAGAAGGACAAGGAGCTGCTGCAGAGGGTCCAGCAGAGGCCCCAGAGAGGATTTGGGGTCTGGAGCATCTCTGTGATGAGGAGAGACCACGGGAGCTGGGCTTGGTTAGTCCAGAGAAGACAGAGCAGATCTCACCAATCCATGCAAGTATCTCCAAGGGGTGTCAGAGGATGGTGTCAGGCTCTGTTCTGGTGCCCAGCAACAGGACAAGGAGCAGTGGCCATAAACTAAACCACCAGAAGTCCCACCTTAACATGAGGAAGAACTTCTTTCCATGAGGGTGGCAGAGCCACAGGCTGCACAAAGAGGCTGTGGAGTCTCTGTCCAAGAGAGGGAGACTCCAAAACCCACCTGGATGTGTTCCTGTGTCACCTGCTCTGGTGACCCTGCCTTGGCAGGGAGGTGAACTGGATGATCCCCAGAGGACCCCTCCAACCCCAAGCAGTCTGTGAAATGCAAATTCTTTTTTCAACATAGACCAAGTGACCAAAACAGCCCAGAGCAGGAAAATCTCCTCACTGCTTTCATCCCATACTGTCCTGGCCAGAGATGCCTGTGGAAAACCATTGAGGCTCATGCCAGCTCCTGCCCATCCCATCCCATCCCACCCCATCCCTCCCATCCCATCCCCATCCCACCCCATCCCATCCCCATCCCTCCCATCCCATCCCCATCCCCATCCCTCCCACCCCATCCCACCCCATCCCTCCCATCC
>JBBMKD010000103.1:4447866-4460020 GCA_037834095.1 Argya squamiceps
GTGAGCGATCTCGTCTTGGGTTCCTCTCATCCCCGGGGCTGGGAGCTGCACAGGGGAGGAAATGTGAGCCTGTAAATTGGACATGATGGGTTTCAGATGTGCCGTGTTTGTGTGCGTGCACATGTGCTGCAACTTGTTTATTTTCAAGTTAAAGCAAAGCCTCTGCCCCTCCTCTCCCCCTCTTCCCCTCAAACGGGTGTTGTTCCCTCGCAGGGAAGGCAGAGAGGTTTCTTTTCTGGATGGGACATTTTGGGGGAATTAACAGAGTTGTGTGTTCTCTGTTTAAATGCTCACTGGGTGACTGTTTCTGCAGCCGTGCAGAGATGTAACTTCAGTAGCTGATTAATCAAGGTTTTTTCCTCTCCCTGGATCCAGACTATTAAACTTTTGCTCCCACAGGTTATTTTGTCACAGTTTGAAACGTGTCCAAACTCTCCAGCGCGTTACTTTTGCAGGAGTTGGACACTTGTGCTCCCCATGCTCTGCTCTTCTGTATCCTGGAAACCTTGAGCTGCATTTAGGAGCTGTTTATTTTCAAAGAAACAGGACCTAAGAGTTCCTCCTGAAGGGTGTGCACGGCTCAGAGGGAGGAGAAGTCCCTTTAGTCACAGCAGAGCAGGGTTATTCCCTGGCACATCCCGCGGTGGCACTGCCAGTGGTGCTGCCTCTCCTTGGCAGGTGACTCGTGGAGGGCAGAGCTGGTGTTCAAAGGCAAATAACTGTCTGTTGGGCTCCTCTGTTGTGTGCTGCACCCTCATGGCACTGGCAGCGTGTGCCTTGCTGGTGAGATAAGCAAACGTGCTGCAGAGATAGAAACAACAGCTCCAGGAGGGGGAATGGCCATGAGAGTCACCCCAGCCTGGGTCACCCAGCCCACAGCCCTCCTGGGCTGGTGCTCCTGCCCCTTGGAGGAGAAGGGACAACAAATGGTGGCAGAGCTGGGGTCACCTGCTGTCCTGGTGGCTGTGACACTTGTGGATGTGCTGAGGCTCATCTGCTTTTCTGCATGCTGAGGTTCAGCCCTGGGAAATGAACCTTTTTCCACAGCTGGGGGTTGTACCTGTCCTGACAGGGCTGTGTGCTGGAGGGGTCTCTCAGCCCCCCAAGAGAATTCTCCTGCAGGAGGGGCCCAGTTCTCCCAGTTTCATATTTCTACTGGTAGGCTGGGTCTCCAAAATTGCTGGCAATGGGCTTTTCTGGGAGAATGTTTTGAAGTGGGTACAGGGAGTACAGTGATGGTATCCCTGTAAAACCAAGAATCTGTTCAGGACTTCCTGTGGTTATATGTCCCTCTCAGAGGTCCTGCAGGTTGGCAGGAGCCCTGGGGCTTTCCATCAACTGCACTTTCAGTCAGTAACCCAGAATCCGCTCCCTGATGGGCTGCAGCAGCTCCTGCTTTGCTTTTTCTCCTCCTTGGAAAAAAAAAATCAAATCCCATTCACCATTTAGAGCTTTAAAAAACCCCCAAGACCATCATTTCCAATTTAACCAGCCATCCTCATTTGCATGCCTAGAGCTGTATTCCCAGGAGGAGTCTTGACCTGGTCCCTCTGTACACAAATATTTCTGTCCTTGGAGGTGAATCCACACCAAAAAGGTTAAATTTGGATGGCATAATTCTGGGAAGGACCAGAACTCATCCTGTGCTCCTCCAAGGCTGGTGTAGAGGTGCTGGGGGTAGCTGCTCACAGCATCAGGGCCTGCAAATGTCATTTTTCATGACACGAAGACGTTCCCTGCAGGATCCGTTGGCCGACGGGCTCCGGCACAGCCTGGAGTGCAGCCAGCTCTGTTTCACAAACCCTGCACACCCCACTCCTCACTCTGCATAAAGGGAATATTAACATCTCTCCTCAAGGATGAGGAGCTGAAATGGAAAAGCTTCCTAGACAGTAGATGGGTCTGTTGGAGAGGTGCTCCGTGGTTTGCTCTCCCTGTGTCCTTGGGATACAGATTTTTGACCACAAAGCTCGTTCTTTCAAGTGTATTTATGTTTTTCTCTGAATAAACAGGAGTGGAGCATTGGTTCAATAATCCTCTCCAGGACAGTAGAGGGGAGGGAAAAGTAGGGATACTCAGAGCAGCTGGAAGCATTTGCTTCAGATCAGTATTTTGATTCCTTTCTTCTAGGGAAAATGTGTTCAGCCCCAGCAGTCTGTGGTCCAGCCCTGCCCTGTGTTTTGCTGTGCTGGGAGGGAATTTTAAGGCCTTAAGGGGGTGGCATGGCCTACCATGAGTTCCTGGGGTCAGTAAATGACAGGGTTGTGTGAGATGCTGCAAACTGGGCTTGCAGTCCTGAGAGAAGAGACTCATCCCCTCTTTAATAAATCAATCCATTGGGTAGATAATGAACTCCAAAGCACTCACCAAAAGCTTTGTGCCACTAATTTGCCAAAAAGGGCAGAAATCGAAGAAATCTGTAAGTGAGCAGGAGTGAAAGGAAAGGCCCAGGGATGCTTTGGGGTGTGCATGGCAGCACACTTACCTCTACCCCCAGATAAATTGCCTTTTCTAATTGCCCCAAAGTGCAGGTAATTTGTAAGCCTGCCTTCACCACTGCTCCCTGGCAGCTGGCCCAGAGGGGCTGGCAAATCTGGAGAGGAGCTTTCGAGAAAGCATCCTGCCTACAGACCCGAGTGGGCAGCTCAGCCTATTGATTGGGCTGGGCTTTGGTGGCTGCCAGGCTTTGCAGCTCAGCCTGACAGGCACAGGCTGTGTGTGGGGACAGCTCTTGGCCTGTGCTGTTGGGAGATGCTCAGCCACAAGGACTTGGATATGAGGAAAAGGTTCTTCCCCCCGAGGCTGCTGGGGCACTGCCCAGGCTCCCCAGGGAATGGTCCCAGCCCCAAGGCTGCCAGAGCCCCAGGAGTGTTTGGACAGCACTCTCAGGGCTGCTCAGCGTGGGATTGTTGGGGTGTCTGTGCAGGGACAGGGGCTGGACTTGGATGATCTTTGTGGTCCCTTCCAGCCCAGGGTATTCCAGGATTCTGGGACTTTTTGTGGTTACTGGTTATCCCGGGCAGTGTCCCACCTGTGCTGGCACTGCTGTGCTGTGGGGAGGTGCCACCCAGGTGTCCTGGCTGGGCTGGGCTGCTCCAGAGGGCAGGGACACCCCGGGCAGGGGACAGGGGGGCAGAGCAGCCCCGGGTGTGTCGGTGCCAGCCGAGCCGGGAGCAGCCACGTGCCGGTGCCAGCCGGGGGCTCTGGCAGGAGCGAGGTGCTGTTAACAGCCATGATTATTAGCAGAGTATTAACCATATGCTGTGGGGAGCTGCCTGGCAGAGGGGGGTTCTGGCTCAGCACAGGGTGGGCAGGGGCTTGAGCAGTCACACGGGACCTGCCGCGGCTCTCGCAGCTCCGAGCCCGGATCCGGGGGTGGGAGCCAAACTGTCGGCAGCAAGCAGGGCTGGAGCAGCTCCTGCTGCTCTGCTGGAGGATGCTCCAGCCGTGCCCTCCTCCAGCCAAGGCCCAGTGCCTGCATTTCCATGATAAAATTGAGTTTTATTCATAGCAAAGCAGTTGTGGAGTTTAAAGTTTGACTTCACACACAGTGGGCATTGGGGGCTGTAGTCAGGCAGGTTTGTCTTAAGTGAACGTGTATAAAATGTCCTGCTAGCAATGTATTTTGAGTCAAACTCGCTCTTCTCCCCAAATTAACAGCTGGATACTTTCCATGCTGCAAAATAGATTTCAGGTTTGGAGTTCAGGCCTGAGGTTGGTTCAGCCTGGAGTTCATCAGGTGGGAGAGGAGAGAGAGTGAGCACTGATTTAATTTTAACAGAGATGCACTTCTAGATGTGCCCAATAAATGAAATGCTGCTTGATGTTCCTCATTTCTGGCAAATTCCCTTTCTTCCTTAGGAGTTTGCTGTGTGAAGTGTGGGGTCTCTTGGCTATAACCTCCTCAGGGCTGGGTGCAGGCATTTGGATCTTCCCCTGCTCTGGATTTGCCTCTTTTACCCACGGAGAAATGGAGAGAGAATAAATTCTTTGGGAGGGGTGGAAATTGAGCCAGGAGGGAACTTAGAAGTTGTTGTCAGCTCTCAGGGAGGCTGGAGATAGGACTTTAAAAACCAAATACAGCGACTTAACATAGGGGATTTTACATAACCGTTTAAATCTACATTATTCAAATCTAACAAAGACCAAGTAATGACCCAATTACAACTCTTGAGAACTCATGCTTGGGTCCCTCCTCAATGCCTGGGTCCCCTGGTAGGTGCCAGCTCCGGTTCATCTCCTCCCTCCCCCCCAGTTTATTTTTAAAGCAGCATTTAAAAGCAGAAAGGAAATTTGCAGTGGGTGGATGAACTTTGCCTCTGCGCGACACACGCCAGCGAAGGCACTTCACGTATGACTTGTGCCGGGCTCCTCGGGGCAGCCTCAGCCCACACCACAGTGGAAAAAGAGGCTGGGAGCAAGAAAAAAGCCCCAAGGGTGGGCAAGTGATAAGTGTGGAGGGGTAACCCAGGGTTCCCTGCTCCCCATCGCCCTTCTTTGACAGCAGGAGGTTGTGTCAGGGCTTGGGATGGAGCTCAGGGAAAGGTTCTTCCCCCCGAGGCTGCTGGGGCACTGCCCAGGCTCCCCAGGGAATGGGCCCAGCCCCAAGGCTGCCGGAGCTGCAGGAGCTCTCAGGGTGGGATTGTTGGGGTGTCTGTGCAGGGACAGGGGTTGGAATGATGATCCTGTGGGTCCCTTCCAGCTCAGGATATTCCATGGTTCTATGATTCAATTTCAAAAATTCAAGGGACCTTGCAAACCTCATGTTTTGCTTGTGAAACCAGAGCTTGGTTCTTGTTCTCCCTAAATCCCAGGGACAAGGGCTGGACTGATGATCCCTGTGGGTCTCTTCCAGCTCAGGATATTCCAGGATTCTGTGCTTTAGCATCTCCACTCACCCTCCTGCAGGAAAGGGTCCATGAGTCCTAAATCCCTTGGGGAGCAGAGCAGGAAGGTGTTGCATCATCCTCAAAATCTCTCTCCAAGCAGTTGGAGGAGGGGAGGTGTTCCCTGGGCTGAGGGGGGTGTGGGGGTGTTTTGGGGGTGCTGGACGTCGCTGTCCTGGGGGGAGCCTCCTCCTGTTCTGCAGAAGCAGAAGGTGCTGGGTGCACAATGGAACAAGGCTGTTCCTTTTCTTCACTCGTGTCTGCTGCTCAAACCTTGGGTTTTTCAGCCTCAGCAAGTGCTGAGCAGAAATGCTGATGAAAAGAGCCAGCAAGTGCTGGCTTTGTTTGTTTTTGGGTTTTTGGGGGTTTTTTGTGTGAGTGTGCTTTTTGCTGGTCGGTTCATGGTGCATCCCTTCCCCCCTGCCTGCACATGCAGACCTGCCACTTGGCAAAAAGGGAGTTTGGTCTCAATCTTCTTCCCTACCTTGGGAAGAGGGAGTGAGCACGGATGGGGTGGGATCAGCCACCTCAGTTCCATTTTCAGCACTTTTGGGGGTGTTTGCAGCCCCCCCTCCCGCCCTGCAAGGGGGAGGGGGGCTCAGGGAAGCCCTGCAGCAGTGCAGAGGAAGGTGAGCTGCAGTCTTTGGGGTTTGTTTTTATTTTCTAGCCCAACTTCCTGAGGAAACAAAGCTCATCTGATGGTGGGGCTGCTGGGCCACCCCAGACACCTCGGGAGCCCCTGGGGGGAGCAGCAGCCTCGGGGCACATCCGAGGGGGCCAGGGGGCCCTGGGCAGGCAGGTGAGGGCAGGTGTGTGCAGGAGCCAGGGTGAGCACTAAACACTGTTTACACCTTCATTTAAATCCGTGTATAAAGCATCTACACCCTGAGCATGCATACATATGATCCCAAATTTGTGCTCTTTATGAATGGCAGTTGGTTCCTTAACTGCTCTCTTTGCATCTCTACCACATTTAACTGTTTTTTGTTGTTTTTTTTTTCCTCCTCCCCAGCATTTGTGAAAACAAAGCTGGGCAGACAGTTCTGTACAAAGGAATGTTTCTGACCACAGCCAGACATCAGCTATGTCAGGGCATGAAACACTGCCTTTCTGTAGGCTCTTGTGCCATTACATTGTTTAATCTTCAAAGCATTAAACTTTTGAGTTACTCAGACATTACAAAGCTAAAAATAATAAAAATTCAAATGACTTGGTGGTGAAAGTATCTTGAGTAGAAAAAGGATATTAAAATGTTAATTCACTAAGCGTTTTCCCACCAGTTGTTTTATTGGCTGGAGCTCCATTTGTGTGGAGGAGAATTACTGCTGCACGCAGGTGCATGTAAATTATTAAATAGCAGCCTCTGAAACTCTCCCAACTTTTATTAAAAATATTTATACAGGTTAGGTGACGAGGTGTGCAGTGTTTTTGAGGAAGCTCCTGGCAGGAGAGGCTCAGTTGTGATAATGAAGCTGCAGTGATAGAGCAAACAAGTCCCCAGAGCCACCAATCCTGTGAAATATATTAATGTTTTAAATCATCATAAATAACTGTGTGTGCCCTTGGAGCAGCTTCCTCCCCCAGCCCCAGGGCTGTGTCAGGTCCTGGTGCTGCTGCAGCCCCCAGGGTGGGAGCTGCTCCCTGAGGCTGGGGGCTCATCCCTGAGCCAGCCCTTGTCCTGCCTGGTCTCTGCACAGGGCTGGAGGTGTGGGGTGGGACCAGGACTCCTGTGGGACACTGAGGGATGAAATGGCTTTGCTCTCATTATCCTGCTGGCTTTTTATGAATGGGCTGAGCCTTTCCCCAGGGCTCACCTGGAGCCAGCGTGAGCAATTTTGGGATGGAACTGTTGGTTTGGAGCACAGCAGGGCTGTTCCTTGGCTGGTTTGCAGCTGCCCCTGCAGAAGCAGGGGTTGTGCACGTGGGGATGTGTGAGAGCAGGGCTGTGCCCCCCTCTGCCCCTCCTGAGCGATGGAGCAGGGACACGAGGAAAGGTTTTTGCATCAATGATGGGCTGCCTTCCCCCTCCCCTCCCCCAGTGTGACTCCTTTGCAGCAGCACAGTAAAACCAACATACTGAAATCTCTTTTCTCTTCCCTTCTCTCTCATCTCCTTGTTTTTCTAGATGTTTCCCTTGCCAGTGGCTAATGGAAAAAACAGACCCACGACCCTTGCGAGCACTCAGTTTGGAGGATCAGGTACTGTCTTCTTACATTTTTTTCCCCTCATCCCACAATGTTTCTTGCAAAAATTCATGTTTGGTTCCAGAGATGCCGTAGGGGAGGGGGTTCTGTATTTTGGTGATGTATTTTTCTGGTGGTGCTCTGCTACTGTTTCTCTGGATGGTTTCCTTGTTGCTCCATGTGTCTCTGGATGGGCAAAGCTGCTCTCTCTGAGCTGTCTCCCATGAAGGTGCTGCTGCCCGAGCTGGAGGTTGTTGTCCCACTGCTGCAGGAGCCTGGCATCAGGCAGGGCTGGTCTCTGAGCTGCTTAGATGTGTCTGCACTGCCCTGGAAGACTTCTGCTGTTCCCCTCAGAGGAGGGGATGGTGATGGCTCATTCCTGGTGCACTTTGGGGTCTGCTCCATGCAGCCCCTCCAGCAGCTCTTGGGTGGGATCTCAGCATTCCCAAAGGGATCTTGCAAAGCCCTCCAGGGTGCCAAGAGGGCACCAGGGATGCCAACACCCAAGGGCTTTGGAGAGGAGGGGGCTGGAGAAGTGGCTGTAATTGGAGGGTGAAAATGTGCTGGTTGGTCTGAGGCTCAGGTGGAGATTCCTGGACAGTGCTGGGCAGGGTTTTAATGCCCAGGGCAGCTGCTCTGTGCAGGGCTGACACAGCCCCTGGCATGAGGGAAGGCCAGCTAATTTCCCCTTCTTGCTGAACACTTTGTGGATGGTTAAAACTTGACCTTCCCTGCCCTGGGCTGGCTCCAGCTGTGCAGGGAAACTCCAGGCTGTGCTGTGACACTGGGAGGCATCCCAGAGACTGGGCTGGGATTTGTGGAGAGCAGCTTTGATGCCCCAGTGGGGCACTGGGGAACCTGCAGCAGTGGGATGGGGGCCCTCCCCTGCCCTCCCCTGCCCTCCCCTGCCCTCCTGGGCAGGCAAATGTGATGCTCTCAGGCTGAGCTGTTCAGCTGCATGTCAGGATGGTTTGGAGCAAACCCTTTGGCAGGGAGGGAAGCTGTTGAGTGGGCGCTGGAGGAAGTTGGAGGGGAGAAAACTCTCAGGTTAAGCCAGATGGAAGCTGATCTCTCCAGTGAGTGTTCCCTGAGCACCTTGTGCTGTTAAAATAATCCACCAAAGACGTGCTACACACTGTGGGGAGAGGAGCAGTGCAGGAGCTCCCCTTAATCCATTTCCTGCTCAGAGCCTGCCTTGGCTGCCAGGGCTGTGGTGCTGGCCAGGAGCAGAGGCTGGAGGGAGCCCCTGCAGCACAGCCAGACCCCCCTCCAGCCCAAACTGCACCAAATTTTGATTCTCCCCCCACCCCTTCTGTTCTTTCGGGTGAATGAAAGGTAATGTTGACACCACCCTTCCTCTGGGCTGCTGCTCTCTGAGCCTGACTGGGAGCAGTTCATAAAAACAGAGCTCTGATGTTATACAACTGCACTGAGGGACGTTGCACAATCCCTGCTGTCCCAGCTCCCTCATCCTGCCTCGGGCATCCTGGCTGGGGAATGCAGCTCAGGGCTGGGTGTAGGGCAGGAGCTTTGCTCCAGCAGCAGAGTTATCCCTGGACCAGCCATCCTGGCCTCACCTGGAGATCAGGGGACAGATTTCATCTCAGTGTCAGCTTTGGGACTTCTCCCTGCTCCTGCATCTTTGGCTTTTTGCTGGTGTGGTGAATAACTGCAGTGAGACATCAGTGAGCTGTGCCATGCAGAAGGCTGTGCTCTGCCTGTTACAAGGATCCCAGGTGTCCAAACAAGGCCCTGGAAAATGGCAAGAGGCTGTTCTCACACATTGTTGGTTTGTTGGTTTAGCTTTATTCACTGATACAATCAGGTATTAGTTAGAATTGCAGAATCATGGAAGTCTTTGGTTTGGAAGAGACCTTAAAGCTCATCTTTCTTCACCCCCTGCCATGGGCAGGGACACCTTCCACCAGACCAGGTTGCTGCAAGCCCTGTAAAACCTGGCCTTGGTCATCCCCCAAGACATGGGCAGTCATCCAGCTCAAAATTTGATTTGAAGTGAAATCATCATTAACCTTGATGAGGTCAGAGGGTGGAGAGCAGATGGTCCTTTGGATTTAGGGATCTGGGCTTGCAGGGGGAGCAGAGCACCTCACAGCCACACCATGACCTGGACCTGGAGGTGATCAGCCTAAATCTTGCCTTGCAGGAAGGCCTGGGCTTCTTCTTTAATGTGCCACGTGTGTTCCAAGCACTTGTCAGTCAGGGGCCTGGACCAGCAGTGAGGACAGTGCAGCGTTTCCCCTCTGCCTGCAAAGGAGAAGCAAACACTGATTTGTCTGAGTCTTGGCTCAGTGCTGTGCACCACAGTCCCAGGATCTCTTTATTTGGCCTTTTTGTGGTAACCTCAAGATAACAAACTGATGTTGTCTCATGTGCCAGAAATATTGGTGTTTAATTAATCCTTCTGCCCACCCGGGATGGGAGCATGTCACTGCTTGGTGTCATTGGGTTGGACATGGGAATTCATGATCTCCCTCTTCCCATCTCCTTGTGGAAATGCTGGGGCAGTGTGCAGCTTTTATTCCTTTTCCCCTCCAGAGGAGCTGGTGTCTCCAGGCTCTTTCCTCCTCAGGGAAGTGAGGAGGGAAGGGAGCAAAGCACTGACTGATCAGTCCTGGCCAAAATGAAATTCTTGCTGGTAAATAAAGGAGCAGAAGCATTTGAAACAGGGAATCCCAGTGGTAGAATTATCCCAAATTCAAATCCTTTTCAAATCCAAAATTTCTTCACCAGGAGTGTTGTTAACCATTGGCACAGGCTGCCCAGGGCAGTGATGGAATCACCATGCCTGGAAGTGCTCAGGACAGGTGTGGTGGCACTTGAGGACATGCTTTAGTGGTGAACATGGCACTGGGCTGACAGTTGGACTTGAACATCCTAAACATCTTTTCCATCTTTAACAATTCCATGTTTCTAATAACTACCCTGGCCAGGCTGCTGGTGTTCCCATTACCAAGGGAAACCCTTTTTCTCCCCCAGGCCAGAAAAAATCAAAGTCTTCATTCAAACCCTCCAGCTTCGAGATCCCTTTGCTTTCCTATTTACCTCCTGATTTTATTTTAAGCCCTGCCACCATTTCTGTCATTTCTGTCCTCAGTTGCCCTGGGGAGGAGCTGGTTTCTCTCCCTGCAGCACGGACAGTTCAGCACCTCCTCTCTGCCTTCCCTTGGCAAGGACAGACCCAACAATTGCCACAAGGATGGAGCTGACGTCACCCGGCCCGTGGTGCAGCATTTATAGCTCATGTAGGTCACCACGGGAAGTTGGTCTTCCTGGGGCTGGGAGCTGCAACCAGTGTTTTCCAGCATGGGCTGTTTGCTGGCAGGGTTTTATTTCAGCCAGGGTGCTCCTCACAGGGGTTCACATCCCCTCCCCAAAAAGTGTTTGTTATTTGCAGCAGCAAAACATCTCACAGCGTGTCCCCCGTCGTATCATAGTTCATAAATGACTAATCTGAGCTGCAGCAAGCTCCCTCCCAGTGCTTCATCGAGCCCTGCCTCAAGCAGGAAACCACTGGGGCTGAATTTCACATGGAAATGACCATTTTAATTGACATCGAGGCAGTGGGAGTGGCTGGAGGCAGCAGAGCTGTGCTGCGGCCTCGTGGCTGCGGAGTTTTCGGCAGGGTTGGTGCGTGCCAGATACACCTTTGCTCCAGCAAAGGGGTTTGGGCTCTGCAGAGCAGGGAAATAAAGCCAAGGCATGTGGTTGTGTGAGGTAAAACATCTCCTGGAGCAGCACACGAGAGCACTTCCACCTGTGGGTGATGTGGAGGGTGTGCAACCATCTCCCTTCCCGTCCCAAATGGGGTAGGGTGCCAGGACTGGGATGGGAGATGGTTGCATACCCTCCCTGTCCTGATGGGACAGGAGCCATGGGGTCTCCTGCTGGCAAATTTTCTGCTCTCCACAAGAAAAACCTCTGCTATTTTTTATTTCTTTTCCTCTCCTTGTAATTCAGCATTAAGTGTCTTTTCTTTCATGCTTTGTGCCAAAGTGGGTTGGGTTCTTTGCTTGGGCTCTGGGGTGGGTTTGGGAGGGACAGTCCCCTCCTCGCCCTGATTCCCACCCCCAAAATTCGTTGGGTGCTTCCTTGCTGGTGAGCTGAGGCTCCCTGTGAGGGAATTGCTTTGATCAGGGAAAGTTCATCAAGTCCATTTGAAGCAGGGAGTTTTTCAAAGGGTTACAAGCTGGTGCATGTAACAAATTTTAAGTTATAGTCTGGTGAACAAAGCAAATGGATTCTCCCTGGAGGGAGGCGAGCCCAGATCCCCTTTGAAAGTCTCTTTAAACAAGGCACAAACCTGGATACCTGTGGCAACAGCACCGAGAGTCGTAAATTCTCTGAGCTGGGGTTGTCTCTTTAATTGGGGCTGTGGGGGAGCTGTTTGAAGGTTTAATTGTTGGGAGTGTGCAGGCAGCCCTGTGTGGGGAAGCTCCGAGCAGGAGGGGCAGGCCCTGGTGCAGCAGGGGGATGCTGGGCTCCCCCCTGCCCCTGGAGCTGGGTTTGCAGGGACACCAGGGCAGGCCTGGGAAGAGCCCAGCCCAGCATTTCTGTCACCGTGCTGTCAGCAGTGACTCCCAGGCTGCACAAATCCATTTGCAACTGTTTTCCATAGTGAGGAAAGCAGGAGCTTTTATTAGCAAGGCTGTATCACGTTTTCCTACTAACTGCCTCGAGTTCCCACATGTTTTGCTTATGCTGTAGTGGGAGTGCTGGGCTCTGCTTGCTATTTTGATAGATGATGAAAGGCAGACATGAGGTGTGCAATATGGGGCTTGATATTTAGAGCTGACACTTCCCCTTCAAGTTTGGGATCCGGGCTCTGTGTTTTTGTGGTGTGCCCCTGTAAACTGTCACCAAACACACCAAACACAAAGCCACCACAACAGAAAAAGGCAAAGCAGAAAAATTCACCTGCCAGGTCGTTGGTGTGACCGTTTGCTTTAAAGTCAATGTTACTGTTTAACCATTATCAAAGGAAATCAAAGGAGAGCTGGGGGTGCTCACCTGGAGAGGAGAAGGCTCCAGGGAGAGCTCAGAGCCCCTGGCAGGGCCTGAAGGGGC
>JBBMKD010000103.1:4520800-4534468 GCA_037834095.1 Argya squamiceps
TGGTGTGTGTGTGTCTTATGGTGTTTGTTCCCCGTGTTGTGTGTGTGCCCTGTGGTGTGTGTTCCCCGTGGTGTGTGTGCCCCATGGAGTGTGTGTGCCCCGTGGTGTGTGTGTGCCCGCGGTGTGTGCACCACCCCAGGAGGGAAGCCAGGGGAGGCTGCCTTGTCCCCATCCCGCAGTGCATGCTCCCGCTCCCGCTCCCGTTCCCGCTCCCCTCCCCTCCCCTCCTGCCCCGCCTGCAGCGCCGGGGGCCGGGCCAGTTAACCCCTTTCTCTCTGCAGAGCTGTCGTAACACGCGTCGGGGGCTGTGCCTGGCTGTGCTCCTCTCTGCTGGCCTTGCTGTGCCTTGATGTTGGAGTCCTTTGTGCCTCTCTTCAGTTTGTAATTTTTTGCCTTTCATAACATGTATATTTTTTCCTGTCTTCTTTTTTTAATCTCCCCTTCCTTTTGATTTTTTTTTTTTATTTCCAGTTTTTATTTTTTGGTTCTGTTCTTTCCAATCTCCTACAGACATGCCCCAGCCGTGACCTCTCGGTGGTCCCACTCTACCTTGTACTTGCTGCTCAAGGATGCCAGGCAGGACCGAGGGTGGGGCAGGGCTTAGGCAGAGCTGGCACCATGTTCACTTTGGTCTCCCACGCTTGTCCCGTTTTAAACCCTTCCTGGAGGCAGCCAGGGAGGTGGCTGAGCCCTGCAGCCTCCCTCAGCAGTTAGTGCAGACAGGCAGTGTCCTCTCCATGGGTTTGTGCTGCTTTCCAGGAGAGAATCCCTCCCTCACACCCCCTCTGGCAGCACTACCACAGGGCCATCAGGTCCCTGTGTGCCCGGGGGGGCTGCCAGGATCCTCCCACTGCCACAGCAGGAAGGGAAAGGAGGAGACTGATGAGTTTTAGGCTGGTTGGTGACCCCACATGGGCACAAGGCAGCCGAAACATCCCATCCTCACACAGTGTGGGCTGTCAGTGGTGCCTGCTGGTGGTGGGGACACGGCTCTGTCCTCCCCCCACGTGTGACATCCAAGCCTTGTCCCTGCTGGGGGAGCCACCAGCCAGGACTGGCCTCCAGCAAGGACCTGCAGGCACCAGCCTGTGCTGCAGGAAGGATTTGGGATCCTGCGTGGGGGGCACAGGTGCCAGGATGGCCCCGAGCCCCCGCCTGTCCTGGGCGTGTGGAGAGAAGGTGGCAGTGCCAGCTGGGGCAGCAGGGAGGGGACACAGACAGGGACAAGGCAGGGAGGAGAAGGTGCAGCAGGGACAGTGGGCAGTGTCCACTGACTGTCCCACACAGGCAGTGCTTGCCTGGGGAGCCCCTGCTCCCCCTTCACTTGGCCATGCACTGTCCAGAGGCTCTCCGAGAAGGCTCTGACTCTGTGGCCCCTCTTTGCTAAAGGCTCATCCCCACGTGGCTCCCCAGGAGCCCAAGGCCACAGGCTGTCCCAGTGGCAGGTCTCACCCAAGGACCCTCCTCAGATAGGTGTCTTCCTGCAAGAAGTTTTGCTCTGGGGGAGAAGGTCGTCTGGGCTTAAATTGGGGCTTTTGAGGGGATGGGCAAGGCCAAGGTTCAAGATGCTGCCAGCACAACTTTGTTCCCCCCATCCCTGCCTGTGTCAGGCATCCCTGGGGTGCTGTCAGCAGTGGGGCCTCTCCCAGAGCTTCTGACTGTGTGTGAGAAAGAAAATCACCCCTTCTGGCAGGCTTTTGGCTGTGTGGAAAAAGAGCAGGATTCAGTGTCTGCATCTGAGTGTGATCTCAGAGCAGCCCTGGCTCCTGCTCCCAGTGCTGCCCTGGCCCCTAGGAGGGTACCAGGCCAGGCTGCTCCTGCTGCTGCAGCACCACTGCTCCAAACACCAGCACTGGGAGCTGCAGCTGGAATTTGGGAAGGAAATCTTACAAGGAAGGATTTGCTTCCTGCCAGAATCTTTCTCTGGGGGACAAACCCGATGTTTTTGGCAAAGACCCTCCCCCAGTCTTTGAGTTTTCATTCGAAAACAAACAGGAAGGCAAAATTTTGCAGAGGGTTGGTGTTGGTGGGTGATGCTGCATCAATGCCCACCCTTGCCCCCAGTGACCCCTCCAGTCCCCTGGGCACCTGGCCCTGTGCTGGCAGCACCTTCCCTGGGCCTGCAGAGGTGGCACAGCCTGGACTGCTCGGGGAAGCACCCGGAGGAATTGGCTTTGCAAACTTTGGGCCGTTTGGGCCGTTCCCAGTGGACACCCGGAGCACTCCCAGCACGGCAACATAGAGCCCCCCTCGGTGCCCCCCCTGACTAACCCCTGTGGTGCTGTGAACCCAGCAGTACAGACGAGGCCTTGTCACTGGAGGACAAAGACCTGAGGGACCGGGAGAGGAGGATGGCCAATAACGCCAGGGAGAGGGTGCGCGTGCGGGACATTAACGAGGCCTTTAAAGAGCTGGGACGCATGTGCCAGATGCACTTAAAAACGGACAAAGCACAGACCAAACTGATCATCCTGCAGCAGGCCGTGCAGGTCATTCTGGGCCTGGAGCAGCAAGTACGAGGTATGGTACCACTGGCAGGTGTATTTTGAGGCCTGTCTCTCCCTCTGTCTCTGCATGCTTGTGCTTCTCTGTTCTGACTCCTGCTTTCAGTGTGAGGTGTGTGTTTGCAGCACCTCTGGGTGCTGAGCACTCCCCAGCCCCGGCCTGGGGTGGATTTGAGGCTCCTTTCTCTCTCTGCTCATGCTTAATATAATTTGGCACTTGGATCCCGTTAAGCAGCTTTGGAAAATTCAGTCCTCAACTCTGAGTGCTGGCTGAGGCACTTGGGGGTTCCTGTAACAAGCACATTGAGATGCCCTAGCACAGGGTGCCCAGAGCAGCCCCTGGATCCCTGGAAGTGTCCCAGGCCAGGCTGGACAGGGCTTGCAGCAACCAGGGGTAGTGGAAGGTGTCCCTGCCCATGGCAGGGGGTGGGAACAAGATGGGCTTTAACATTCCTTCCAACCCAAACCATTCCATGATTCCACGTTCAAGTGGGGCCTGGCAGATTCCTGCAGGGACTGCAGCCAGCACTGCCCAGAGCTCATCCTGTCACACGGGCCTGCCTGGGGCTGTCCCTGCTGCCCCTGTGGGAAGCTGCTGCCAGGGGTGATGCTGTTGCCCAGACTGAGGTTGCTCCCCTCCCTTGCTGTGTTGGGCACAGAGCGCAATCTGAACCCCAAGGCGGCCTGCCTGAAGCGCCGGGAGGAGGAGAAGGTGTCTGGAGTGGTGGGAGACCCCCAGATGGCACTGTCAGCTTCACATCCTGGGCTGGGAGATGGTCACAACCCTGTTGGACACATGTAAAGGTACTGTTCCCCCCCTTTGATCCCACATCCCAGTGTGGGCCCAGCCCTGTGCCCACGCCCTGCTCTGCCCTGGCTGGTCAGCCCCGCTCCCTCAGCACCAGCCATGGCTTCATTTCCCTGACATCAGTGACCTGCATGTGTGCAAGGCCTGCCACAGGGTGCCCAGAGCAGCTGTGGCTGCCCCTGGATCCCTGGCAGTGCCCAAGGCCAGGCTGGAGGGGCTTGGAGCAACCTGGGACAATGAAAGGTGTCCCTGCCCATGGCAGGGGGTGGAATAAGATGGACTTTAAGGTCTCTTCCAACCCATGCCATGATTCTCCCTGTGCCCCATGGACACCCAAAGCCTCTGGCCCACAGGAGAGAGCAGCCCCATGGCGGGGATGGGGCAGTTTGGAGCTCTCTGAGTGGGCTCAGCTCTGCTCTGCACCTCCCAGTCCAGCCCCAGTTGGCTGCTGGAAACCAGCAATTCCTCTTCCCTGTGGCTCTGTGAGAGGGAATGGGCAGGTCCCAGAAATGCCAAGAGAGTCAGAGAAGGTGAAAAACCCCTGGTGAGGCTGTGGCTGGCCCAGGCTCTGATGGGCTGCTCCCGTTTTTAAGGGAACCCAGGAACATCTGAGCAGTGCAGAGATGGTGGGGGGATTGAGCAGACCCAGGTAGCCCAGGAGCTGATCCCTGCAGTGCATGGAGAGGACACAGTCCCTTGGTGTCCCCTGACCTGGGGGTGGCCTGACCAAAACAAAGGCAAAGCTCAGCTGCAGCTGCCCAGCCCTGTGGGGACAAGCTGCAGCAGGAGCCTTGGGGCCCCTTGTGCAAGGAGCATACGTTTATTCTCATCTTTTCTTTCTTCTTTTTTTTTAATTTTATTTGTAGATCTTTTTGTTCCTCTGGATACGGAGATCTATAGGAAGAAAACCCTCAGTGTGACCTGCAACCCTGTTGAACCATGAACTGTAGTACTGCTCATACTGACACACGCAGACGGATCCTGGCGTGACGTAAGGAGTGGAAAAAAAACACTTTGTCAGAAACAAAATGGAAACAAAAAATTGCCTTAAGTATAAAGTGCAGAACAGTCAATACATATCACTCAGTTAGGAGGGGGTGGCGTGTTCTCTTG
The DNA here is from genome assembly GCA_037834095.1 of Argya squamiceps. Classification (NCBI taxonomy): domain Eukaryota; kingdom Metazoa; phylum Chordata; class Aves; order Passeriformes; family Leiothrichidae; genus Argya; species Argya squamiceps. The sequence continues at coordinate 4,525,226 of JBBMKD010000103.1, forward strand.
GCTTGTTCACAAGCAGCCAGCAGCAAAATTGTGCCTAAGCTTGATATTTCTTTTTTTAAAAAAAAAGAACATTAGTTATGAGATTTTTTATGTAGAACAAATAGCAATGTCTTTTGGTTTTTTTAGCTTCTTTTGCATATGTTTTGTAAGCAACGAAAAGATTTTTTTTTTGTATAAAAACATGTCTTGTACCCTCCGCTTTTCTGCTGCTGTTTCTATAGTTAACGTTGCATCTTTAGGATCAACCAGAATATTAAAATTGTATTAAGAGAGACTGGATATAAAGAGAGGAATTCTCAGATTCGGCTCGGAAAGCCACTAAAAGCGAATGTAGCCACAGTGAGGGAAATGTTCTTCCTTGCCTGGCTTGTACCTTCCACGACAAAAAACAAACTCATGTGCTGACTTCACCGTCCCTTCGCTTCGGCCACTTGTGATTGGGAGAAGGAAGTTGAACAGCGAAGCGAGAGGCAGCGGCGCTCCCGCCGCCCCCGGTGGTGACCGGCGGGATCTGTTTGTTCCCGGAGATCCCCAATTCGCGGCTCCGTGGGGAGAGGAGAGGACGTGCCCGGTTTGGAGCATCGCCGTGGGGAGGACCAGCTGCTGGGAGAGAGCAGGCCCCGGGTGGAGGAGAGCCAAGGGACTGAGGTGCTTCCAGGGGAGCAGAGCAGCAAGGGATGCGCGAGGGAAGTGCCTCTTCCCACAGGCCAGAGCTGCTGGAGGCACTTCCAGGAGCAGCACTGAACAAAGACCAACTGAACAAAGCTGGAGCACCGGGAAGAGGCAGAGGCAGCTGGAGCACGGCAGCAGCAGTGGGATACAGGGCCAGGAAGCTGGGCAGCAGCAGAGCTGAGGATGCTGGAGGCAGGAAAGGAGCAGTGGCCTGGCTCACTCCAGCCTTGGCACAGCCATGAGCAGCAGCAGGATCCCTTCGTGCAGAGGAGGCACCATCAGAAATGCAAAATGCTGCTTTGGGGAGAGGGGTGGCCTCACACCCCACTGTCACCTGCTGTCACATCTCCCAGGGATCCTTGGAGGCAAACTGAGCTCAGCACTGCCATGGGATGTGAGTGGGCACTGTCACCTGCACGTGGTCACCTCTCTCAGTGCTGGGAAGGAGGGCAGCAGGAGACCCTCTCCTGCACCGTGGGCTCCAGCTGCCCAGCTGGGCCAGCCATCCCTTCACCCCAGGGGATTCCCAGTCACTCCAGACCACTCTGGGGTGCTCAGCAGGAGGAGGATCCCTGGCAGCCCCTCTGGGTGCCCCAGGGGTGTACAGCAAACAAAGAGGTGCTCACAGTGCTGAGCTGCAGCAATTGGTTTGGAGATGGCCATGGAAAAAACATCCATCACAAATTCACTCTTGTTTCTTCCCTCTCCTTCCCCTTCTGAAACATTTTGTGCCTGTTCTTCCCAGCCCTGCAGAGCCCAGTCAGGCGGGATGGTGCACAGGACGTGGCTGCTGCTCTGGGGGGATGTGGGGACCTCCCCTCTCCCCTGCAGGGTCCATCTCTCCCCTGTGCTGCTCCAGCCTGGGCTCCTGTGTTGCTTTGGCACAGGGAAAGGGAGGGACTGGCAAACAGGATTAGATCCTGTGGCACTTGCCAGCACCCCCAGGCTTTGGCATAACCTGGTGCTCCTCCCTGCTCACAGCTGTGCTTTGTGCTGTGGCAAACCCTGCTGGAAGTGTCAGGGCAGTGCTTATTCCCCACCCCCCGGGCACTGTGGCCTCAGCCCCTGTGGCAGCTCCAGGCTGGGCCAGTCCCAAGTGCCAGGGCAGGGTGGGACTGTCCCTGCTGCCCCGGCCCTGCCCTGGGGCTCCCCAACCTCCAACCATCACTCTGGGGCTTTTGGGTGCTCCTGGCTTTCCCAGCCTGCTGCTCCCCATGGTGAGACCTGAGCAGCCCCAGCTCTGTCCCTGGGAAGGCCAGGAAGGCTCAGTGGTTGCAGTAACCCAGGTTCTTCTTGCCTGTGTCAACAGACACATTTTAGCCTGATCAGCTCATCAGGTCAGGACACTTCCCTCCCTTGGGTTCCTCGGGCTGCTGAAGCAGTGGGCAGGGAGATGGAGGAGGTTTTCCTCCATGTGTGACAGCCCTGACTCCCATTGATACTCTGGAGGGCTCAGCAGCTGCTTTTTGCTTCATCCATGAGAGTTCCTGTTCCATTGTGAGGCAGTGCTGGGGCTGCAAAGTTCCCACTGCCCAGGGGTTTGGGCTGGCTCAGTGCCCCTGTCCCAGGGCCAGGAGGGATGGAGCAGTGTCCCAGCCCTGCAAAGCTTGAAACCCTACAAAAACCCTACAAACCCTTTGATTTTGCCCTAAGAATTGGAGGTGGCAGTCATGGACAACTGGACTTAAAACTAGTCAAGAAAATCCCATAAATTCAACAAAATTGGAAATCTGAGAAGATTTATGAGTTGTTCACAAATTTGCTGAACTTCTTCATCCCCTCTGAATCCTGCAGACCAGGGAGTAATCCTGATGAGCCAGAGCCTTTCTCACCATCCCTGAATCCCCAGGCCTTGCAACAAAAATGGGCCTTTTCAGCTGCATTTAGGTGGTTTAAGATGTTACTTGGACAGGAGATCCAGCCAACTTCCTTCCATGGCAAGGCCTGGGTGAGGATCCTTGAGCACAAGCCCTCAGCCAGGGTTTGGAGAGGTCACCTCAAAAGCACAATGTAGGGGGTGGCAGTGGTGTCCCTGGAGTTGCCTGGATGGCACAGGGTGACAGCTTGGTGTTTGTGTCACCCAGCCCAGCTTGGCCTCAGTGACATCTCTGCTTTCCAGGTGCTCAGGGAACAATTGGGAAGAGCAGCAAGGAAAAGTTCCTTTGTCTTGCCAGTGTGTGGCTCAGTGTGAACATGGTGCCTGTAACCTGCCAGGGGAAGTGGCTTTGCTAAAAACAACCACTGCCAGGTGCTGCCCCCAAATACCACCAGCCAGCCCTGAAATGTCACCCTGTGGCAATGAAACTCTTGTCTTTAGGTGTTGTGGTCAGTGAGGGCCTGGGCTGCACCCTCCCCAGCCCACAGCTCTGCTCCCTTCCACTTGGGATCTTACAGATCCCCAACCTGCTCCTCTGCCTGTCTGTGTGTCCCCCACACCAGGAGAGGTGTCCTGGGTGGGTGTTCAGTGCCATTTATTCCATTTTCTCCTTCCTCTCTCAGCCTTTGCTTGTTTGGCTGCTCCTGGGGACACGTGCCCTCCTCTTTGGGGGCCACTGAGCCCCCCCAAAGCTTCCTTCATCACACAGGGGGGCTGCCTTCCCTTCTGTGCAGCCTCCAGTTCCTCTTTCCCCAGGCTGCATCCCAGTGAAGCAGCACAACTGGGACACTGCCATGGGACATGCCTTGTGTCCCCAGCCCAGGGGGACACTCCTCTTGCCCCCCTCAGCCAGCCCCTGCCTCCCTGCACACAAGCTGTGCCTGCCACAGTGCTGGAGAGCGTGTGGAATCCAGTGTATGAACAGTGTAACTGCAGATTTTTGTTTTCTCCCTTTTCACCTGCTTTTTCCCCAGAGCAAAGCAGCTGCAGCCTCTCATGGGGTGGTGCTCAGGCAGTGGTGGCAGCCTGGCTGCTCCTGCCCACAGCCCAGGGAGCAGAATTCCAGCTGGTGGGACCCCCCACCAGATCTGCTCACAGCCCCAGCCAGCATCTCCTGGGGCTCTCTGCTCCCCTGCTCTCACAGCTGTCCCACAGAGGTTTCCTCAGGAGGCTGCAATTCCAGAGTCAGTGCAGAAACTGCTCTCCAAGGTCCTCTGTGTCCCCACTGAAGCCAGCAGAGCCTTGGGGCCCTTGCTGGGTGGTTCCAGCTGTGGGGGCTTGAGAAACAGGAGGCTTTGGAACCCCCAATCCCCTGCACCCCTTGAGCTTTGCTGCCAACTTTGGGGCCAGTGGAGCCCAAGTTCCCCTTGCAGGCCCTGCTGTGCTTTAGTGGGGAGCCTGGGCAAGCTCTAGTTCCATCCCTGGGCTGTGGGAGGTGAAGCAAAGCTGGGATGGGGCTGGGCCAGAACAAGCCTTCAGCCCCCCCTGCAGTGCTGGCTAACCCAGAGCAAGCCCTGGCCACTGGACTCCCCCATTCCTGCCCAGCACCAGCAATAGCAAGGCCTGTTTTCTGTACCCTGAGCTTGCACAAGGTCTTTGCCCTGTTAAAAATCCTATGCAAATCTTATCCCTGTTCCCTCTCCCGGGGCTCTGCAGATCCCAGCCCAGCTGTTCTCTCTGCTCCTGAGTTCCTGCTCCCTGCTCCCCTCAGGGTCCAGCTTCATTCCTGGCAGCTCTAAAAGCATTTTGGGACCTGTGCCCTGGAGCTGGGAGAGGACAGATGAGACTGTAGGAACACCCAACTCCTACTGAGCACTGAAGTGGAGGGGGCAAGGCCTGGTCCTGGGGCTCCTGCACACACCCTTCACCCTCCTGTGCCTTCTGCTCAAAGCTGGTGGGGCACTGCCAGCATCCTTCATCCCCCCAGCCCCCTGAAAGGAGAAGTTCTGTTCCACCTTGTTGCTGCCCAGGCTGTTCTGTTCTAACAGCTGAGCCTCAGGCTTGGCTGGGGCTGCTCTTCCTTCAGCTGCCCCAAGCCTGAAGGGCTGTTTCCCTTCCTCCCACGCTCCCCAGTCCCTCCAGGCAGCATCTCTGAGCTGTTTCCCTTTGCAGAGGGGCACAGACAGGAGCATTGGGGGGTGGGTGCTGCCTGTGCCCCACAGCACAGCTGCCTCTCCCTGCCCTTGGGGCAGCTCTTGGGGGCCCTGGTGCTCTGTACTTTGATTTCCAGGACAATTCAGCCCTGGGAGAGCCAGCACTGCTGTGCCTTGGCCTGCAGGACTCCCACGGGGAGGTGGGCTCTGGTTAGGAGGGTGCTGCAGGCTCCGTGTGACCTTGTGTGTCCCTCTGCAGCCCAGCTCAGGGCCAAGGGCAGTCCTCTTGTGGGTCTCCACATTGGTCTCTCTGTTCCCCTGAGGTTTTGTCCCCCTCCTGCTCCTCAGGGCTCTCCATTCCCAGCCCTGCTGTGGTGGAGGGTGAGGCTGTGACACACCTGGGACATCCCAGCTCAGCTCTGCCCCGGGAGGGCAGGGGGGTTTCCATTCCCAGGGGGGTGTGCTGGTTCCTGTTCCCCAGGAGCCCCCCGTGCCCTGCAGCACCGGCCCGGGAGGGCAGAGGGGTTTCTGCTTCCCAGGGGGGTGGGCAGAGGCTTTCTGCTTCCCAGGGGGGTGTGCTGGTTCCTGTTCCCCAGGAGCCCCCCGTGCCCTGCGGCCCCGGGCTGTGCCGGGGGAGCCGTGCAGCTCCTGGGGGCAGCAGGAACACCACGGGCCCCCGCCCGGGGCCACGTCTTCCCAGATCAAACCCAGCAGCTCTGAGCAAACCCTGTCACACGGAGGGAGGGAGGGAGGGAGGGAGGGAGCCCTGGGAAGCCACACACCAGCCACTGTTCATGTGCCAGCAGAGGGGAAAGAGGCACCTGCCGAGGCAGGACAGGGAGGATCCCAACCCCACCCACGGGAATGACCCGCTGGGTGCCGAGGGCTGCAGCTCTCCGGGAAAATAAAGCATTCCTGGGATGTTCTTTCTCTATATTTTTGTAGGAATGGGGGGTGGGAGAGCAGATGGGAGATGCCTGTGGAAGTTGTTTATTTTTAACCCTGTAGAAAGTTTCAGGTTGTTTTTGGTTTTTGGCCTTTAAAATTAAAAAATGGTCCTTGCTTTTGATGTTTATGCTGCCTATCTGTAAATCCAGATGTACTTAAGTGGCTGAAATCCTTGTTCTTAAATCAGATACACATTATAGTTTTGAACTATATATATAGTAAATATATATATATATATGCCTAACCCAGCAAAAAAAAAAAAAGAAAAATAAAGTATTTGGGGGTGGGAAATGCTCTTTGAAATGAATCACAATTGGGGGATGAAATTGTGTTTCTGAGTGCCTCAAGATATGAATTGTTTTCATTTTTTTAAATAATTTTATACAAGTGTCAAAACAGCTGGCTGGATTATTTGGAATTTTTAAATAATCCTAACTTTTTTAAAGTAGATTTTGAGAACTGTCCTGTATATAACAGTAATGTAGCAATAAATGTGACATTTTATAACAATATTACTTTTTTTATCCCCATGTGTGTCCTTCAGATAATGTATCCCTAGGAATGAAAAGTTGGAATAAAGGCTATGCCTTGTACTAAAAACCAAAAAATGAACAAAAACACCAGACAGGTTTTCAGACACTTGCTCTGGGTGTGATCCTGCCCCTGCATCTCTGTTGTTTCCTCACCTCTGCCCCTGGGGAGCACCCACAGGTGGGAAATCCCCTGGGATGCCCCTAGCCCATCCCAGGAGCCCAGCACAGACTGGTGATGGAAGAAATTCATTAAATCAGAGTCGTTAAGGTTGGAAAAGACCTTTAAGATCATCCAGTCCCACTGTCAGTTCCCCACCAACCCCTGCCCCAAGCACCACATTCATGGTTCAGACACTTCCAGGGATGGTGACTCCACCCTTCTGCCCCGGGCAGCTGTTCCAGCACCTGCCAGCCCTCCTCGTGAAGAAATTTTCCCGAATATCCACCCTAAACCTTCCCTGGCACAACTTGGGGCCATTTCCTCTCGTCCTGTCCCTTGTTCCCCGGGAACAGAGCCCGATCCCACCTGCTCCATCCCCCTGCCCTTTGGGCTCCAGCGTCCCCCAGGACTTGCACAGAATTACAGATTGGTTTGGGTGAGAAAGGACCATAAAAAAGCCCATCTCATTCCACTCCCTGCCACAAGTTCCACACCTTCCACTGGACCACAGGCCCCATCCAGCCTGGCCTGGGACACTTCCAGAGACAAAGCATCTGCCTGGAAGCAACTTTCCTTCCCAGCTTTGCTGCCTGTGTTTTCACTGTGCTGCTCTCTTGTATTGAGAGTCCAAGATCCCCCTAATTAGGGTTTTTTTCCTTTTCAAAGTCCTGTGCCAGAGTTTGAAAGAAGAGTGGAACTCACAGCTCGGTCTTGAAAGGTGTTTATTCATTTCTTATCTCAAAAGTCTGTGTGCTGCCCAACACCAGGCTGAGCACACTGAGAGACACCACTGCCAAGGGCACGAGACCTGGCATCCAAGGTCTCTTAAAGATTTCTAATCCAAATAGCTCTTAAAACGTGCTATATTTACAATTTTGTACCAATAATTACTACTAATTCTAGACACGCAATTTTCTACATCCCCTACATTCCACCAATGTCTCTGTGCCACCGTCACAGCAGAAGATGGAGTAGAAGAAGAACGTAAGACACCGCCCAAAATTCTCCATCTTGCCTCTATCTACTTCCATTCTAAAAACCCAAAACTACAAATTTTCACCCTGTGACAAACTAAACTACTCTCTAATTTAAATTTTTGTTGTTCTCTTTTCATCCATAAGTGTTGGCAATTTTTCCCATGGGCTGAGGTCAAAGGCAATGCTTTCCTGGGGTCCCAGCAGGGGTCCCGGACCCCCCAGGGCAGTTTGAGGGGTTTTCCCCGTGCCCTGGACTCCAACACTGCTCCAGCTCAAGGCTGGTCCACACAGAGCAGGACAAACAGTCCAGACTAACTGAGAAGTGACTCTGGCAGTGGTTGGTTAAATCTCCCCATGCTTTGGGTGCCTTCCCTCAGCAGTGAGGCAGCTCTGCCCTTCCCAAGCTGCTCTGGGGGCATGGAATGACAGCCCTTCTTAGACTCCATCCTAAAATCACAGAATCATTAAGGTTGGGAAAGACTTTGAAGATCACTCAGTCCAACCATTAACCCAGCAGCACTGCCATGTTCACCACTAAAAATGTCCTCAAGAGCTACATCCACACATTTTCTGAATGCTTCTAGGGATGGTGACTCCACCACCACCCTGGGCAGTCTGTGCCAGCAGTTTACAACTCAGATCCAGACGAGGGAAATGTGCTTGGGAGCAGCCTGGAGGATGGATGCTCAACAAATGAACAAGGTGGAGCATAAAGTAGGCGAGTGCCAGTGTCCAGAGCAGGCTGGTAAGGACAGGAACAAGGAGCAGCACAGAGGAGTTGCTGAGACCATGGAGCTTCCCAAGAGCTGAGCAGTGGCCACCAAGTGAGGCAGAGCTGGAAGTTCCTGCCAGCACTCCCTGCCTGGAGATGAGTCACTATCAGCTGGAGATAGTGGGATGAGACTATCAGATCCTGTGGGCAAACGTCATGTCATGCTCCCACTGCCAGACAATCACAGAATCACAGAATGGTTTGGGTTCTAAGGGATGTTGAAGCTCATCCCATGGGCAGGGACCCCTTCCACTGTCCCAGGTTGCTCCAAGCCCTGCCCAGCCTGGCCTTGGGCACTTGCAGGGATCCAGGGGCAGCCACAGCTGCTCTGGGGTGTCTGTTCCAGTGCTCCTCCCGCATGTTCACAAGAGGCTGAGCAGGCTCCGAGCAGAGCCTGGGGAACATCATGGAATTGATGGCGATTTTATGACCCTGCCCTGAAAAACCTGGCTGGAAACTCCCTCTCCTGCTGGGGGAGGCTGAGTGGCCGTGGGTTTGTGGAGGCACTGAGGGGCTCTGGGGAAACTGCTTTGGGAAAGGGGCACTTCCTCCAGCACAAAAGGCTGAGACGCTGTCCCAACTCAGTGCGGGAACATTGCCACCCCTCAGTGTCCCCTCTCCAGCCTGGGGACATCCTGTCCCCCCAGGGCTCATGTCAGGGCTCGTGTTCCCTCTCTGGTGTGAAGACAGGCCCATGTCCCCTCTCCAGTGCAGGGGCAGCTGCTGTCCTCCCTGCGGTGTGCGGACAGCCCGCCCCTCGGCCCGTGTCCCCTCAGGGCTCCTGTCCTCAGGGCTGGTGTCAGGGCTCTTGTCCCTCCGCAACATGGGGACGGACTGTCCCCTCGGCCCGTGTCCCCTCAAAGGGTGGTGTCCCCTCAGGGTTCGCGTCTCCCCTCCAGTACGGAGACAATCCCAACCTCTCAGGGCTCGTGTCCCATCAAGACCCGTTTCCCATCAGGGTTGGTGTCCCCTCTCGGGCGTGGTGACAGCACGTCCCCTCGGCTCGTGTCTCCTTAGTCCCCGTGTCCCCTCAGCGCCCGCGTACCCCTTTCCCCACAGGCGTGAGCTCCGCCCCAGCCCCACCCCCCACGGCCCCAACCCCGCCCCCTCCTGCCCCAGCCCCGCCCCTCGGCCCGTGTCCCCTCAGGGCTCCGGTCCTCATGGCTGGTGTCAGTGCTCTTGTCCCTCCGCAACATGGGGACGGACTGTCCC
>JBBMKD010000103.1:4594834-4609417 GCA_037834095.1 Argya squamiceps
CAGAGGACAAAAATGTAAACAATAGATAAATGCTAAAAATACAGATTGTTTTTGTGAAGCTGCGTGAGAAACTCCAGCTCAAGAGTAAAAACAACAAAAAGCTTCTGCATCAGGGCAACAGTCCTCAGCTTCGGGGAGGTGAGGGGGGCCTGGGGGGGCTGCCCTGCACGGCAACCCTCACACTGGGCTGGTCCCGACCTCACCGTTGTCCCCGCAGAGGGAGGGGAGGGACCCGACCGGCTCCCGGTGGACACCAGCCACATCTTCCCTGTGCAGCTGCCCTTCAGCACTGTTGCTTTCAGTTTTCTTGCTTGCAAGTGTTTGAAATCTTGCAGTGCAGATTCTCACGCAGCTTCAAGAAAACAATGCATGTTTTTAGAAAATATTTCTTGTTTACATATTTCTGCCCTGGCAGGAGAAATATGATGGATGGTGATGTTCACCAGCCAGGTCGAAGAGGTTGTACCTGTGTACAATCCACCTGTGTAGCCAATCTCTTGACCTCTGTACAAATGTATGTAAGTATTGGAGTCAGATAATTAAAATAGAGAAGCTTTCCCTTGACCTGCTGTGCCTGCCTCGTTCTTCGTGTGCCTGAAACTGGCACACAGCACCTCCTCACTGCCCCTGCAATGAGCTCCACATCCCTGAGACCCTCACCCTGGCCTTGGCCACCTCTGGGGCTGGGACTGCCCCTGGGCTGCTGCCACTGTCCCATTTTGAGGTGTCTGAACCCTCTGAAGTTTGGGAAGGCTGTGAGGGTGGGAGTTCAGCACCTTTTGAGTTTTCACTGGGTTGTTCGGCCACCTTTTAACTCTTTGAAGGTAGTAAAAGTCTTTGCATGTAACTCTGGCCTTGAAGCTGTTTTCAGGGTGCTGGGAGGGAGTTTAAGGAGGGAGGGAGGTGTGAGGGAGCTCTTTAGCCCCTAGAGGAGGGATGGTCAGCAGGCTTGGAACAGACTTATCTCCTTCTTGTCAAGACAGGGAGGATTTATTTGAATGACCTGGTTTAGCTGATGACATGCAGACTTTAGCTCCTCAGCCTTAGGGTTAGGAGTGTTGGCAGGAGTAATGTCACCAGCTGGAACAGGAGCCTTTCTAGAAAGGTTTGGTGCAGTTAATCAGTTTGGCATCTCTCAAGAAGGAGTAAAGAATTGTACACTCCTCCCTGAACCACCTGTGCAGTTCCAGTTAAACACTGTCCCACAGCATCCTCCCTCGAGTAATTGCAGTATCTCCTGAATCCAAGCCTCCCCCTTTCCTCATAAGCAGGATCTATTTCAGGAGTAGATGAACTCCTGGAAATGCTGTGTCCCAGTCTTGAGTTACAATGGCTTTGGGAACCTTGGGACTGAGAGGTGCATGAAGGTGGTAGGATGAAGTGTCATGAGAGTCAGGGCTCAGAGGGACTTGAATTTAAATTCAAGAACCCAGCTATTCTCCACTCTGGGACTGAGGTGAGATATGATGGTGGGAAGATGGAGCAGTAACAGCCAATCCTGTCCTCTGGCAGCAGGAAGCCATTTCACCTTGTCCTGTCCTGTAGGCCCTTGCACAAAGTCCCTCTCCAGCTCTTCTGGAGCTCCTTTAGGCACTAAATGGGCTCTGAGGTCTCCCTGGAGCCTTCTCTTCTCCAGCCTTAAAGGAGTTTGGTTACACCAGGTCCTGCTGGCTGGGAGGGACTCCCATTTCCCACTTAAGGTGGGTTTGGGTTTTCCAGTGCCCAGCATTGCATCCCAGAGCTCACAGACCAAGAGGCCACCAGGCTCACTCAGGGCTTCACTTGGACTTACTGAGCAGGTTTTGAGGGCAACTGTCTCATGGACTGTATTTATTGTCCTGCTCACAGTGGGCAGCTGGTGCATAAATGATTATATTGTTTAAATTGCTGATAATCGACTCCTCTGAGGATCATGGGAAATTACAGTAAATCATAAAACAACTTCCCCCCACCTCTCCCTTCTCTGCAGGCTCAACTTGCCTCCCAAATTCTCCACCTCCTCCACAGCTGTGCAGGGGGATGGGCAATGGGGGTTGTGCTCAGTCCATCACCTCTGGTCTCTGCTGCTCCTTCCTCCTCCTTCCTCCTCCTCTTCCCCTGCTCTAGTGTGGGGTTCCCCTCATGGGTGCCAGCCCTCCAGGAGTTTTCCACCACAGATGGATCCCTGAGGTTGTGCATGAGCTGCTCCAGCCCCAGGTGCTGCCCCAGCACAGCCTTTGCACAGGCTCAGAGCCCCCTCAGGGTACATCCCCCTGCTCTGCTCAGGGTCCTCCCAGGGCTGCAGGGGCATCTCTGCTCCCTGTGAACCCCCCCGGGCTGCAGGGGCACAGCCTGTGTTATCATGGCCTCCCAGGGACACTGCTCTCTTTTCACACAGGGACAGGAGCCCCATGTGAAATTATGATGATTAAAGCTAATTAATTAATCTAGAAAACCTCAAGAGAGGGTGTGTCCATCAAGGGTCACTGGAAAAAGACAAGAGCCCAGGAAGGAGGCTGAGGTTGGACTTGAGCTTTAAAGCCCCTTTCAGCCTAAGCCATCCCATGATTCTGGCAAAGCCTGGTGGCAGCCCCACAATTCTCAAGGGTGGAGCAGGACTCTGCCAGAGCCCAGGAACAGCCCCAGCTCTCTCTGCAGGTCATCAGGGCCCTGCATTCATCAAACCCACATCAATCCAGTCTAGTGGGGAAAGTGTTTTGAGGGACTGTGTCAAAAGCCCTGCAGAAGTCCAGGCAGGTGCCACCCACAGCTCATCCTTTATCTGCTGATGGAGTCAGCCCATCATGGAAGGGCACGAGAGCAGCAAGGGATGGCTTTGCCCTCAGGGAGGCTGTGCTGGCTGTCCCTGATCACTCCCACGCCCGGGAATTATCAGCACTGTGCTTGGGGGTGGTGTCACCTCCCAGAACACGTCTGTCCCAGCCCTGCAGCTCCTCCCGAGGGGAGGCAGAGGGGCAGGGGCTGAGCTCTGCCCTGGGACAGGGACAGGAGCCCAGCAAGGGCTGGAGCTGTGTCAGGGCTGGGGATGGAGCTCAGGGAAAGTTTCTTCCCCCCGAGGCTGCTGGGGCACTGCCCAGGCTCCCCAGGGAATGGGCCCAGCCCCAAGGCTGCCAGAGCTCCAGGAGCTCTCAGGGCTGCTCAGGGTGGGATTGTTGGGGTGTCTGTGCAGGGACAGGGGCTGGACTGGATGATCCCTGTGGGTCCCTTCCAGCTCTGGGTATTCCAGGATTCTGTGTTCCTGTGATTCCATTTAACACCTATCCTTGGTTTTGCAAAGGCACCCTCAGGGAAGCTGAGGGACAACAGGGATCATCCCTGGGCTACTGGGCCTTGGAAATGGTTATCCTTGGAGCTGGTTGTCCTTGGAGCTGGTTGTCCTTGGAGCTGGTTATCCTTGAGGTTGGATATCCCTGGTTTTCCCTTTAAAGGTGGAAATGCTGCACTGGGTTGGGAGTGGGGCTGGGAAGCCCCCAGGTGCCTCTCCCGTCCCAACTCCCCACAGGAGCCACAGTGAAGGGTGTGCTTTTTAATGTCAGTTATAATAAAATATTTTTACAGAGCCCAAAAAATTCAAAATAGTGCAAAACATCTCACTGTCATGCATCCATGGGAGCCGCCGCCAGGGGCGGGACAGACACACAGGCATCGGTGACACTGTGCTACAGGAGCAGGATTGGTCAGTTCAATCACATGCCGAACAGGGGAGGGGGCACAGGGCCGGGGGCACCACGGTCGGGCTGCGGGGCCGAGCCCCGGCCTGGCTGCGCAGGGGCAGCCGGTAGAAAAAGGGTGTAAACATTGAACAGAAACCAGAGAGCAAAGTGAAACCCTTTGGTCCCAGGCAAACGCTCCGGGCAGAGGAGCGTGGGGGCCAGTGGGGGTACCCTGTTTTGGGATGGGGAGGGGGCTGAGAGAGCTGTATTGACTTGTGGGGTCGTGAGGGCTCCGTCTGCCCCAGGGCTCGGGGCAAACGGGCCAGCTGGGGTGGCCACCCCAACAGCACACACGCAGGCCTCCCAGGCACTCGCACGAGACATGCACACCACTTAGCACACAGGAATGGTGCTCACTGGGGAACTGGGGGCACAGAACTGGTGCTTACTGGGGGACTGGAGGGAGGGCTTCTCTGGGGAAGGGTGGGAATGGTTTTGCTTGCGCCAAGGAGATCCCATGGGCTGCACTGCTCAGGGATGCTGGTCCCCACTGGCCAGAGCAAAGAGGAATGAGTCCCTCTGCTCTGGTGCCCCCATCCCTGTCTCCCCAAGCCCTGGCACCTGGTGGGGGGCAGTGGGGTAGCCCACGGTGGCAGCAAGGCAGGGAAGACAGGATATGGGCCGGGGGCTGCTCCCTGCTGCTCCCGACCCTGGTGATGCTGCTGCCAGCCAGGGAGGGGACCCTGTGCAGGGCCCGTGGGGGCTGCACCCGTCAACCCAACAGCCCCAATAGCCCTTCCGGGTGCAAGACACAGCCTGTGCAGCTGCCCTGTATGTACAGGTATTTACATATGTACACATATGTGCTCAGGGCTGGCAGCTGCCCTGCCCTCAGGACACACCACCACGCTCAGGGATGGGGAAAAGGGGCCTTCACGCTGTGCCAGCCACTCACCAACACCCGCACACGGCACACACCCCCCGCAGCCCTTTCCTTGTGTCACTCGGTGAGGTTTGGGGCTGGGGGGGACAGTGGAGGGTCAGGGATGGGCCACTGGGGTTCCTCCATCTCAGACAGGCTGGGGAAGGGCGGAATGCTGCCCCCACCCAGGCTCGGCTGCAGCCCCTCCCTGCAGCCCGCCCCATCCCAGCACCTTCCTGCGGGGTGTGACGGGCCCTGGCCGTGCTCGGCACCGCTGTCACCCAGCCCGCGGGGCCGGGGAGGGAGGGGACGGTCTGTCCCTGCAGCCACCGCACCCCCTCCCCAGGGCCGGGGCAGCGACTCCTCTGTGGCCACTGCTATGGCTTTTACACGGCGAGAGGACTCTGTCAGGGGGCCGGGAGCGGGAGGCGAGGGCTGGGGGGCCAAAGGGCTTTAACTGCTGCCCTCCTCGGCCGAGCGCGTGTCCGACTTGAGCTTGACGAACTCTTTGGCCACCTCGTCGTTGTTGCGCTGGGAGAGGATGCGGAGCACGGTGAGCCCGGTGTCGTCCATGTGGATGCGGCGGCCCAGGGGCAGCCAGCAGGCGCAGCCGGGGCGCTGCAGGATGTCCCGGAGCTGCAGCACGGCGATGCCCACGGTGCGGTCCTCCCGGGCGAAGCAGTAATCCTTCACACACACCTGCAGCTCGTAGCACTCGGGGCCCGTCTCCGACCCCAGCGTGCTGAGGGGGGGCAAGGGACGGGCAGTGTTGGCACATGAGGCCACATTTCACCCCCAGCCCCGCTGTCTAACAGCCCCTACACGGCTGCTGTCCCCAACCCCACCCCTAGAAAAGCCTTTTCCTTTTTACTCCTGTTCCCCCCTCCCTGCTTTTACCAATGAGAAAATACCTGAACCATCCCATCGGGGAGGAGAATCCTTGGCACACCCCAGGAGGTCCCCACATGCTGGGGACACATTCCCCAGCCTGTCCCCACATTCCCAGCCTGGGGTGCCACTCACAACTGGAAGCTCTCGTTGTACTTGGGGGCCCAGCTGTTGTTCTTGGATTTGGTAGCAAATTTCCTCTTCTTGTCACTGAGGTGGGGCCCGATGATGTTGACCTCGATGAAGGGCCGGAAGATGCCCGACGTCTGCCACTTGAGGTCATTGGCAGCCACCACTGCAGGGAGGGGACAGGTGAGGCTCGGGGAGCACTGTCACCTTCCACACCCCGGCACCCTGGCCACCAAACCCACCTTTGACAGTGACTTTGTGTTCGCCACTGGGGTTGGTCAAGAGCTCCACATGGATGGACACCTCCCCAACAGGGTCATCCACGCCAGAGCCTGTGACAGAGAGAGGAGATGGAAGTGCCTGTTTTCCCAAAGCTCCTGACATGCCCTGCCCAACACTAACCCCCTGAGGAGGCAGGTCATGTGGGGTGGAAAGGGATGGGCATTAGGGTGAGTCCCAAAGGGTTGTGGGCACAGCAGTGTGGGTGCAGCAGCTGTGATGGACATGGCAGGACACCCCCAGCAGCAGGTTCACTCTGCCATCCCACCCCTGTGAACCCCTCTTTGCCCAAGCAGGATTGAGGGGCAGAGGACAGTGGCACAACTCCCTGTGCTCTGGCCATGGAGGGTGACAGTGCCATGGGCACAGCACTGGGCAGGAGGGACCTGGCCAGGGCAGCCACAGCCCCACCAGTGTCTCGAGGCTCACCCACCCCCTCCATCCCAGGGACCACATCAAGCCCAGGGGTCCCCGAGCCTGGGGACCTTGCGTGACCTTCGGCCAACAGGTCAGCCCACCCCATGCCACCCCAGAGCTGTGCATGCACCCATGGGTGAAGGATGGGGGCGCCAGGCAGAGGGACAGGCTCTGTGGTCTGATGGGGCCACGGAGATCCACCAGGGCTCAGTGGAAAGCTCTCAGGGCGGGAATAGCAGTGGAAGGAGGACACGTCCCCACGTGTCACGGAGGGTGCCCGGCCGGTGACGGCACATTCCCCTCCGTCCCCCGGCCCCGCCCCCGCATGCTGAGCCGGGATAGAGGCGATGGCGGCTGGGGAGGGGGTCTGGGCATGGAAGGCCAAGCGGGGGTGCAGCCCCGGCCCCCAGCGGGGTGTGATGGAGGCCAAGCAGGGCCCGTGGGGGGCTCATTCCCTGCGCCCCAGGACAGGCAGACGGAGCGCGCCGGAGCAGGGCTAGTAATGGTCCTTAGGGCAGCAGGGTGGGCAGGAAGGGGACAGGACATGGCACGGCCACATGTCCCAGGGGGAGGTCACGGCGGGTGCCCACCCCCGGGCAGCAGCGCTGGGGACAATGGGGGGTGCCCAGAGCGTGCGGGCAGACACTCCCATTCCCATGGGGACAGCCCCCGACCCGCTCTGGGGGTGGCCAATATGGCTGAGCACAGTTCCTCCAAATTCCCCCCAAAGCAGCCCTGGGAGTGGCAGTTTGCCCATTCTGGGGGTCCCCAAGGCCAGTGGTGCTGGGAGGTCCCCAGGCCACCCCAGCCCGCGGTGCTGGGACTGTTACTAGCCCAGGCCGGCGGCAGGCAGGTGCAGGGGTGGGCGAGTAGCACACCTACCCTTCTCAGGATAAACCTCTTCACTAAGGGTAAACCTAATCCCTTTCCCACCATGAACTAGTGGGAAGGAGAGAGAAAGAGACAGAGACACGGCACAGAGTACACAAAGAGAGGAGGAAGGAGATGAAGGAGGAAGGAGATGACAACGAAGAGAGGGGGGAGGAGATGCAAAAGAAGGGAGGAGGGAAGAGATGAAGGAGAGAGGAGGAAGGAGATGATGATGAAGAGAGGAGGGAGGAGATGATGTGCGTGGCAAACAGGAACAGTGGGGTGGGGGGGGAACAAAGAGAAAGAGAGATCAGATCTCGCAGACAGACTGACGGCCAAGCACCCGGACAACACTGCAGCGACACAGGAGTGCCAGGCACCCCCAGCTCCGAGTGGGCTCCTGGGGACAGGGTACACCCAGGGGTGCTGGCACCCATCAGACCCAACCCCACGCCCCCGACATGGCTGGCACAGGAGGCACAGACAGGACAGACGTCCCTTGAAGGAGACTCACGGACAGCAAACGCACGTCCCACTCCCCGAGGACGCAGACAAGCCTGGCTGGGGCACCCTGCGGTGGCCCGTGACCACCACTGAGCATCTCAGGGCCCTCCTCCAGCAGCCAAGAGACAGAATAAAGGACAGCGTTTAGAGCTGAGGGCTGATCCTGCCCTGGAAGCTGCCCAGCATCCTGCACTGCACCCCAGCAACCCAGAGCCCAGATCAGGGCTTGGGCACCCAGCATGCCCAGGACAGGCCCTGGCACAGCATCCAGATCCTGTGATTGGTCTGTGCTGGGTGCCTGGGGCCATCCAGAGGGGACAAACACTGTGACACCTGGCCAGAGGGTGACCTTCCCCCCACCCACAGGACCCATTTCCATGCCAGTCCAGCAATGCCCTGGCACTGGGGACCCACTGTTCTTGCTGGTGGGGGACTGGGGAGTGCCAGGGTGCTGGGCACCCATGGCCCCTCTTCACCTGCAAGGCATAGGAGCAAAAAACCCTTCCTTCTCCACCCATCTCTCCCCCACCGTGAGCCTGGCTGGGACCCCCAGCCCCACTGGGACACAGCCAAGGTGGGTCCTGGCCCTGGGGCAGCCAAGGCCCTGAGGAGGATGAGGGCCCAGGGGGGCCAAGGCAGCCTGTCCTACCCTGTGACGACTGGGTCTGCACAAAGGTTTTGATGAGGAGATCTGTGGCCTGGGTGTAGAGGGACAGGGCGTAGCGCAGCGACTGCAGGTCAGGGCTCTTCTCCAGGAAGGTTTTCTTCAGCCCCACACCGCCGGCGTGGAAGTATTGCTGGAGGGGGAAAGGCCTCAGGATGCTCAGCAACTCTGTGAGGGTCCCCCTGGGGGTCCCTGTGGGCCTCAGGGTCAGAGCCCTAACCCAGAGTGCCCTCACCTTGATTGTGTCCAGTGCCAGCTCCACCACAGCACACTGCTTCGGGGTCAGGCTCTTCGCTTCCTCACGCACCATGTGGTCCTGGGGAACACAAATCCTGCTCTCAAGTAGAGGACCAGGACCCTGCTGCCCCCAGCCCAGCCCGGCCAAGCCAGCAAGGGGGCAGTGGTGGGGTCCTGGCAGCACCTGGCAGTGCCAGTGGCACTGGCACCCACCCTGGAACAGAGAGCAACCCAACACCCCAGTACCCCCAGCCCTCACCTGCAGCTCAGTGACCCCCAGCCCAGCCCCCCAGCCCTCACCTTCAGCTTGGAAAGCTGCCCCAGCTCCTTGGCCGCGTTGAAAATCATCTGTGTGCCCTGCAGAGAGCAAAGAGACAGGGACAGCCCCGGTGAGCAGCCGGGCTGGGGGTGGCATGGCCAGGCTGGGCACATCGTGCCAGAAGCTTGCTGCAGTTCCAGGGGCTCCTCCAGGGGACAGCAGCCAGGAAGGTGACACAGGTACCAGGCTGGCGGCCCCGTCTCAGGCAGAGTTCTCAGCACAGCTGTGAGGATGCAGCCTTGGGGACCCCAGGGCAGGACATCACCCCTGTGTCAGGGGCCTCATGCTCTGCTCAGCACAAGCAGCTCAGCCCAGGAGTCCCATCCTGCTTCCTGTGCTCCAAGCAGCTGCTCCTGCATCCAGCAGGGCCTGGCACAGCACAGCACTGACCACTTGGACATGGGACACGGTGGGAGCAGAGTGAGTGCGAGGGACAGCAGGCAGGGGGAGGATGTGGCCTGTACCCCACAGCCACCACAGGCCACACAGAGCCCTGCCCAGTCCCAGGGAGGTTCCCAGTCCCTTGGCACTCCAGGGAGTCCCCCAGGTGGGAGACCCGGGCTGCCTCTGCCTGACCTGTACCCACACCATGGCAGGGGGCATGCAGCCATTCTGTGGGGCCCTTGGGCACAGCAGCCCCCTGGGTGGGCAGATCCCACTCACTGTCCTGGGCTAGCACCTCTCACTGGGCTGAGCACAAGTTCTCCTCCTCAGCTCCTCTAGTGTGTAAATGCAACTGGATAAACTGGGGCCCAGAGACCTCCACCACCTTCCCTCTCCCAGCACCAGTAGATCCAGTCCCTCCCAACACAGAAACCTCAGCGTCTCTCCCATCAACCAGTACCTTCTGCAGGGGTCTGCCCCCTCCATGCCCTCATTTTGTATGCCCCCATTAACCCTTTGAGTCCTCTGCCCACCCACTTCTGTCTCATTAATTCCACCCTCACTGTTCCCATCTCCCCCGGTCAGTGGACTGGCTGAGAGTTGGGGACACTGGTGTCCCCAAAACAGAGCATGACAGGACACTGTGCTGAGCTGGGAGCCCCCAACCCAGAGCACAAGGGACAAGGGACAGGGAGGAGGGAAGGGGAGAGAGCAGTGCCAAGTGGGGAGCAGAAGAGCCATGTCCTTACTTCAGTGTGACTGGGCAGCTTCACCCTGCTCTGGAAGAGAACAGCAAGGGACAGTTACTGGTGGCCCCAGCAGCGTTGGGCCGCGGCTCCAGACCCCCACATCCCCCAGCTATGAGGGCTCTGGCCCTGTACTGTCCTCTGGCTCTGCCCAGTTCTCCACTGGTGCTGCTGGTTTGGCACCAGTTCACAGCTGCCAAGGCTCAGCCCCACGCTCACGCTGGTGAAGCTGTGATGAGTGTGCCAGGTCTCTTCTGAGGGCGGGCGGGTTTGCTCCCCACCCCATCGGGGGCTGGGAGATCAGAGGGAATCAGCTCACCCAGCACACTCAGCAAACTGGGCAGGAGCCAGTGTCCCCCAGGAGAGGAGGGGGAGCCGCAGGCATTGCCCAGATGTGTGCTGGCATGGCTCTTCCCAAGAACCAGGATTTGGGGAGCAGGCTGGGAACACTGCTGGGCCCCCACCCTGTGGTGAGGAGCCCCCAGACAGGGCAAGAGCTCCCGTGCTGGAGAAAGCCCTTGGAGCAGGGCTGGGGTTCAGCAAGGAAGGGGGAGCAGGCTCAGAGATCCAGGGGATCTCAGCAGCCCCGGAGCCCTCACTGTGCCTAGCACGGCCCAGCATGGGGGCGCCTCTCTTCCTGAGCCCCCCACGGTGGGATGGGGCTGTGTGGAGGGTCTCCCATGCAGGAGGTCTCAACCCCTCGCCATCCCAGCCAGGCAGCTGGGGCTGAGGGCCGTGGAGCAGTGTCCTCCATGGGGATGGGTGACACCTCACATCCACCTCCAGGGACTGAACACTGCAGAGCCCCCACTCCCTACCCCGGGGACACACAGAACTGGGGCTGTCCCCAGCACACAGCACAGCACACCTCACCACGACACCACGCAGGCAACAGCACATCCAGACAGCACGACAGAGGAAGCACGGACAAGCCTGGACCTGCACAGCAGGCAGGTGTGAGACCACCAGTGTGGCCCCGGGGCAGTGACACACACGGAGCCCACAGCTATTTACCTTCTCTGTCCCCTTGCCATGTTTTCTCAAGAGCGTGCCCTGTAGAAGCAATGTCAGAGGTTGAGTGTGGGGTGGGGGGGACAGCATGGGACAGGACACAGGGGCACAGGTGGCAGAGACATCACGAGCTCCTGAAGGACAGCCAGTGGGGGACTGGCCCCCGTCAGGATATTCAGTGAGGGCCTGGTGTCATCAGGGTGCTGGATCCCCACTGGAAAGCAGGATGTTGCACTGCTGGAGAACTTGTCCTCACACTGGGAAACTGCTGGGATGCTGAATCTATGAGGATGATCCTTGCTGGGACACAGAGATGCTGAATCCATGAGGGATGATCCTCGCTGGAATACAGGATCCAGCTGTGTGTGGGCAGGCTCTGGTGCCCCCACACATCCTGCTTCAGCTCTGGCAGGTGCTCCCAGCACTGGGGAGGGAGCAGGGATGCAGTAGCTGGGATTTGGCTTTGGCACGCAGAGATCTGGTTTGTGCAGGGCTGGGCCCAGTGACCGCCCCACACTGACCCAGTGACAGCCCCACACTGGCCCAGTGACAAGCCCACACTGACCTAGGCAAGAGAAACCATGTGAAATAGGGCAGCAGTGCCATCGGGGGGATGAACTCAGCTCTCAGGGTGGAGTGTTGGGATCAGGAGAGGGGAGCATGGACTCAGCTGTCTGGGAAGCCTCAGAAGGAACAAGCAGCACAGGTAGGGCCAAGCAGGGCTGCCAGGAGGGGTTCTGGCCCTGGCACAGGGTAATGGGTAAACAAGAGGAGCTTGTACCACACAGAGCTGACACTGCTCTGTCCCCCAGAGCCTCAGCAAAGCCGGGACATGGGTCCCCATAAGGTCCCCATGAGGTCCCCATTGAGGTCTGAGGGGACACTCAGCCCCAGGCTGCCCCCAAGGCCACCCCAAATGCTGCTGTTGGGCACAAAAGGTGTTGGGGGACAGCACAGGGGTGTTTGTTCCTGCAGGGATTGGCACCAGCACCCAGCAGCTGGCTCCCACTGCTCTTCCTGCACAGGTGCCTGAGTCACAGCAGGGGTGGGGACAGGACGCCCTTCCCTTGCCCCCAGGGGCATAAACCCACAGCCACAGACTGGTCAGAAGAGGACAGAAGGAAACTGCTCAGTCAAAGCCATGCAAGGACCCAGCAGCGAGGCCAAGAAGGGAACCAGGACTCCAGATTCCCAGGGTCGTATCCCGACCAGGGAAGAGCCTCACAACTTGTGCCCCCAACTTGTGCCGCAACACCGAGCACCCGGGCCAGGGACCGCCCGTCCCCCCGAGAGACTCCTCCTCCCGGCAGGGAAAGCCTCTGCCCTCACCCCCAGCACAGCCAGACCCAGCCAGGGCCTCGAGGGGAAACTGAGGCATGAGGGAAAGGAAGGGCAGCCCTGACTCCAGGCACGCACGGCTCCCTGCTCGTGCCTCCCGCGGTATTTCTGCCCTCAGCACGGAGCCCTGCTTTGGCAGTCTCTGATGACACCGCACTGCCACCACCGTCCCCTCCCGCCCCATCGCTGCCCTCCCACGTCCCGGCACTGCCAATCCAACACCTCTTCACCCGCCACATCCCGGAGGGGCCGCTGGCATGTGCCAGCCCGGAGCCAGTGCCAGGCAGGGGTGGGGACCAGGAGCTGGACCAGGTCAGGAGCCGAAGGAGGGTGTGGGCAGGGCACGGGCAGCCACACAAGACAAGAACCGGCGAGGCCAGGACCGACACAGAGCGGACAGACAGACAGACAGACAGGGAGCTGCCGTACTTACAATCATCTGCCATTGAGAGGCGAGAGGAGCAAGTGGAGAGAACAACCGTGACGTGAGTGTCAGCCCTCGCCTCCTCCATCCTCCCCAGTGCCAGCCCTGGCTGCCCCCACCCCCGACAGGGCCACGGGTGTCCCCCATGCACAGCACTCAGTGTCACTGCCCTGCCACTGCACCGCAGGCCTCCACAGCCCCCGAGGGGCCCCATCCACACCTGCCCAGTCCCTCCTGACTGCAGGGGGGGCTCACTTCCAGGGACCCCAGTTGACACTCGGCTCTGACATGGACCCCCAAACTGCCAACCTGTCTGGCCACCCTGTGGGCTGGCACCCGGGGACACCTGGGCAGGATGTCCCCTGCCTGAGGGGCCAGTCCCAGCACAGCTTTCTCCAGGGACTGTCTGCCCTCAGGAAAATCACATGTCCATGCCCCCTCCTCTGCCCTAGTGCAGGCCCCACTGCCTCCAGAGCACGGCTGGAAAGAGACTGGGATGGGGACTGGGCTCAGTGGCACCAGCATTCCTATCAAATCTGGCCACCTTTGGCCAAGGGTGTGTGAGCCCAGTCAGGAGCAACGTGGGGCTGACCTGAGCCAGGCTCAGGGCTGTGACACGGTGACAGTGAGGTGGCACCACTGAGGGCTGACATGTCACCACTGTGCTGTCCCTCACAGACACAGCACAGGAGCCCCACAGCCCCAGAAAGGTGAAATAAAGGCTGACAGCTCCAAGAACTCCAGGAGCCCAGCTTTGTAACAGTGACAAAAGCCACCAAAGAGTGACAAGAACATGTGTGTGGCTGGTCAGGAGCACTCAGTGTCACCCCTTCCTGCTTGACTTTGAAGGAACCACCTTAGGAAGCTTCAGGTTGCAGGGTGGGGCACACAAACAGCAATGCAATATGGAGACTCAGAGAGGGACCATTCCCTGCGTCTGCTCTGCTTTCCTAAACCCCCCAGGAGCAAGGAAAGCTCAGCCCTGCTGGGGAATATGTCCCCACATCCTCATGAAACCCCTAGCCCCTCAGCAAGGCCAACAGGCAGCATCTCCCCACACTCCAGGAGCCTCTGGATTCACCTCCTGGCTCAGGGAGCATGCCCACAGCCAGTGTGGATGAGTATGGCATGGGATGATGTCCCAGCTCTGAGGGAAGGATGGACAAGAAAGAGCCAGTGTCCCCTCTTCAAGCCACAATGCAGGTGGCAGGAAGGTCCTTTGGCAAAGCCAACCAAGAAGGTCCTGGAGCAAGGATGACCTGTCTTTCTTCCATCCTTTCCCTGGCCAGGAGCTGGACATGGCTTTGCAGACATCAGTGAAGTCCCCACCCTCTCCCATGCCAGTGAGGGCACCTGGGCAGCAATGACCCACACTGGCCCCAGTCAGTGACCCGTGTCCCAGGGCCCCTGCTCCCTGTCCCCATCACTCACCGTCTGGTCTGTGAGGGGGGGCAGGACGATGGTTTTCTCCATGGTGTTCATCACCAGCTTCCAGAGCTCCTTCAGCACCCGCTTCAGCACCGTCTTCTCGCAGATCTTGGCGAAGAGCGTCAGACTGCGCACAGGAGACACGTGTCACCCCTCCCATGGCACCCTGACTGCACAGGGCCCTCACACTGCCTGACGAGGCCAGGTGTCGCCCTGATTCAAAAGCCTTTTGATTGTTTACATTCTTGAACTGGAGTTTCTCATGCATGTACCATACACAAAATAGATTGTTCACATTTTTCTCCTCTGGGAGGAGAAATGTGATGGACGGTGATGTTCACCATCCAGGTCGAAGAGGTGGCGACCTGTG
>JBBMKD010000103.1:4616695-4635908 GCA_037834095.1 Argya squamiceps
CCTCTGCTGCAGCTGAAGCAGCCAAGTGCCCTCAGCCTCTCCTCAGAGCCTTCCCCAGCTCCGTGTCCCTCCTTTGGACACTCTCCAACAGCTTTGGATCCTTCTGACCTTGTGGTGCCCAAACTGGACACAGGACTTGAGATGAGCCTGTGCCAGAGTGTGTTGGAAAGGGGAAGGATGGGTGCACAGGTTTGGGGCAAGTCTGTACCCATGGCAGGGAGGTGAGTGCTAATGGCATTAGGAGAGGAAGATGGGGACAGTAACCCTCCACCTGGGGGGCAGGTGCAGCCCCTCTGAACTAGATGGGGGCAGGGGACTCACGTCATGGCCTGGTAGATGGACTCCACCCCATAGCGCATGGCAAACTCGTCCACGATCTCCTGTGCTGTCTCATCGAAGTACACCTTCCACGCATCATCCCCCTTGGCATCGGGGATCTTCACCACCCCGTTGTTTTGCAAATCCGTCACAAAGTGGAACAGGTTCTGGAGGTACAAATGAGTCCCGTCAGCTCCGCAGGGCAGGTGGTGGCAGGGTGGCATTGCTGGGGAGGGGGGGCTGTGCCCCCTGTGCCTGGCTGGACTGCTCACCTCGTGCAGGCAGGTGTACTGAACATGGTAGGGAGCCACCTTCTCCTCGCCCTTGATCTCCACGCTGATGTGCAGCCGGATGGCTCCCGACACTGCTGACTTGTCTGTGCGCTTGTCTGTGGGTGCACGGAGAGGGACAAGGTGTGAGGCTTCCCTGGGGCAACCCTGCTCACTGCCAAGCCCCAAAGAGGGGCACAATGCTCCGGCACAGGGCCAGGGCTGAGGGGACACCCAGCACTGTGTGCAGCTAGGCTGGGGTGGGATTTGACCACATTTCCAGCCGCTAGAGACATGGCCTTTCTGTGCCTCAGTTTCCCCTCTGCAGGGGGCTGGTGTTCTAGAACCTCCTGCGTAGAGGGTTCTGAAAATGACCCTGGGAAAACATTTTATCCTGATGGCTTTTGATAATAAATGTTTCTAAGAGCAGACCCTGCTGCAATAGCCTTCAGCCTATGGGGGCTGGTAGAACATCCCCCTCGGAGCTCAGGGCAGGGGGTCGCAGCATGAGCAGGATGTGTCACCCCCCGGGGCCAGGGAGGGTTCCCAGGCCGTGCTGGTTACCGAGGTTGTACCAGACGTCCATCTCCCCGCTCAGGGTCCGGACCTCAATGATGGTCTGGCCCAGGAAGTCGTCGGATTCCCTCTTGAAGCGCTGCTTGACGCGGGACTTGATGTCGTCGTCCTCGTCCCACACGCGGACCTTGATGCGGTCAGAGGAGTTGTGGCACTCGCTGGGGAGGTGACAAAGGGCAAGCCCCAGGATGAGCAGCCAAACCTTTCCAGCTACTCCCCATCACTGCTTCCCTCAACAAAAGGGACCAGCACGAAGCAGGAACTGGGGAAGAGAGCAGATATGGGGGCAGCTATCCCCTCCCAGTGGGCTCTGTGCCACACCCAGGCAGCCCCAGCACAGCCTGGATCAGCCCCTGGAGTCACACCCTCATGATATAAAACAGAACCCCAAGGGACCCCAGCACCTCCGTGGGGACAGGATAAGGCCCAGCTGGCTCCCCCCACCCTACTGGGACATGGCAACAGCCAGCACAGCCTGGCACAACCACGACTGGCCAGTGAGGGAATGGGGAGACTGGGGATGAACTTACAAATGGAAATTCTCCTCCCAGACTGGGTTGAGATTGCCGTAGATAGTTTTAGTCCTTTTTTTGGTCTTTCCAACCTGGACAGTGACATAGGGGTCACTGGAACCTGTCTTATCCTTTGCTTGCAGACCCTGGGCACAGACCACTGCAGCACATCACAGCATGGCAGAGAGAACAGACAGAGAGAAGTCAGTACCACAGCCACACGAAGATCCCCAAAACAGGCACCTGTGTCCCCCCAGGGGCTGAAGCTGCCTGGCAGAATGAGGGGTTGGGCAAGGGGGATATTGCCATGGCCCCCAAGGCTGAAGATGACAAGCTGCCTACCTGTGATGCTGATCTTGGCTGACCATTTGGAGGTGCCATCCAGGACACTCTGCTTGACCGCCTTCATCTGCTGCGTGTGGGTGGTCTTGTTGACCCCAAACACCTCCTGGATCAGCTCAAATATCTCTGGTTTGTTGCGCTCCCGGATCTTCATGCGGTCCTTGAGCACCATGATGATGTTCTGGGTCCGGTCCTCTGCTCCATGCTTGGAGCTCTTCTCTGCTGCCCCTGGGAGAGGACAGGCATGGGTGAGATGGGGTGGGGGGCTGGTGGTACCCAGGAAAGAGACAAGAGCTCTCACAAGTTGGCATGGTAGGCTTGGGCACAGGGACAGAGGAAATGGCCTCAAGTTGCACCAGGGAGGGTTTATGTTGGGTATCAGGGGAAACTTCTTCCCCAAAAGTGTTGCCCAGCCCTGGCACAGGCTGCCCAGGCAGTGCTGGAGTCACCTCTGGATGTATGCAAAAAACATGTGGTTGTGGCACTTGAGGACATTGTTTAGTGGTAACCACAAGGGTGATGAGTTGATGGTTGGACCTGATAATCTTAAAGGTCTTTTCCAGCCCTAACAATTCCACAGTTCTACGATTCCATGCATGAATTAATTCAAACCTGGAGGGATCTATCCCCTGCCCAGGACGAGTCTGCCCTGCCCACCACTTCTCCCATGCCCAAGTCAGGAGCGGAGCTCTCCTGGGCTGCCCCCTCCTCCCTCTCCAAGGAGGGAAGGGACAAGGCTGTGGGCCCCAGGTCCTTACTCTGCAGGCAGTCAGCGTTGAGCAGGTCCTGGCACTTCTCGTGGCACTTGACGCCGCACTCGGCACAGCGCATGCCCTGCCGGGCGATGCCCCACAGCAGCCCCTCACACTCGTAGCAGTAAGTGGGGGTGGTGGCCGTCCACACCTCGAAGTTGTGGGGCGTTGTGCAGGAGATGGGGTACACTAAGGCTTGCAGGGTCTTCTTGTAAACATGGTTTTTCTGTGCAGGGACAGGGGAGAGAGGGGGAGAAATGCTGAAGCAGGGCAGAAGATGCACTTGGGGACATGGGTTTAATGGTGATAGTGCTGGGTTGACAATTGGACTTGATGACCTTACAGGTCTTTCCAACCCTAATGATCCCATGATTCTATCCCCAGATGCTGCCAGAAGCATCCCAGGTGCCCAGGCATCACCAGAGGACGCTGGTGGGGCACAGACTCTGCACCTCCATTGCTGGCCTGGCCCCCAAGGCTCAGTTTCTCCCTCCCAACCATCCCCAGCCCAGCCCAGCACCTACCAGCTCCTCATTGTTCAAGGTGCTCGAGGCCAGCGCCGACGTGATTCCCGCTTTCCTGGACTGCACCAGGGACTGTGGGAAAGAAAGCAAGTTCCCAGATCCAGCAGACCATGAGAGCTCCCTCCTACACCCCCAGTGGCTGTGAAATACCCAGGACAGACCCCAGTCCCAGACAAGAAAGGGTCCTGGCTGCATGGGGGGCACTGGGGACAGCCCAGCCCCACTGATGCCAGCACCACTGTGCAGCGGAGCTGGAACCAGTTCAGCAGCCTATGGCATTCCCAGTTCAGCTCCAGTGGGACAGAGCCTCTCACCACATGTCTGAAATCCCTGGGGAGATGGAGTAGGGGCACTTACCATGGCCTGTGGGCAGCCAGGGCCAGCGAGGGGGGAACAAAAAGCCATTAGTGCAAACACTTCCCAGGAGAGCCCCTTCCCTGCCAGAACCAGTGGGAATTGGGGCAACACCCCCTCATCCAGCACTGAGCAGTCCCTGGTGGGGGGACTGTGTCCCCAGGCCACAGTACTGGTGGCAACCTGCAAATCCCAGCAGGGAAAGGCAGCAGCCCCCCCAAACCCCCCACACTGCCCACCCCATCACCCCCCACCCCCAGAACACTAACACAGCACAGTGCAGAAGCATCAGCAGCTGCCCAGGAGGGCTGGGGTGGGGGCACCAAGTTGGGGACAGCAAGGGGGTGGGGGATGGGGGGAGACAGGTTGGGAACAGGAGAGTGGCACCTCAGGGAGGGCACAGAGTGGAGCTGACAAGGTGTAAAGAGAGAGGGAAGGAGGGGAAGGGCACCTAATTCTGGGGGACAAAGGTGTCTGGTTTCCAAAATTGCTGTCTCTTGTCATCAGGAGCAGGAGGGGACCAGCAGAGTGACCCTGTGCAATAGAGCCCAGGGACTGGGGGGGACCCCATCATGGGGGCCCATACATCGGGGGTCTCCAGCCCCATATACTGGGACAGTGGGGACAGGAGCACAGGGACTGGGCAACTTGGAAAAGCCACTGCCAGCCCATCCCTGGTACGGGGGTCTGTCTGTCCAGCACCAGTGGTCCAAGCTGGAGGGACCTACGGCAGCTGGGACAGGAAGGGACCAGGGACACCGCACCAGTAAAAAACTGGGAAACCAGATGCAGCCCTGGGAAACCTTAGGCTGATGCTTGGGGTAGGGACCAAGAGCACCGTTAAAGAGAAGCACCCTCGGGTAGGGAGAGCCCAGCTCCCCACTGCAAGGAGGGCCAGGAGCCCCCCAGGCAGTGTGGGACACCCCCGCCCCCCTTTGGCAGGGCTGGGGGCACGGAGGGCTGGCTGGCAGCCCCCAAGGGCGCTGTCTCTTTAACCCCTCGCACCGCGCTCACCAGATCGCTGACTAGAGGGAGAGATTTGCGTCCAGGCTTAATGTCGGGCATGCTGTTAATGCAGCGCAGAAACTTTACAGCCGCCCCCCTGCCGCAGGGAAGGCCCAGCCAGGCCACAGGAAAGAAAACAGAGAACACAAGCCATGTTAGAGGCAGCAGGGGAGCGGGGCACAGGCGGCGCAGTCCGCGGGGCGCAGCAGGAGCAAAGCTGGCAGCTGTGGGGGCGTGCCTTGGGAGGGAGGAACCTCACCAAATCGCTAACTAGGGGGATGGGTTTTCGCTTGCGAATGTCCGGCATGCTGTCTATAATGATCAGCCCACCACCAGGCCTGCAAGAGAGAGGAGAGTCAGCGGGGAAGGGGAAACTGAGGCTGGAAGGGGCCCTCTGTTGTTGCCCCACGGTCACTCAGCACTTCAGAGAGTCACGGAATGGGTTGGGTTGGAAGGGACCTTAAAGCCCATCTTGTTCCATGCCCTGCTAAGGGCAGGAACACCTTCCACTAGATCAGGTTACCAACCTGGCCTTGGACACTTCCAGGATGGGGCAGCCACAGCTGCTCTAACAACCTGTGCCAGGGCTTCACGACCCTCACAGGAAAGGATTTCTGCTCTAGGCTTTGGTGAATATGACTGCAAAGCAACTCCTGTGCAGCCTGGGACCCACCTATGGGACCCCCATCCCCACCACCACCCCAGTCAGAGTAGGAATCACTGGTCTAAAAAACTAAAAAGAGGGAAGGGATTTTGGCAAAAACTGTGATTTTTCCTCACATGAAGCTTAACAGTGAAACCCAGGAGAAAACCTGCCTATTTGGCTTAGTCAGCTTTGTCTTTGCAGTGTGAGGCTTGGGGCTCCCTCTGGGACCCCAAAGGGGAGCAGTGAGCAGGTGAGCCCCAAGTTCTGCTGCAAGGGAAGCCAAGGTAAGAATGGAAGTTCACAGCCCTGTTGGAAAGAAATCTCTGGAGTGATCTGGGGGTTCTCAGGCAACCTACCAGCTTCTGCCCAGGTCCATGGCAGGGCTGTCTGTGAGGGCAAGACAGGATGGAGACCTCCAGCCCATCCAGGTGATTCCCCATGACACCACTCCATGAGGGAAGCAGGAGTTGCCACCCCTCCTCATCCCCATCTCAACTCACCTCCTCGCTCTCCCCCTCAGCAGCAGCTCTTGGGGTCACAGAGCAATGTCATGTCTGCTGGCTGCTCCAAAAGCACTGACCAGCCCCAAAATTCAGCTCCAGAAAACTTGCCTCCCTGCATGCCCACAGCTCAGCAATCCTTCCCCACACAAGCCTGCTGCTGAGCTCATTAATCACACCCTACTGAGGAGGGGGCTGAGATCCCAGGGGTCAGAGTGTACCCAGAGTGTACCCAGAGTGTACCCAGAGTGTACCCAGCCTCCCCTTGTACTCACCCGCCTTTGAACCACAGGGATTTTTCTCCATCACCTTCCCCTCGGGCCTGGAAAACAAGGGACAGAATCAGGGCACAGCAGGAGCCACCAGCATGGGCACAGCCCCCCCAGGGCAGTGAAGGCTCACAGCACCAGGAGAGCGTGGAAGGATGAGCAGGGTGGGCAGAGAAAAGTGTGTTCCAAAACCAAGGGGGATCTTCCCAGCAAAGAGCTGGCACTGGGAATAAATATCTTCAGGAGGCTGATCTGGGTGAGCAAGTGGGTGGGCTTCAGCAGGGGGGCTGAGGCTGGCAAAGCAGGGGGGATGGCTACACTGTGCAAAAATTCAGGGGCTTGGGGGAGTGAAGAAGCATCATAAAGGTTCAGCAGGTCCTCCAGGACCCACAGCAATTGGAAAGAAGAGCAGGGAAAAGCCAGAGCACATGGAAGAGGGTGTGTGTGCAGGGATCATCCAGCAGTGCCACCTACCCCTGCAGGGAGGGGATTGTTTTGAAGGAGAAGGGCAGAGAGAGACCCTTACCCCTCCTTCATGGGCAATCCCTGCGCAGACACACACACAGGGAAGGCACACACATGGCTGAGAGGTTCCAGGTGGACATGCTTACCTGCAGGCAGGCTACCCCCCTTCCCTGCAGGAAGGGGAGACGCGGGTGCAAGGGCCATGGTGGTGGACAACTGAAAAGAGAAGCGGTGGGGAGGGGGATCGAGACCCCGGGGAGCGAATCCAGAGCCAAAACAAAAAGAAAAGATGGAGGATGGAGTCTAAAAACAAAACAAAATATTGTCAACTCAACAGAGGGGAGAGGGCGGGGGGCTCGCACCAGCACACGCATGCAGCACACATGGGGGATCCTCAGCACTCCCGGCCCCTCCAGGCCTCCCGCTGGGTGGGAATGGGGTCGTGGGCACCACTGCTGGCACCCCCAAGTCCGTGGATGTCCCTGGAAGCTGCCCAGGTGTGGAAAGGGGCAGCGCACCCAGCCCGGAGCCGTGGCAGTGGCCAGGGGGTCCTCACCTCCTGCAGCTGCATGCAGACCTTGTTGAAGGCTCTCAGCCAGTTGGCTTTGGCTCGTGCTTTGGGGTCCTGCACCTCCTCTTCCGCTGGCTCCCTGCAAGCACACACATCCCCTGTCACCTCCCAGCACAGCAGCAGGGAGGGGGGAGCAGCCCCCACACCTCCAGCAGGTCTGAGGCTGCCATCTGGGGATCCTGATGTGCCTTGAGGCAGCGTGGCCATGGCAAAACCAGCTCTTGGTACCAGGAAGGACCTGAAAAAGTAGCAGGTCCTGGTGCAAAGGGGCAGCACAATCGGGGCAGAGCCCTGGGGAGAAGCCAGAAGCTTCCCCACCCTCAGGAGACCCTGCCCTGGCCACCCAAGTGACACACAGAGGACAGTTGGTAGCACAAGCATGTGAATTAAACATCCTTTGTCCCCCATCTCCCCACCACAATGTCCTCTGGCCACTTCCCACCACAGCTTCCTGGGGCAAAGAGCATCTAACACCCTGGTGGTTCCAAGCCCAGGGAAAAGTGTCTGCCTGCACATGCTGGGTGTTGTGTGGTTTTTTCTCAACTCCTATATAAAATCAAGACATGCAGGAAAAGAAAATAAATCCTCCAAACATACCAGCCTGCTGTGATGGAGAGAGGAAGAGAGGAATCTAGAGAGAGGAATCCAGAACTGCTCTGGGAAGAGCCATGGGATGCTCAGGAAATGAACCTGCCCAGACCTCTGGGGAGCTTTGTCTGTGCTAATCTGGGATCCTCACTGCTAACCTGGGATCCTCAGCATTAACCTGTGGTTCCCAGCATTAATCCACAGTCCCCAGTGCTACTCTGGGGTCCCAAATGCTAATTTGGGGTCATCAGTGCTGATTTGAGGCCCTCAGCACTAATCCACAGTCCCCAAATCCTACCACCAGACCCCTAAAACCCCTGCCCAGTGGGCACTGCAGGCAGACATGACCTGAAGCCCTCGGGTTCCTGCCAGGTCTTGGGCCTAAATATCCAGTTTTTTTAAAAACAGCTTATTACACATTGGTTTAAATTAGATATTTCCCATTCCTGGTGTGTAATTTAAACTAAATAAAAGGCTGAAAAAGCCCATCACAGTTCACCTCTGCACAGAGGAGTGACACTCACTGAAAATGGAAATGGTCAATAATGATATTTGAATAATCTGTCCCCAAGATATGAATTATTCACATGCTGCACCAGGAACCTGACCACCAATTTATTCACTTGTACAGCACAGGAGGTCATGGATGAGCTTTTAGTCAGTTCTCTACTGACTTCTCTGAAGGAAGTCTCCTCTGACCAAGCTCTATCCAGGGTGCCAAGAGTCTGTGCCAGAGGGGAGGAATCACAGCCCCAGGATCCCATTCCCCCAGCCCCGTGTTTGTCCCAGGTTATAAACCTGCAGCCCTGTAGCCCCAGCAGGTTCTTGAACACCTTGAGCCATGTTTAGCCCAGAGGGTGGCTGGGCCCAGGCAGCATGCCCAGGGTGCCAGCTCTTCCCTGGGTGGCACAAGGTGGGCTTCTCCCACCTCAATGGCTCAGGCGCCTGGAAAAGCTCCAGACACAGCAGAAGGTCCCTGGTCCTGTGCCAAGCACCAGCACCATCCTGAGCCACCTCCAGAGCATCCTCAGTGTCTCCAGGCACAGTGCCACCCCAGGGACACGACAGGTCAGTTCCCCCTCCTACCTCTCAGCTGGTTTTGAGGGCTCAGTCTCCGGAGCTGCCTCTTGCACGGGAACTTCCTCCTCTGCCCGCTGGGCCTGGAGGGCTTCAGGGGCTTCCTGGGGAGCAGTGGTGTCCTTCTCCTCCTTCCTCTCCTCTTTCCTCTCCTCTTTCCTCTCCTCCTTCCTTTCCTGCTGCTGAGGCTTTTGCTGTGGGACCAGCTGGGGTTGCTGCTGCTGCTGTTGTTGCTGCTGCTGCTGCTGTGGCAGAGGTTTCTGTGGTGGTGGGTACGTTTCATGCTCAGGGGGTTCATAGGTGTCCTGCTCCCGCAGTTCCTCCTCTTCCAACTCCTCTTCCAACTCCTCTTCCTTGGGGTAGCCTTCCTCAGTCTCACTGTAATCCTCAATGAATTCTTCCTCCTCCTCCTCCAGGTAGAGATCGTCATCATCCTCCTCCTCCTCCCAGCGCGGCGAGTCCTTGCGGTAGCTGACGGAGCTGTGGCAGGAGTGGTACGAGTCCCCGTCCCGCTCGTCCAGCTCCGAGTCCCTCAGGCTCTCGTTCTCGAAGTCCTCGCTCAGCTGGGAGCTGCCCTGGCTCAGCTCGGCCGACGAGGCGTAGCGGCTGCTCCCTGTGGGGCTGAGGGGTGAAGGGACACAAGGACAGGGCTCCCGTGGGTCTGTGTCACCCCAGGCAGAGCCCTGGGGCCCTGCACCAGGGGTGGGAGGATGTGCAGCTCCCTTTGGGAGCATTTGGCTCCTCATCCTGGGAGCTGAAGGCACAGAACCGGGAACTCCGGAGCCAGCCCCCAAGCAGGGGCACTCTGACCCCCGTGCCTGTGCCTGGGCTGAGAGTGGGGATGGGGGTGACAGTGTCTGTCTCCTAGGCTCACCCCAGCCAGGGGTGGGGGCAGCAGCACCCCCAGCCAGATCCTGCCTCCTGCTGCTGCCAGACACTCTGTCCTGCCCCTGACACACAGATCTGTCACCCAACCTCTACCCTGACGTCCCAGTGCTCCCTGCAGCCCTCCAGGCACGCCCACCCCAGGACACCCCCTCAACCCCCTGACTCCTCTTAACATCCCTACCCGGGGGTGCTCTCTCTGCTCTTGCTGCCAGGCTAGACTCCTTCCCCCACCCCATCTGCCCCCCCAGCCCTTCCAGCCCCCTCCTCTCACAGCTGCCTGCACTGGGAGGCCCCCGGGGGCCCCGTGCCCCAGGAGGCTGCCGGGGACAGAGCAGTTCCATGGCTCTGTGGGGACAGGCTGACAGAAGCAGACATGCAGACAGGACAGGGACATGCCGAGGAAGAGGCCGACACCACGTCTCCAGCACTGGCAGCCAGGGCTCAGGGGGTGTGTGAGGGGACAAAGATGAGGGGCAGGGCCGGGCAGAGCCCAGAATGGCTGAGCCAGGCTGTGGGAAGCCAGGGGACACCGCAGGGAAGAGAGTGCTGGGGGTGGCTCAGGCTGGTCCCAGCTAGGATGGGTACTGGCATCATCCAGGTACCTTGGGAAGTAGCACTTGGGGCACAGAGATGCAGGAGACACAGCTCACACCTGGAAACCCCACACCTCCCCATCCTGATCCTGGCCAGAGCTGGGAGAGCTGCTCTTGGCACATGGCAGGATCCCCAATCACTGCATGAAGCTTTTGCCCTGACAGGCAGACCCTGGCAGGTGACCAGGAACAGAGGGTGTCATTTGAATCCCCAAGGGCCCAGTCCCACGCCCGCTGGCATGTCAAGGACCAGACAGCAGTGCTGCCAGACAGTCACAGTGCCAGCAGGCGGGACCAGGATGCTGGGATGTCCCTCCACGAACTGGGCTGCAACAGCAAGAGGCGCTGGGGGGACACCTGGAGCACCCCACTGCTGTCCCTGGACAAGGCCCATCTGGGGCGGGGAGGGTGGCACGAGGCCGCCCTTGCCAGGACTGGTGTTGGCCTCACCATGGCTGCAAGGACCGACCACAGCACTCTGCGACGGCACACGGCACACGGCACAGGCAGTGACCCACCTATCCGATAGGTCTAGGGACCGCCTGCTCTCAAGGGAAGGCTGGCGGCTGGTCCGCCTGCTCGACTCAGAGCCGGACTCAGCGTCGCTGCGCCCGTTTGCGGCAGAGTCTACGCTACCATAGCGTCTGCCGGGGAGGAGAGGAACATGGTCAGCGAGCTCCCACCGCCACCCGCCACCCCCTGCTGCCGTGGGGCCGCCGGCAGGGAGGCTCTGTCCACCTGGATGGGGCTGGCACCTTTGGCCGGGCTCTGCCACGTCTGTGTCCCCCAGCCACCCCACACTGCACTGCCCAGCTCCCAGCATGGACAGCCAGGGGTGGGGGGCCCCAAACCCAGTGAGGACAGAGGAGGGCAGTGACCCAAAAGAGTTTGAAAACTTCCCAGTGAAAAGGAAAGGCTTGGATGGGGCCAGCACCACCCCGCTCTTCCTCACCTCAGCATCCTTCCCTCTGTCACCCACCGCACTGGGAACGCCACCCCTGGCGTCACCCTGGGGACCTGCTGGCCTCTGTCACCTGCGGGGGAGGTTGAGAGAGCCGGTCCCAGGGTGAGTTGGCTGTGACCACACTACCTGATGGGAGCCTGGTCCGAGTAGTCCATCTCGTAGCTCTGCATGGAGTCAGTGTAGGAGTCACGGGAGCTCTGCTGCTGGTGCCTCATGGGGTACTGGTGCACGGAGGCGTTGGGCTGGGATGTGGTGTAGTAGGGGGGGGGGATGCTGTTGCTGGTCTCGCTGCGGTAGTCACTGTCCCGGTCATCCACGGTGCTGTCGGGGTCATCGTCTGCAAGGGGCCACAGTGAGCAGGGCAGGGGACGGCCCACATCTGCTCCCCACCCTGCACAGACCCTTTAGTGCCACCACTACGTCCCCACCGCTGTGGGACCATGCTGGGGAGGTGGGCCCAGGGCAGGATGAGGGGCAAGGTGACGTTATCAGCACACTAAGGGTTTGGGGGATGAGGAATTTGGGACATACAGAAGGGGGAAGAGGACAGAGGCAGGGACCCTTCCTCTCCCTCTCCCTCTCCCTCTCCCTCTCCCTCTCCCTCTCCCTCTCCCTCTCCCTCTCCCTCTCCCCCACCAATGTTCCACCACAGAGGCAAAGCCCCAGCTGCTCACTGCCACTGGGACACCCCAAAGGCACAGAGCCCCATGGTGCCATGTCCCCACCAGCCCATGGACAGGGCACTTGGTGACACTGTCCTCACCCAGTACAGAGTCATGGCACAAGACCACAGGCCAGACCCAAGCTCCAGGTTCTCTGAGCCCTGGGCCAGGCAAAGAGGGATGTGCTGGGAACCCCCAGGCTGGGAAGAGAGGAGTGGGCAGGATACTTACT
Source organism: Argya squamiceps (assembly GCA_037834095.1). NCBI lineage: Eukaryota > Metazoa > Chordata > Aves > Passeriformes > Leiothrichidae > Argya > Argya squamiceps. Next base: position 4,628,803 of record JBBMKD010000103.1, read on the forward strand.
CTGCTGTTCTCCCCAGCCAAAATAATTCCAGTTGCCTACAAAGAAAGGGGCAGAGACAATAAAGATGGAGGCAGATGGCTGGGAGGAACCAGGATCTCCCCAGAGGGCATACTGACTTGGGGACACTGCCCTGGGGACAGCATCCAGGATGGGGCACACTGGCACTGACACTGCCTGGGCCTGAATGTGACAACACCAAACTGGACTAGAGACAGTGCCTGGGGCACGGGTATGGTGTCACTGACCCAGGCTGGGGACAGTGCTATGGCCAGGCATGGTGGCACTGACAGGGGACAGGGCCTGGGGTTGGGCACAGGAGCACTGAATGATGCACATGCCCCTGTGGTGGTCATAGAAGGGGGAACTGAGGCACGTGTTGGGACAAACTGAGCTGCCACCCCAAATGCCTCTGCAGGGCCCTCATCCAGTAGCCCCCAACACCAGCCTGCTGCCCCTTGCCCTGGAGGAACTGTCCTCATCAGCTCCATTGCTCCCATGCCCTGATCCCCTCCACCCACAGGAAGGCTCACCCACTGTGGAGCTGGGAGACAGCAAAGAAACACTGGCAAACACAGGAAGGACAACAGGAATGGGGATGAGGACCAGGTATGAGGACCAAATATTGGGTGAAGTTGAGCCCCACTTGGGTTGGGGTCCAATGCCCCAAAGCAGATGTGGAGCCCACCCCTTAAAATTCCTCAGGTGGGAGTGGGGAGAAAGGAGGGTGTGGGGGTCCCACATTGGGCAGGGACAGGGCAGCACTTACAGCACTGTGAGCCATGCACAGGCAGAGGCTTTTCCTGCTCCTCCTGGAAGGCATACTGGGGAGAGAGGGGCTGGTGAGGGCTCCTGCTGGCAGCACTGCCCCTGCCCCCTCACCCCAGGTCTGGCTGCACTCACATCATCCTGGTCCCGCATTGCGTTGAGCTGCTCCAGTTTCTTGGCCCAGTACCTGGCCTCCTCCTCAGGGATATCTGCGAGGGCAAAGACCCCAGTTGGTGCACAGACCTCCCCCAAAACAGCCCTCAAGCCTTTGGGGCCACAGGATCAGACCCTCAGGCCCAGCTCCAAGGCCCATGAGCACCCTGGGGCTGAGGGCAAGGCAAGGCACAGCCTGGGCTGGGGGCACCCACCCAGCGGCAGCTCAAAGCGGGTGTCGAGGAGGATGCGGTGGAAAGTCGGATCCTTGGTGCCTGAAATCTCGTTGTCAGTCATGATGACCTGGGAGTCCAGTGTCAGCCATTCCCCAGGGCCCTCCTGTCGGGTAGAAATGGGGTGAGGAGAGCTCCCAGACCCCCCTTTTGTGACCCCACAACCCCACAGGCTTTGGCCCCAGGCAGGGTGGGGAAGGCTCAGCCTGGCCCAAAGGACAGCTAGGGATGGCACATGTCCCTTGGGGTTCAGCAGGGAGATGCCTGTCCTGCCTCCCCACCTCATTGGACTGCCTGATGGTCCGCAGGGGGATCCACACCGTGCCCACCATGGTGTCCCAGATGAGCCCCTTGTTCCACACCTCCACAGTCAGGCCCAAGTCCAGCCGATTGATCTCACTGGGGACAGAAGAGGTATCAGGTTACCCTCATGAAGTTAACCCTCCCTCAGGTGTCAGCAGCCTCCTGGGACCACCCCAGCTTCTACCTGTCCCCTCGGGCCCAGGACTCAGGTGAGCCCCCCACACCTGAGGGGGCAGGGGGGACTCCCTGTGTTATTTATGGGGGCGAGGGGAAGCAGCAGGGATGGGGAGCTCAAGGACACTCACAACATGAAGTCCTGCTCCCAGGAGGGCAGGTTGCCCCGCACTGCTATGGTCGTGCTCTTGACATTTTGCACCTTCAGGGTCACATAGGTGTTAAACTTCTCTGTGGGAACAAGCAGAGGGTGAATGTCCCCACCCCCTGACACCGCCCACTGCCACCCCCACACACACTGCCCTCAGCACCCCAGTCCCAGGAGGGATCCTACATCTGCCTGGGCCAGTAGGATGTGAGCCCCCCGCTCTGCCCAGGGCACCCCCATTTGTGTGTGTGTCCCCAGCTTGTGAAATGATGAACTAAGGGTCCCCTTGACCCCCTTCCCCAGCCCCTCCTCTGACTCTGCCACATCCAACCAGCCCAAGAGCCCCCCACCCTCACCCTCAGGTAGGCAGGCAGGTGGGGTCTCACTTACCTTGGGGCCCATCATACTTGGCCTTTTTAACTGTGGGCAGAAAGAGAGAGAAGAAAATCAGGCTGAGACCCTGGAGAAAGGCTGGGGATCCCCACCAGGGTGTCAAGGGGGTGGGAGGACTCCAGTCCTGGTTGCCTCCCCCCCCCACAGCTGCCAGATAGGAAAAGTGCTGGGATCCCCCATGCCAAGTGAGGGTGAGGGATCAGAAATGAGCAGGAGGTGGGCATCAGAGGGGAGAAAAGGGTCCCCCAAAAAACCTGCTACTCTGGGACAGCTTGCAACCCCAAATGACCAGCCTTCCTCTGTTGAGTGGGTGTTACACCCCCTCCCCCCCACTTTTGATTTGGGATTTATTTGGAAAAACAGACGATGTTACTATCCCTATCTAGAGGAAAACCTGTGATCTGGGGGACCCTGTTCCCCACCCAAATCCCAGCTGGGTGGCACCAGCCCAGCAGGACCAGGGTTAAGGCTCTCCCAAACCACTGACCCAGATTGCCCACAGAAAACCTGGAGGGTCAGGGTCTTGTAATGCTCCCTGCCCAGAAACAGCCCCAGGGGTGGAGGAGATGCCCCCCCCAAATCCTATACAGCCCCAAAACATCCCCAGAGCATCCCAGCCCTGTCTCCCCCCACAGTGGGGGCACTGTGGGGCTGGTTCCCATCCTGCCCATCGTGGGGTGCAGGGATCCTGGTCAGCTCCATGGGAAACCCCCCCCAAATTCTGGCTGACCCCCCCAGCTTTACCCAGCTGGGTGGGGGTCGGTCCCAGCTTCTGGCTGCGGGACTGGGGGGGCAAACGGAGGTGAGCACAGCCAGGTACCGACACTGCCAATGCAGGGGGGGCGGCGGCGCCGAGGGGTGTCCTCGGGGCTGCCAGGAGGGGACCAGGCGGGGAAGGAATGACACAGCACTCGGAAAACGGTTAAATGACGCGGCTGCCAGCGGGTGCAGGACCAACGTGACCGAGGAGGGATGAAAATAGCCCTGGCGACATCAAAGGTAATTTGATCTCGGAGACGTGCCACTCGCCAGCCGCTTGTCACCCGCCGGCAGCGCTGGAGGGGACGCGGGGCTGCCGCCAGCGCCACGTGCCTGACAGGGCTGGGAGGACGCCACGTGGCACCAGAAGCCTCGGGGAAACTGAGGCAGGGGAAATCATCGCCTCGGAAAACAACTGGGGAGCCTTTGACTCGGCTGCCTGCCCTGCGCCGCCGGAAGGGTGACACGCTGGGTGGCTTTTAGCCCGAAGGAACATTACCAGCCAGGTCACTGGCAGCCATGTCCCAAGGAATCACAGGGCTCCACGAGCTGCAGCTGCACTCACAGATAGGGAATTCACACCTGGGGGGTTGGCACAAGGCTCCGGGATCACAAAGATCCTCGAGTGACACCAGGTTGGGAGCCTGGGGGCTGTCTGGGGTGGCTGGCATCACTGTGTGTAATAATTATGTAAATTAAATATAATGTATTTATACATTGTATTATACATATTATAAATTGATATTATTCTATTCTAGTAGAGCGTTTGGTACCAGAACCTGCCTGTGGCTGACAGGGATCCCCCTTCCCCCGGGCCCAGGGGCACCCACTACTCTTCACCAGCTGCTGCTTCCAAAAAGGAACGGGAGAGCAGAAGAAGGAAAAGCTCCAAAAATACCCGAGCTGACAGGAACAAACAATTACCCGGGGAACACGTGGTTTTCCTGGCTGTCATCTCCTGCCAGGGAGAAGTCCTGCTGTCACCATCTGCGGGATGTGCTGCCCTCCCACCCATCAAAGCTGGCACAGGGGTGGCGAGTCCTGGGGTGCCACCCTGGGGCTAAATTCAACCTGAGTCCCCAGGCAAGGAGCTGAGGACAAGCGTGACACTCATGACATCAACAAGCTGGGATCTTCCCAGGCTGGGGTGATCTGGCTCCTCTCAGGGGATGTTGACCAGCTGGGGAAATTGAGGCAGGAGGCAGCTGGCAGAGATTGGACTGGGAATGGGCTGTTGGCATGCCCCAACAGGCCTCTCTGCCTGTCCACACATCCCTCTGTCCATCCATCCTGCTGTCTGTCCATTTACCCATCTCTCCACCCACTCATCCCTCTGTCCATCCACCCACCCATCTGTCATCCATCTTGCTGTCCATCCATCCACCCACCCCTCTGTCCATCCACCCACCTCTCTATCCATTTTCCTGTCTCTCCATTCACCCATCCTTCTGCCTATCCATCCATTCACCTGTCTGTCCACCCACTCACCCCACCACCCACCGTATGTCCATCTCCTGTGTGCCCACCCCTCTGTCCATCCATTCACCTGTCTCTCCATCCACTCCCCTATCTGTTCATCCACTCATGCCACTGCCCACCCACCCCACTATCTGTCCACTTACTGGTCTCCCCACACATCCATCCCCATGTCCATCCCTCTGTTCATCCAACCCTCCATTCACCCCTCTATCCATTCTTCCTTCTGTCCGTCCATCCATCCACCCACCCATCTGTCCTTCCATCCACCCCTCTGTCTGTCCTCTCCCTCCACCCCTCTGTCCGTCCATCCACCCACCCCTCTGTCTGTCCTCTCCCTCCACCCCTCTGTCAGTCCATCCACCCACCCCTGTCTGTCCTTCCATCCACCCCTCTGTCCGTCGATCCACCCACCCCCGTCTGTCCTTCCATCCACCCCTCTGTCTGTCCTCTCCCTCAACCCCTCTATCAGTACACCCACCCACCCCTCAGCCTCGGTGATCACGTCTCCAGTCCCCTCCATCCATCTGTCCCTCCGTCTCTCCATCTGTCTCTCCGGATGCCCGCCCGCCCGCCTGTCCATCTGTCCGTCTGCCTCCCGCCGCTGCAGACACCCCCTCCTGTCCCCGCTCACCCCACACTCCCGGGTCACTGCGGTGCCTGGGACACCCCTGGCACAAAGCCCCCGGGGCTGCAGCCCCCCAGGAGGGGCAGGGAAGGCCGGGGGGAGGCTCTGGGGGGGCACCCCCGCCCCCGGGACCCCCCAAAATAGCAGGAGAAGTGTGACCAGCCAGTGCTGACGGGGCACTGGGGGAAGCCCGAGCCCACTCAGAGCTGTTCTCAGCAGCCACCCTCTGCACCACCGAGGGTGTCACCACATGTGACAGTGCTTTAAGTGGGAGTAACGAGGCACCCCCCTGCCAGAGGACAGTACCCAAACTCTGGGCTGGCTGGGGGGGCACACAGGGGCATGCCAGCTGTGGCATTCCATGAGAGAGGGGGCTGTGACAGCACCTAAAGGACAAGGACATGCCAGGGGGTGGAAGGGGGCACAGCCCCCCTCCTGATGAATTCAGGCAGCACTGGGAGAGTTCCCATTTTCCTCCAGATTTCGCCTGGAGTGGGGGAATCCCAGACACTCTATGCCCCACCTTGTCCCAGCTGTCACTCTGCCACCTCCATCCTATGACCCCAAGACACAGAGTGCTACCCTGTCCCCATCAGGTTGTCACCAGGCCTTGAGTAAAGGGACTCCCTCCCGACTTCTGTCCCCCCCTTACTGAGCCCAATCCAGACTGAGCAGCGAGGCTGAGGCCAAGCCTGCAGGACTCATCTGTGCACCGAGTTGGGCAGGGCTCAGTGTGCTGGCTGCAGGGATCCCCCCTATCTGTGCATCCCCCCAGTTCATCCCAGTATGGGGTGACCAGAACCAGATCCCCTAACTGGGCATACACCAGCACCAGACCCCCAGGCTCCTACCCTGACCCCCACCATGCCCAGGTGGGACAACACCTGCAGAGGCATAAGGGGCTGCAGGAGGTGGGGCTGGGGCTCGGGCTGTAATTTGAGGGGGGTATTTAGGGGTTCACAGAGGGAAGTGGGGAGAGTGTGGGATTTGGGGTGCATGGGGTCAGTTTGGGGGAGGGAGAATGCAGAGATACATAGATGGGGATGGATGATGTTTGGGAGTGGAGGGATTTTAGGGGTTGGGGGTCCTTGAGGGTGTAATTACGAGGTTGGGGATAGATGTGAGGTGTTGGGGGCACATATGGGGTGGTTTTGACGAGGGGGTGTTTGGGAATGCAGAGGGCTGTGTCTGCAGGGTGGGGGTGCCTGAGGATAGGCATGAGGGGTGGGGTCCTGGCTGTTGGGTAAGGGGGTGTATGGGGAGAGAATCAGTGGTGGGGGTGTATGGGCAGGGGTGTTTCGGGGTGAGCACACGGAGGTCTGTGCTTGAGGGGGGTGTGGGAAGAGATGCGCGGGGAGCAGGGCGGGAAGAAGGGGGCTCCGAAGGGGAGGGAAGCTGGAGAGGGATAGCCAGAAGCGGCTGGGGTGGGCGGCGAGGGGGGAGCCCCCTCCCCACGGCCGGGGAGAGCTACGGAGGGATCCCGGGGGGGCTTTATACGGGAGCCCCCTCCCTCCCCGACAGTGGGAAGTTCTGGGGGAGGCTCCCTCCCCACGGCGGTGTGAGGTTATGTGGGAAGCCCGGGAACTGTCACGGGGGGAGCCCCCTTCCCACGGCGGCGGGGGAGCCGCGATGGGGGAGCCAGGGAGGGTTACGGGGGAGTCCCGTCCCTCCCCTGCCGTCCCCATGGGGCGCGGGGAGGCGCGGAGGGAGCCCCGTCCCCCCCGGCGGGGGTTTGGGGTCAGGATCGGGGTTCAGGGGGGGATCCCGGGGGGTTCCGGGGGGATCCCAGCGCGGGCAGGGCGCGCCCACACCCCCGTCCCTCCCCCACTCCCGCGCCGCGCGCGCACCCCCGCCGGTTCATTCATAAATCCACGCGCCCGGTGCTCGTGAATGGAGCCGTTCCCACGGACCCCCCCCCTCACCGCCCCCCCTCTGCCCACACTCCCCTCAGCCCCGCCTGCCCCCCGCGCTCCCCCCTCTCCTCCCCGAGCTGAGGGGCTGCGCGACGCGCCCCCCGCCCGGCCCGTGCCCCGCGCCCCGGTACCTCCGACGCAGAGCAGCGACATGGTGGCGG
>JBBMKD010000103.1:4640771-4674218 GCA_037834095.1 Argya squamiceps
AGGAGAAGGAGAAGGAGAAGGAGAAGGAGAAGGAGAAGGAGAAGGAGAAGGAGAAGGAGAAGGAGAAGGAGAAGGATCCCCCATCTGAGCACATGTGTGTTGGGGGACACAGGACAGCTCTGTAACAAGTGACATGGGAGCCCACCACCCACACAGGGACATGTTGGGGTCCCTGGAGCAGAGGCTGGCGGGCTGTAGGTGGCACCTGCAGCAGCCCCTTCCCTGGGCAGACAAAGACAAAGCAACTCCCAAACCGTCCAAACCCAGCACAGCCCCTTGCTGTCCCACCCACCAGAGTCCCTCTGTCCCGCTGACGTGGGTGCTGTCCCTCTGCCATGCCCAGCCGCGGGCACAGCCTCTACGGGGCAGTGGCCACAAACCAGCCCACCCGGAGCAGCCGACCCGCCTCCCCGGGGGCAGCCCAGGAACTCCCGGGCTGGGAGTATTCCTCGCCTCCATCCAGCTGCTTTTCCCCAGGGCTGGGAGCTGCCCTGGGTGCTTTTAGAGGGGAAGAAGGATCTGCGATGGCAGTGGGAGCAGGGCAATACGCCAGCCAGCTCCCGGAGTAGCTGGCGGGGATGGAGGCGGCGGGCACGGCAGCGGCACCGGCGGCCGGGGGCTCAGTGAGGTGGCAGCTCTGCTACGACGTGAGAGCCAAGACCTGGTGGATGGTGAGTGAGGGCAGCCGGGTCAGGGGTGCGGGGCAGCTCTTGGCTGTTTGATTTTGGAGGGGGGAAGCTGATCGTGGGCAAAAGAGGGACTTGGGGCCAAGGACGGGAAGGTTGTGCCATGGCCCTGGCTGGGACCAAGGCAGGGAGGGAGGGTTGGGGTGAAACCCACCGACCCACACATGTTCAGTGGTCATCCTGCTGTTTCAGGGGTTTGGATTGCTATTGCTTCCCACTGATCCCAGCCTTGCCCTGGGTCCCAACCTGAGTGTCCTTGCCCCAGCTCTCTCCAGGTGCTTTACTCACTTGTTCTTGGAGAAATCTTTATTGCTGGCAAGAAACAGCATCTCCCTGCTTGGCAGTGAAGGTCTCTGCTGGTGTGAGCCCCATCCCATCTCTGCCAGCCCCATCCAATCCCTTCAGCTCCTGTCCTTGAGACGGCGCCAGTGAGGGGGCCTGGGTGTCTGTCTGTCTGTCCATCCCCCAGTACCTGCACTGGCCCAAGGCAGGGGCTGTAAATTGCCTTAAACTGGATTTAAGACTGCTTTGGGTACAACCCCGGATTGGTTTTGGGAAGCAGAGGAACCTCTCTGCAGATTTACAGCAAATCTTGAGCCAGGGGATGCAGTTCCCAAGCTCCCAAGAACCCAGCACCCTTTGCAAGGGACCCCACAGCTCTCCCAGGACAGGATAACTGGGAAGCAGACAGGCTGAGCAGATTCCTGCTAGGAAGGATGAACCACTGTGGCTGCTACCACTCAGGCTTGCAAGGGAACCCCAAAAACCCAGTCAGAGCCAAACCCTGGGGACACTGGGGTGTCCCCCTCCTCATGCAAGGATGCTGTCTGGCATCATGCCAGCTCTGCTGTGGCTCAGGCACAGAGCTCAGGGAGAGGAGATCAGATCCTGCCCTGCACAACCCTGCCGTGGGCAGCTGCAGTTTCCAGGGCAAGAGGCTGGGCCAGAATCAAAGAGCTGGAGGTGGGGGGCACTGGCAGCGCCTGTGCCCAGCGGGAGCGCAGTGCCCCTTCCCTCGGGAGCACCCACGCTGCCCCAGCATCCCACTGCCCTGCCTGACGCCGAACAGAGCCGGCGCTTCACGGCAAGAAAATTGGGCCTTTGAGGCGGCCCCCGCAGCCCCGCGCCGCCTCGGGCCGCAGCCGCTGGCGCAGGGAAGCTGGGTCGCGCCGGGACACGGGGGCGGAGGGTGACGCTCGGCCGGCCGGAAGAGGGACTGGCAGGAGCCCAGGGCCTCTGTGGGGTGTCAGGGTGACCCCACTGCTGCGTGCCCTGTGGTGCACCCACAAACTCTGGGTCCCACCCGGGCAGCTGGTGCCATGGTGCTCACGGAGTTTGTGAGGGTCCAGAAAGGGGGGTGGGTGCAAGTGAAAATGGGAGCGTAGAGCCCAAATCAGACCTGTCCTTTGAGCTCCCTAAGCTCACGTTTCCCAAGGAGGGGACAAGCGCATCAGCTGCCTGATCCACCTTCTGTGCCCACACCCTTGGAGATGCTGGCAGCCCGCAGGACTGTGTGTCCTCATCCTGGGTGCAGCAGCAATTGGGAAAACAGCAGCAACTGGGAAAAAAATTTTGCTGAATCAGGCCTGAGTGGAAATGCTTTCACCAGAGACAACAGATGTGGGATATTGCAGCCTCTCCCTGGCTCCCATTTTGGCACCTATGGCTGGGAAAGTGCCTTGGGAAAGGCTGGAGTGCCCCAGGAGGTGGTCCAGGTCAGCACACAGTCCCAGAATCAATTTTGCCTCACAGGTGCTCACCACTGCCTCTACCCTGGCCTGCTGGGGGGCACCTGAGACAGGGTTTTTCTCAGCATTTGCGGTCCCTCATACAGGTTTTGTTTTACTCTGTGGAAAACAGAATCACATGAAGCTTTGTGAAATAGACCCAGCGTCCAGGTTTTGCCTCAGCCCCTCTCAGCATGCCCAGTTCCCGGCACGCATCCATCCATCGGGAAAAAATATGTGATGGATTGACCAAGGGAGAAAAAAATTAATCAGGCTGGAGGTAGCTATGAATTACGTGGCTAAAAATACCTCTGCGGCATCTCCTGCTGAGACGTCCCTGAGCAAAGCCCCAAGGAGCCTGGATCTCTGCTGACACCCCATCGATCACCCCCTCCTTGCTGGGCAGGGCCAGCACCCGCACACGACTTTCCCGTGGGCTCGGTTGGCTCCGGCACAGCCGATTTACTGCTGAGCCCCGGCAGCGATGCAGAGGTTGAGCCGTCAGTGCTGGCGCACGAGTCCCTGAGTCAGCAGGTATCGAGCGCAGGGCGAGGCCGTCCATCCATCTCTGGGAGCTGGGGATGAGAGGCAGGAAAGCTGCTCTCCATCATCCTGTGTAGAATGGCTCCGTCGGGGACGGCTGTGGTGGGATCTGCAGGTCAGGCATTCACGGCTGCAGCGGGAATGAGGTGGTTGGTGCAGCCTGGGGTTGGTGTCACCCATGGCCCCGCAGTGGCACTGTCCCTTCCAGGGACAAAGAGCACCAGGATGGACACTGGTGGGTAAAAGCAGGATCCTGCACCCCTCCACTACAGCGCGATGAGATGGGGGTGGCTGGGGGGAAGGGTGTGGCGAGGCATCTGAGTGCCATCACAGCAACCCGGGCCACTGACCTGCTCCCGGGCACTGTGGTTCTGCTGGGTTTCTCCCAGTTTCCAGGGGAAATGCTGCTCCGCATCCCCCCAGAGCCAAGGGCCCACCACCACCTCAGGGTCCAAAGCCATGGGGCCCAGCCCACCGGCACCCCCCAGAGAGAGCACCAAGGTGTCCCCAGGGTACAGGTGACTTCTCCAGGGCAGACCGAGCCGAGGCACCGCCCAGGCGGGGACGGCCACGAGCGAATGGCGCCCTGCGGGGACCCGTGCACGGGCACTAGATGGCAGCAGAAGAGCGCGCAGGGGAACGGGCACCGGCACCGGCGCCCGCACGGGCACGAGCACGGGCACGGGCATGGGCACGGCAATGGGCACGGGAACGGGAACGGGCACCGGCACGGGAACAGGCATGGGAGCGGGCACAGGCACGGCAATGGACACCGGCACCGGCACGGGAACGGGAACGGGAACGGGCACGGGCACGGGCACGGACAGTGGAACGGGCACTGGTACTGGCACTGGCACCGGCAGGGGCACTGGCAACCGGGAGGGGCACAGACACGGGCACAGGCATACTCAGCCCCGGCACAGGGCGGCAGCGCAGCCGCGTCCTGCGGGGCTCGGGGCATCCCGCGGGGCACTGCGGGGACAGTCCGGGATGAGCCCGGGGACATCGGGGGTTCCATCGGCATCTCCGGTGTGGGACGCTCTGCCGTGACCCACTCGGAGCAGTTTGGGGCAGCTGAGGAGAGGGGTCGAGGTTTGCGAGTGACGGCGGGCCCGGGGGGGTGTGGGGGTGTTTGGGGGGAAATGGGCACCGTGGCCAGCTGGTGCCCGGTGTGTCCTGTGGCACACTGACGCCTTTGCCCTGGGTGCCTCACTTTTTGAGGGGGCTCCCCACACACCCCAACTAACGCACCTCCCAAACGCCGCTCCAAAAGGCAGGGAAGAAACCAAATGGTTTTGCAGGAACACCTCAGCACACAGGAAGAAACTGGAGTGATGGGAGAAAGGTGCTTTCCTGAGCAAAGGGGGAAAACCCACACGTGCTTGTACACAGAGGTGTGAGGTACCCCCCCCACCCCACACACACACACGTCTGCACATGCACACCACGTGCAGAGGCACATGTGTGTGTGCTGGCCCCCACGCACACAAACATGAAATACATGTGCTTGCACACACTCCTGTGCACACCCCCCCCACACACACACAATGGACACAAGCACACACACACACACACAGAGCTCCTTGCACACACACCAACCTGCTCTGGCACACCTGGGCACAGGCAGGTGCCCGCACACAACTGTGTGTCCTCCTCCTGTGCACATTTACAGAGCTCACACATGCACACACATCCCTGCAAGCACTCACACACCCGTGTACACACATGCAGAGCCCTTCCCAAGGTTTCTCGTTAAAAAGTACCTGGGTAGGTAAATAGGGGGCAAGGCTGGGGGCCGCTGGCGGGGGCTGGGCGCAGGGCAGTCGCGCTGGGGGGGCTCAGCCCAGCTGCTAATGACCCACGGCCAGTGCCAGCTTTCTAATCCGTGCAGAGGTTCAGGACAAACTGTACCAGCGATTATATAAACCGACTCGCCTCTATTTATTTAATTCCCTTTTATTTATTTATCGCTCAGCCAATTGAAGGCAGGGGAGTGTTGCATCCCCCAGCCCTCTCCCGCCTGGGCCACCTGCCAGCCGGCACCAAGGGCTGCTGTGTCCCCTGGAACCCCACGTGTCCCCCCACCACAGAGCTGCCGTGGGGTTCTGACACGCCACGTGTCCTCTGCCACAGGGTTGCTGTGTCCCCTGACATTCAGTGTTGCCACAGGGCTGCTGTTGGTCCCACACCCCCCGTGTCCCCTGTCCCTCCTGCGTGTGCACGCATGTTCCTCAGTGTGTGCATGGTGGTGCCCATGGTGTGTGCTGAGAGGATGCACCTGTGTGCACACACACCTAAACATGCGTGCAAGCACACTTATGTGTGCACACACCTGCACACGCACAGGCATGTGCACATGCCCATATGGTTACACGTGCACCTCCATCCACATGTGCAAGTGCATCCGTGCACAAACACCCCCGTGTTTGCACACCAGCACCGTGCAGGCGGCAGCTGCTCTGCCAGCTCCTGTCCCCCAGCCCAGGAGGTGACATGAGGACATGAGGCCCCAGCCATGTCAACAGCCTGCCAGGGCCCAGACTGAGAACTAGGCGGGGGTAGGGAGGAGGAAGTCCCATGGGGAAGGCACAGGATTCTCTCGGGGTCCTCCGTGTTCCCCAGGCACACGGTGACACACTGAGCCAGTGGGCTCCCACCCTGATCCCCTTCTCCTTTCGCATGACAGGGGCTCAGGAAGCAGCAGAAGGGAGCACTGGGGGGATGCTGGGCTGCACCCTGCTTCGTCTATCCTCTCCCCACAGCATCGCCCACCCTTGCCCTGCCGTTACATAAAAGCCCAATGACAGTAAATCAAGGGGCAAAACGTCTCCCTCAAATTAATAACTGACTTCCTGCGGTTGCAGATTCACCCTCAGCGCCTGTTTGTACCCCCCCTTCCCACCCCCCTGCTTGGGTTAATGCTCCCAGGCGCCGTTTGCCATTAACCAGCTCCAGCACCATGCAGAGTGAGAGGCTGGGGCCCAGTTATCCCAGTCCAACCCAGGCAGGGATGTGGTGGGAGCCCTGTCTCCATCCATTCTGGTCCCACTTGGGCAGGAGTGGAGGACCTGTGGTTCTGCCACCACTTGCCTGGTGCCTTGGCCATGGCACCCCATCAGCTCCTGTGCAGGATCCGGGCTGGGGACACAGGGAATAATGGGGCACGGCCAAGGCTCCCTCCTGTTCTCATACCAGGTACAGGATCACTCCACACCCTTCTCACCTTCCTGCAGGCTGCCCAGATGGGGTCTGGCAGAGCCTGGTGATCTCCCCATCACCAGCATTGCCATTCCTGGATCTGTGTCCTTCCCCCAGCAGCCCCCCAGTGCTCCGGGCCCCCCCATTTTGTAACTGGGAGCAGGCTCTGCTTGCCGGGAGCTGGGACTGGAGCTAGGGCCAAGCCATTGTGCTGCGCCGCTGACTCGTGCGGGAAGAGCGAGTGCTCCCGGATGAACCCGGCTGGCGCAGCCGTTTCCTGGTGCATTTCTTCTGTATTAAAAAAAAAAAACAACCCACTAAATAAAATTCTTCTTAAACTAGTTAAGGTTGCTAAGAGACAACAATGTGCTTTATATGGTGCCTTATTGACAAAGCCCAGCTCTTAATAAGCTCTGAAATGAACGGCGAGCAGCTTGGGAAGCCCACACGGCAGGGCCGGACGCTGCACGCAGCCGCCTCCTTCCTCCCGCAGAACAGCCCTAACCCTGCCGGGCAGAACCAGGGAAGGGCCCTTCTCCCCCAGGGCTGGGGCTGATCCCCGCTCCCACCCCTCAGCGGCTCCCCCAGGAGCCCTGGCCACCACTGGGGTCAAGCCGTGCCCCGCTGGCACCAGCAGCATTTCGGAGCCGCCTGCTTGGCACAGGTACAGTGCCGAGAGCCGCCTCCGCGCCCGTCTGCCAAACACCCACCAGCCCGGGCGCTGCCGGAGATGCTGCGGCTCCCCGGGGAGGGGGAGCGGAGCTGGCGGGATCCATCCACACTGCCCATCCCCAGGCGTGGCGGGTGCTGGGCGCTGCCAGCCCCACTGTGGGCAGTGAACCCACCATCGGTGCGAGAGCGAAGTGTGACGTGTGAGGCCAGACTCGGTGTTGGCAGGGTCAGGCTGTGCTCCTTGGCACAGGTGCTGAGCACCGGGGCTGGGCCCAGCTCTGCTGCTGGCATGTGCGGGCAGGAGCGGGCAGGCCCCGGTGCCAGGCAGGGCTGGCAGCCAGCTGGCGTGCCGGGGAGGCTGCGGGCTCTGCGAGGAGTGGGCACCACTCTGGAGCTGGTAAGGGGAAATGGGGGGACAGGCCAAGGTCAAGATTTCTGCCATTCACCCGCTGTGATGAGCCACCCACAGCATGTCACCATGCTGGGTGTCCCCAGGGGAATGGCTCCTTCCCAAGCAGCAGCCTGGCTGATGGGGACCCCAGCATGGGGGACAAGGAATGAGCAGGAGGTGATGAAGGTGACAAGGAGCTGGTTAGGGGACACAGTGAGAAGTTTTGGGCTGAGGCCAAGGGCACTCTCAGCACTCCAGTGCCTTGCCCTCCTGTCCCTCCTTTGCCACAGCTCCCAGAGCAGCTCACACCCTAATTTTCTCCTGAACAGATGATGTGGGTGATCCACAGTATCCCCAGAGTGGGATGAACTGGGCTCTAAGCATATCCATGGCCGCAGCTCCAGGTGCTGGCTCCATGCCCAAAGCAGTGCCAAACCCAGCCTTGGCCCCGCCACAGCCTCAGCCCCTGAGGAAAGGGGATGCTGCAGGCTCCTGGCTGCTCCCAAAACAGTCCCAGAGGAAAAACACGTGCAGGAGCACACGTGTGAGGAAGAGGAGGATTTGGGGGGGTGAATAGCACCCCGTTTGCCCAGGCCCCGGGCACTGGGGCGTCCGTCAGCACATGGAGCCTGGGAATGTCGGTGGCTGAGTTGACTTTGGCTGGGGCCTGCTCCCGCCTCGCCCAGCCCACGGCGGCATTTCCCAGGGCCAGTCCCCGCAGACTGGAGGGGATCCAACAGCCCCATTCCCCCCATGTCACTGCCCCTGGCACCCCTGGGCTTCAGGGGCGACAGGCACAGGCAGCAGGATGGGGGTACCACCCCACAGCACCTCAGGCTTGCCCATCTCCCCCTCCCCAGAAAGCTTGGTTCCCCTTTCCCCAGCACCGGGGGCAGGTGGGGGCCAGGGCCGGATCCGTGCCTGCCTTGGCCACATCCCCAGCTTTTCAGCTTAGTGCTCAAATCAGCTTGTGAGGTCCCGGCTGCTTAGCACCCAAATCCCCAGCCAGGACTAAAAATAACCCCCTGGGCCCGGCGGGTGGCAGCTGGCACTGCTCAGCACTGCCTTGGCACTGCCATGGAGGGGGCCTGGAAATGCCACTGCTGGAGTGGAGCAGGGACAGGGACCGGGAGGCAGGAGCTGGCCCCGTCCCTCACCTGGGTGCCTTTGGTCACCACGGGCTCAAGGCTCCTCTCCCCAGGGACAAAAGAGGCGTCAGAGGGGAAGGTGACCCAGTATGCCACCAGTTCCTCCCACTGGCACGACTGGGAGTGGTGCCAGGGATAGTGGCCTTGCAACTGGGGCTTTTCCCCACTGGCAGAGTCTCTGCAGTAATCCAGGAGGGAGTTTAGGGGAATGCTTTAATGTCTTCATGCTCCATCTGGGACATGGATGCTGTCCTAACACCCCCCCAAGCACCCCTGCCCCTGGCACAGCCCCAGTGCCCAGCCAGCCAGTGATGAGTTTGTGCAGCCTCAGCCCCCAGGGGAGGAATTTGGGGGTGCTGCTGCTCGGACCCCTTGGCTGGAGGGAGCAGGAGGTTGTGGCTGCCTGTCTCCTCTGCAACAGTGGCCACCACCGCTGGAGGAGGAAAGCTGAATTCAGGAAGCCTCAAGCCTGTGTCCTTACAACCACCGGGTGTTCAGTGAGAGTTGTCACCTGCCCTTGTGCTGGCCAGGGGGCACTGCCTGCACACCTGGGGGACAGGGAGGGGAACAAAGTGCCCCCGAGCTCCCTCCGGCAGCCCCCGGCAGCCTGGGCCGTGCCGTGCCTGTCTGCAGCACGCTCGGAACATCGCCGGAGCCGTCACCGGTTTAAAAATAGCGTCTCAGCAGAGTGCAACCGCGTTCCCTAAAAGCCATGTGGTTCAAGTTAGAGGATTAATTGGAAATGCTTATTTTGATTTGCAAAGTGATTGGATTTTTCCAGGGCATTTTGAAAGGAAAAAAGTCTGAATTTAATTATCACTATTCCAAAAAGCACCATGGGACTGAGTGTTTGAGGTCGTCTCATGTTTGCTTCACACCCCGCTCCAAAATGCAGGCGGGCTGCGGGGACGTGGTGGGACGTGGTGGGGGTGTCCTGCTGTGTCCCAGTCCCGCTGTCAGGCCGCTCCCGGCTCCTGGCCGTTCCCAGCCCCCGGGGCGGGAGGGGTCAGAATGACCAGCGGCCGTCGGCGTGCGGCACCCGGCAGGATGGGAGCTCAGGGGGAGCTGTGTCAGCACAGGCCAGGCCTGGTTTGGGGAGGGTTTTCTTTCACCAAGTTGCTTTGTTTTCACCAAAATGGATTTTTAACAGTAATTGCCTTTTTCTTCTTTCTCAGGGAAAACATCATTTTCAATTACATTTCTCTGGGTTTCCATTGAAAAATGAAAAGCAAATGCTCTTTCTTGCTGGCAAAATGTGGAAAAATGTCTAGGAATATTTTTGTCCAAATGAAAACAGTTTCAGTTCTTTTTCGAGATCTCTTTTTTCCTGAAAAGAAACCACAGTTGCCTTCCCAGTTATTCTAGTCGGACTGGTTTCGAGACAGACTTCCCAGTTCCAGGCTGGAGCTAGGTTTATGGTGCTGCTGGGCTGCTGTGGGGTGCCAGTGCTGCCGTGGCCCTTCCATGGCTGGTGGAATGATGGGGCAGGAGCAGGGTGACACCTGCACCAGCACCTTGGCAGGTCTGGGATGCACCAGGCTGGAGAGACCCATGTTCTATGCAGGAGGCTGGGGCTGGAGTGTCATCCCCAGGGATTTGGGAATGTGACCTGAAACCCACATTTCTGAGACACTTTGGAGCCCAGGGATGGCACTGCACTCCCCACAGCCCTGCTCCCATCTCAGTGTCAGATACAGAGCAGCATGGGGGTGTCTGGGGGGTGTCAGAGGTGTTTGGGGTGTCAGGGGTATCTGGAGCCCAGGGTAGGGCTGGGATTCAGGACTCGAATTGGCACATGCTGGACACAGCAGAGCACCCGGAAAGGCCTGCTCACAGCCAAAACCCCCCTGGATTCAGAAATGGTGCCTCCGTTCCTCCCAAATACCCTTTATTTGGAGGCTCTTTCTGCCTTGAAGTTCCCCCTGGCAGGTCTGGGCCTCAGAGCTGGCTGGGATGCAGGACACACAGGGATGCAGGATGCCCCACGGTGGAGGCTCCAGCTGCAGGAGCTGTTGGCTCCACACACCCCACAGTCCTGCCAGGCCAGAGGAAGGGGAATACAGAAATCAATGTTCAACATTATCACTGGGCTGAGATTTGGCTCAGCTTCCTGGCCCGTGGCGCTGCCTTCCCCCTCCTCCCTGCTCTGGGAGCACAGCCAGGATGGCCGGGCAGGTGGGGAGTGCCAGCACGGGCATTTCGGTGAGAGCCTGCGGGTCCTGTTGGCTCCGTGCTGCCAAGTGCCCTCCTGCACACCTGGGCTGGGCACCTTCCCCACCACCCGCCTGCTCAGCCAGGGATGCTCCTTGCACAGAGCTCACCCACGTCCCAAAGTGCCATGGGAGCCAGGAGCAGCGTGCAAGACCCCCTATCTCTGCCACGGCAACAGCCTTCACCCCAAAAGGCCCCAAAATGTTGATTTTAAAAGATTCAGGATCCAGCAGGAAAATGCTCCCCCATGGGTCTGATTTGCCCCTGCAAGTAAAGAGCTGTGCCTCGGTTTCCCCTTTTGGAACACAGAGGGACGTGGGGCTTCTCCTGCAGCTCCACGGGAATGGGACAGCAGGGAGAGATCCTGCCTTGGGCCCCGGGAGGCAGCCTGGGGTGGGGACCACAGATCCCCTTCTTCACCCCAAAGCAGCTGAAGGGTTGGGCTGAGCCGCAAGGCAGCATTTGGGTGCAGCAGCTGGGAGGCTTCAGCCCCAATCCTGCGGGAGAAGGAACAGCCCCGACGCTGGCAGCCAGCAGAGGATGTTTGCTCCCGCTGTCACGTGCCTCCACCACATATTTAGACACCGGAGCAAGCCAGCCCCAGTGACAAACATGGTGCCACTTGGGTAAACACAGCCCCTCAGAGGCGATGCACCCGAGGCCACCGTAGGGAGAGACCCAAGAAACCAGAAAAAAGTGGTAAATGGGGGGGGTGGAGGGGGAAGGCAAAAAAAAAGCAAAAAAAAAAAAAAAAAAAAGCAAAATGGCTTTCAGAAGTCTCTGTCCAATTTTATTAATACTGAAAACTGCTTTATAACTGGAACACAAAACCAGCAGGTCACAAAGAGCTTGAAAAGTATGATTTAGCTCAAGTAAAATTTGAAACATTTTAAAAACCAGCCACAGCAACAGGAAATGTGGTAGGTGAAATATGAAATCTGAGAGAAGTGAAACCATCTGCTCTTCCTAGGCATGAGCTCCCACACCTGATCCCCACCAGAATCTTGAACTTCTGGCAAACACTGTGTTGGGAGGAAAGACCTAAAAGCAAAAGAATAGCAATGAGGACAGTAGATTCACTCAAGTGACCAGCTAGGAATGCCAAGTCTGGAGAATACCAGTGTGGGAAACTCAGCTATTATGCCTACTGCTGTTTATCCTCTGTCTGTTTTGAGAAGTAGAATTTCTGTGTAGAGACTGTAATGGATTAACACAGCTTAGTTTTAGTTAAAAAAGGAACAATTCTCTGTAACCCTGTAAGGACCTGTTAATTTCCTGTGGAAAGAACAGGGATCTATCAGAGGCCATTTTTAAGATAATGACATATTATTTAACCATTAAGGAAGCTGGATGCAACTTTGTGAATACACATTTAAAGCTGAGACTATGTCCAAGCTGTCCCTTTTCCTTCAGGCTGGAGGAGCAGCTAACAATGGGCCCCTGGAGCCACTCCATGGAGCAGCCCAGGCCGGCCAGGCCCCGTTGCTCCTCCCTTTTGTGGGGGAACCGGCCCTGGCCTGGCTGTGTCCCCAGGACCGTGGCTTCCAGTGGGGAAGGGGAAGACATGGCTGTTAACATCCAGCAGACCCTAAGGCCTGCCCACACCGCCAGCCAGGCCCAGGGAGATGTCCGACAGGCCCCTGATAGCAGCTACTGGCTCGGTTGGGCTGGGCCCGCCCTGATGGTCACCAAGGTGGGGTGGGCAGGAGACATCTACCAGCCAGGCTGCTCTGAGATCCCCCAGCATGAGTTCTCTTCTGCCATCCCCATGGCTTTGAAATCCTAGCGGTTGCCACGTGGCAGAGGTCACATGGCCACTGCAGGCCCTGGGCAAGGTGTTAACTCTTTCATTGCACAGATGAAACTTGAAGAGCATTGATCCTCTCTAGAGTGTGAGAAAAGATCAGACTGGGAGACATTTAAAGAGACACTATGGAGATACCAGCGTCAGTGAAAGAGAAGTTGTATCTTAAGCGATACAACAAGAGATAGAGAAGATGCCTTGGTATTTTAGGCTGAGCGTCTTCTGTGAGCCATGGTGACAGATTGTAATATGCTGGAATATCCCTCTAAATCATGGAAATTTGGATTGGAGAAAATGATTGTTCAGATTGTGGATAAGCAAAGGTATTTGTGATGGACTAAGTGGATATTGAATTAGTAGCTGTGATCCTGTGATCCCACGAGATGTTTGAACAGAGAGAGATGAGATAAGAAGCCCTCTAAGCCCTCTATGCCAGTGAAGAAGTGAAAGGAGATCTCCATTCCAAGAGATGAAGAAAATCCTTTGTGTTTGAACTGTCCATTTTTAAATGATACCCCTATGATACCCTAGCTATGTCCATGACCTATAGGCAGCTTGGGAGAGCTCGTTTGGGAGGGACTTCACAAAGGCAGGTTCCTAGGTGACTGTTTTTGTGACATTTAAGACCCACAAGAGAACTCTTCTATGTTGTCAGTGGGGAAATTCCATGGACAAACTAAACATGCTTCTCTCTCCAAATGAACTGATGAGGAAGTGTTTTATGGGTGGTAACTGACTAAGAGTTCATGCCTTTATGTTTGGGCCTGCTTTACTTTTTTACTGATCTTATCTCACAGAGGGAAAAAGAGTAAACACTCAGATCACTGTACTAAATTTGGGAACCAGAAACAGGCGAACGTGAAACCATTACATGATTGGTCTTTAAACAATCACAAGATAAGGTAAGAGTTTTGTGAGATTTGGAGGCACTCTCATGGAAAATCTTGAGTGCCCTGTTTTGGGAGAGAGAAGATCAAAGCTCAGAGGTCATAAAAAGCACAGAGATCACAGCATGGTAATAAACTCCATGTGCACAGGCCTGTTATAAATTGGTGCAAACATCAGGCCTGCTGCCTGCTAGCATTGAGTAAGTCATGTATTGTTTTGGGATCCTCCACTTATCAAGGTAATTTTTGGTGGACACTCAACATTTCAAAAGTAATTCTCTAAGGATGAGAGTTTTTTTCCAAGGTGAGGATTGTTTCTGACAACAAAATATTTTGGAAATATATAACTTATCTATTCTCTATATTATTTAAGTCTTCAGTATAGGACACTTGCCTTGCAAGAACTGCTTATATTTTTTATCTTTTGTTGATGCCATTGTCAATATTTCCATTCTTTCTTTTTCTCTCTCTTCTATATGTCTTTCCTTCACTCTGATTTTTAAAAGTCAATCTCCGCAAAAAGACTAAGCATAAAGATTTGCCCTCTAACCCACAAAGAGTAGCTGGAAGCCCTGTGGACTTGGTCTTGCACATAATTTGAAAGATCATTTAATAAAGTACAATAAAATGGAAAATTGATATAATCATTCATGATCAAATTTTTTGGGAAGCTCATTACAGATGAAGCACAATTATTTATCTTAATGGAAATCTTTACCAGGTTGTACTGAGTCAACTATAATTAGACTAAACTAAATCTACTACTTCAAACTAGTAAGCAAAGTATGGGTCTGCATAAATGTAGATATGTATAAACATATAAATTAGTATATCAATTTGTATTTAAATATGAAGTCCACATTAGCATTTTACTGATATAAATATTACATTTTTGACTCATTTTCCGGACCACGGGAAATAATGTAAACATACACATGCTATAAAAATAATACCTCTACATCTTCAACAGTGGTCAGTTATATCTAGCAAAGCTGAGATTTGTTACGTTGCAGATTAGTTTTCTGAAGAAAGGAAAGAAATTAATCTTGAAATATGCAAAAGGAAAAAGAAAATAAAAGAATACAGAGTTGGAAAACAGGGGGTTCAAACAGATGATTCAACTGCAGCTGTGCATTATGGTTAAAGCAATGTGCATGTTTTCAAGCTGTGTACCTCCAAGAAGTCAAATATGTGATGATTCTGAAAAGGTATTTCTACCCTATCTTATATAGTCCAGTATAGGCCCTTGCATTGTTGCACCTTTTAAATTATTTTTCTATGGCTTCTTTTGCTTTAAAGAATCTTCAGATGTTCTTTGTTTTCTTCCTGATATTATATGATTTTTTTTTTTAATGTCAGAATATTTCACGTGCTGGAACATTCAACAATCACCTCCAGATACACTTCCTCTTTTTTATTCCTAACACTTTGAAATATATTTTTAATAGACTGCTAGAGCCTTCCACTGTGAGTGGAGTGCATTCAGCACCTACAGAAATCAAATACAACATCCAGCTCCCATTTCTTGTGTTTACCATTCCCAGGTCTCAGACTAGAACAATATTTGCTGGTATAGAGAATATTTGAGATGATCAAAAAATTCTCAGAAAATTCTTGTGAGGAGTTAAAAGGAAACAGTCATTTAATTCACCATTGCAATTCCAACTGTAAAATAACAGTGCAAAAACATCTTCAGAAGAATGCTGCCATGACCTGAAATAAAAACCTGTGACTATGTAATTACATAGTCATGGAGGAAACAATTTGCAAATACCAAAAAGAAGATCGTTTGAGGCTGCTGATCAATATTTTGTTCCAGCCTGGAAGAATGGTAATATTCTATTGTCCTTTAATAAGGTTAGACCCAATGTGTTTTTATCCCTACTTGAATTGAGGTGAGTTTAAACATTTAAAGTCAGTCATTTTGAAGAGTTATACTTTTTTGTGTGACAGTGATGGAAAACAAGACATTAACTCTGGGAAAATCAAATCTGAAAACTGTTTAATTAATGATTGAATTTATTTATTACTTCTCCTCTTGTTCACTTATTTTGTGGATCCTTGGAACAAAACCATAAAAAACCGCTTTACATTTTCAATACAAATTGTACTACAAATTTAGAACTGTCCCTTTTAGAAATCAGGAAAATAGAAAAATATTTTAAAAGCTTTTTTATTTCTCTTCTCGGTGTTTCAGTTCAAGTAGAGAATATCACGAAACCCTCAGAAGTCCCTTAGCACATACTTGATACATTTGTTTTTTAGAAAACGTGACAATTTCCATAGGACCTCTTCTGTTATTTATGGCAGTCTCTACAGCTACCATTTAACAGAGTACAGCAATGCACTCTTGAAAAAAAGGGCAGATAGAATTATTATCACTCTTAACTTTTGTTAAAAATATTTAAATTTCAAGGATTATCAAATTGCAGAGGAATGCAAAATGAAGTTTAAAAAGCTTTCTCTGAACAGATCTTTACCCACTTATGCAAATACAGTTCAGGAGTAGGAGAATGTGGTTGCTAAACCTTTATGTTTCCAAACAGTCAGATTGAATGCAAAGGGTTCAAATATTCATTCCTCAAGAAAAGCATTGCTTGCTCCCATACATGTATTATTTACCTTTCTTTCGATACTTTTTACCTTACTTTCCTTTTCCTCTGCAGCATTCTTAATCTTCTGGAAAAGAAACACAACCCAGATTTACTGTCATGTTCAAAATGCATGAAATTACGTAACAAGGAAACTGAAGATGTGTATATGTGCGTGTGTGTGTGTTCATGTTCAAAGAGCCCTCTAGTTAAAAGACAAAAAAGTAAACTTTTTTCAAACAATGACTTAGCACAATAGGCACTGAGGGAGCTACTTTGAAGTGGTATTGCTTCCCTAGAGGGTTAGGTGTGCTAGTGCATATTTCATTCTGATCTCTCCTTGGGACTAATTCACACATATATTGTACAAGTACTAGGTGTCTGTGGGTTTGGGTGAAGCTCCCCCTCTCCTGACAAGAAAGAATGATGGACTATAATTGGTACTTTGCTAAAGGCTCTTTGCTAAAGATTCTGTGAAAACAGAAGTGAGTCATAAGAGAGAGTCAGCCACATGTGTTTTAAAGCAGGTTATTAATGTTAAGAATAAGCTTTTTTTTTTTTTCTTTCCTCTCCAGTGGGTGAGACCAGGACAGATTTTGAAAATGCACAATCTCTATTTTTAGATTCAAATGCACAATAGCAGGGTGGATAATTGAAAGAGTGCTGATTAAGTGTACAAACAACTTCCTCCTATATTCTTGTGCAAATGTCAGTCTGTATTACAGAGAGTAAGAGAGGATGAGTCTTTCTGGCAGCTATAAGATATTGTCAATTGTAGCAGCGCGAGTTTCAGGGTTTTTGAATTTGTAATTCGTCTGTACTCCGTATGTTCCTTTCCTCCCCCATTCCTGTCCCTGATGTGCCTGGATTCATCCTGATGTAACCCCACCCCCTTTCCTTCCCCATTGGGTCAGTGTTTCCCTGCCCAGCCCCCAAGCTGGGAAAAAGGAGACTCAGCCCAGTCTCCCGCTCTCTCTCCACCTCTCTCCATGTGGACGCAGGGGTTCTGGCAAAGCCTCCTGCCGCATGGACTGCACTGCAATAAACATCCTTCATAACCCAAAGAGAGAGCACAATTCCTTCTTCCAATCCTGAATCCACGCTTTCAGCCAACTGTTTGGAGGGCCCACAAACTTCTGTAAATTGGATTGGGGGATCAGCTAGCTGGAGAAAGCACTCCCACCAAACGAGCCACTTTATAGTCAATGTATTTTAAATACTCTGTTTCAGGGATTATTTTTTAAAGCAATTCAAAGTTTTTCTAAAATTATCTGATTACTGAGGACAAAAGAAACGAAATCATTTGTATTCATATAGGGATGGCTTTCTTATGCTGCCACCATTTATTTCTTGCAGTAAAGCATTACAAGCTGACTACTGTGATTTTTTTTCCCAGAAACCTAAATCTAGAATTGTAGATCGAGCTCTGCTGGGGATTATCAGTGGGATGGATGTGTCTGGCATGAGTGTTATTCTTGGTTTGGCTTCATTAAATGAGCCATTACCAGGAAAGACGAGTTGTTGAACACTTTTATTGCTTTCCACCTTTTTCTCTATCAAATCAATAATACTGTTTTGTAACTTTGACTATAGCACTTGTTCTAAATCTATTTCATGCCTGTTGGAAGGAGTTCATTAGCTTTAAAAATGATGGGGAGGAAAAGTGCTCTTGAGCTGTAGAAATGAACTTCTGTTGTTTTAGAAATGTCACTATCATCTATTCTATGTGTGATACATAAGTAAAAATAAATAATGAAAACAGTTGTTCTATTATGTAACATTTTTAAAAGTCCTCATATTTAAAAACAAAATAAAATAAACAAAACAAAAAAAACCCAAACCAGCAAATCATGGGTAGGTTCTAGACAGTGACAAGATTACTGTCTACAAAGGGGCTTATTTTCAGAAATATCTCATTTTCCTAGTAATTTCTTATCATATTCATAATTATTATGCCACACGTCATAATCAAGTAATGAAGACCTATGGGAAGAGGTCTTTAGTGTCTTATTATATATGACAAAAATGCCTCCAGTTAAATGAATATGGTTTCCCATTTTCCTTATCACTTACGCTGGTGATTTTCAAAGACGTCCTTAGTGGCGGGCTAAAGAGAAACCATGTCTTTACTCTTCTGATCACTAACACCGTCTTGAAGAACTGACTCTCCCACCATGTGAGAGAGGAGAGAACATGCTGTTTCTCTACCTCATGCCACAGCAGACTTCTCTAATACACTGGTTGGTAATATCAGCAGTATTAGCAGGATTTATTTAATGAATAATCTAAAAAAATATTCAGTATTTTTTCTTCAAAACATATGCTGACATTTTACTATGATAAATGAATAGTTTTTACTGTAATTCTTCTTACTGCACCACCAAAAAATTGGAAAGAAAGCATTTTATTACGACTCTAGAAAATGCCCACTGTTTAAATGAAACACCTTATTTTTCCCCTGATTGCTTGACAAAATATTCTTACTATTTCCCAAGTATAAAATACCTCATTTAGACCTGATATGTAGGACAATAAAATAAAATATAATTTAAACACTATAGAAATATCATAGAAACATTCATACCAGTCTTACTTAGATAAAGCATTTGAAACATTTTCTGTAATATTAGTGTGACAGTGAGTTCTACCTTAATAGTGCATAAAAAAGTAAAACATCTAAATAAAATGTGAATGGATTTTTCCAGACTTCTTCATGCTGAAGATTAAGTTTTGCTGGTACTTTAAACTATCAGACAATAGTTATTTGCTTTGTCAGATTCTTTGGATCTGATATTCTTTGACATTATTTTAAAGATACATTTGTCACATCTTACAGTAGGGTGCCTGTGAAACTTATTCCTCATGTTTCATGGGATTTCTTACTCATAAGTTTATCAGAAGTCAATCACTTGCAACAAAAGAAAATGTGCCCTAACTAGTTTTTTTTATAGCACATGTGCCATCTTAATAATAAGGAAGAAATTATTTTAAAACAAAAAGATTTTTTATCTTATAAAAGTTGAAAAACTTTGCTTGTAGATACTAATTAGCAGAAATCTCATCTATTTTGATTGCGTATTTCACCTTCACACATTTTACAGCATTGCTGCAACTGTTTTCTTGTATTTATACTCGTCTTTCCAGAGATTAAACACTTAAGCAAAGGTATGAAAAATAGCAGCTTTCAGCTTTTGTTTTTGTTGTTGCCCGAAGCAACTCACTTGATTATGTAATTCCTGCAGTAGTCTGCAATAGCAAAGTCAGCAAGGAGTATCTCACCTCAACATCTAAGAATGGGCTTTTAACTGAAGAGCCTTTAGGTTTACTAGACCAATAAAGATAGGCATACAAACTTGCCATGCCTATAAGTACTTTATAATTTTTCACTATATGTTGAAAGCCTTGTAAAAGCTAATGTTTCCTGGTTTGGTTGTTTTGGTTTTGGTTTTTTTTTCTTTTCATATCTCAATTTTTCTCTTTCCACAATACATTTAAATTATGTTTGAAAGCTTGGCAATTGTTAAAGACAGAGAATCACCTCTGTCCATCATGAGAAAATTGATAGCATATTAAAGGAAAAATACCATTTTTATAAAAGCAGAATTTAATTAGACCCATTTAAAAATCCCAGTTTTTACACAGAGACAAATACACATGTAAATATGTCTTATGTTGGACCACACAGAGCATACATATACACATACAACCCCCATACACCATGTTCAAAATGACGTCAAAAAGCTTTTAAAGACTACTATTAGATGTCTTATAGTATTTTTTTGACCTTTACCTACTCAAGGTTAGGATTCAAGAGGAAAGTCCCCCTGAAGAAGAAACTCCTCTCCACTAAACATTCTTAACATATATACTTGAACATGGGTGATAAGGAGGCCACATGATCCCTAAGATTCAACATTTTCTGTTTATTTCAATGAATTATTCAATTCAAATTAAATTATGCCTTTTACACTACAATACAGTGACAGTGAGATCTGTACCTTTATGAATAATTAAGATCATCAGGAAAAACGTGGAAATAATTTTGAGTATAAAAAAGCCACAACAGAAATATTCTAGTTGAATGAAATGCTGATGAATGTTTTGTGAGGAAAGAAGGACTATTTCCTCTAGCATTTTGAATTTAAGCCAAGGTTTTCCTACTTAACAAGAGCTTTGAAATTGCAGTAATTGTACATCTTTTTCAAGTGAAGAAATAAATTCTGTTGTTTACATTTGCCAACATTATATCATACCATCTGGTAAGGATTCTGAATTTAATGTAATTCAGTGGGAGTTTCCTTTGACAGTGAAATATATTTTAAAAAGAAGAGAGGAATTGTAAGCTGTGGAGAGCTTGACTGAGGCAGAAATTCAGTGAAGGGAAAATTCAATGCCTGCGCTGGACTTCATGGAGCATAACAATCTGTTACAATATTCAACTTTTCCATCTGTTAGCATGTGTGTTTCACTGCAACTTGTATGTATCCATCATTTTACCAGGGATCACATGTTCTAATATCAAAAAGTCATGTGAACACAAAAGCTTCCATTTTGATAGTATTCGATGGAATATTTTATTTTATAAGATATTCAGATAAATAGTAATGTGTAATTAAGAAAAGTCATAATGAGTCTAGGTAATGAAATGGAGTAAAGCAACATTTTTTCCTAGCATATACAGAAATATAACTTAACACTAAGCAGCAGAGATTTGATGTAGATATTATTATTAGCATTATTATTATATTTTAATTATTCCTGTTATTGCAATCTCTATTTGCACTTCAGGAATGCTAAAAGGTTTGACTTGTGAGACTGACTATGGTACTATCCTAATAAAACTAGAAATTGTGGTAAATGCTTCAGAGAACTTTAAACCTAGGCATAAAACCAGAAGAACTGAAAGAGATTAAAAGCAATGCATAATACATAGCAGCTACATAGCAGCTTCATGGGTAATATTTTCTGTAGGGTATAAATTTAATTGTTTTCAAATATACCTATGACGGAGCACATGAGTGAAAGAATGAAGATGTGGGATGAGAAATCCTCTGAGGAGGGGAAAGGAGACTGGAGTCTAGGCTGACTGAGGGGAAAGTTAATCTCCCAGTGATGAATGAAAGATGATAGAGTAAGAGTAGGCTGCAAAACTGGAAACAGGAAAGAGATAGAGCTGACACATTTATAAACCATGAGAAAGATCTGCAAAGCAATATTGTGAAAGGAAATGAAAGTAACAAGGCTGCATTTCTTGGAATAGTAAATTAGAGTAAGACATGGTAAGATGGTTCAAGTTCTAGTGAAGTTTTTTGAGATTTGATCCCTTAATCAAACCTTAAATTATCACATTTGACATTTTAAGATAAGGGATTATTCACACTAACTACAGTAATTTTTAGGATTTTTTAGGGATTTTCAAGATTCTTATTTGGAGAACAATTTAGGTCCGTGAGCAGGTGTTCATGTGTTTCTTACACAGTTTTTATCTGTGTCCACAGGTTATTCATAACTTTATAGTAAGCCTAGCTGCTTTCAAGTGCTGTAATGGTGCCCTGGAAAGAGACTATCCTCTGTTCCTTTTTTAGCAAAATCTCTGTCTTGAGGAAGATAGGTGACAATACCTGAGTCTGTTGGATTTCCCTGCATGCTATCACAGATATGCATTAAAACATGAGAATGAATGTCTTGGTTTGGAAAGACAGGTGTCTGCCAGGGGAAGCCAAAGCCTCCCTTGGAATAGAGAATGTAAAACCCCTCCCTCTGAATTATTGTAATTTTGAAATTAAGGGGTTTTCAGGCAATGATGGGGGAATAGGAATAGCAGTTCCTAACTAGGAATATTAAATGTAAAAATGTAGTAGTGCGAAAAACCCAAACAAACAGAAAAAGAAAACACTGACAGAGTACAACCTGACACCCTGTTGGTCAGGGTGTTGGCAGCAGTGCAATTAAATCCTTCTGAAGTAACAGATGGGGTTGTGTTGGAGCAGAGATGATCCTGTAGAAGGATCCAGTGGTGGTGAGATAAGTCTGGTCTTCCTCTGGGAATCCAGTGGAAACAGGCTGTCCTTGTGTTCTGAATCTTAGATTTTATCCAGGTGGGAATGCTTGGCTCCTGCCTCTCGGTGAAGCATCTCACAGTGGGAGACTCCCGTGGAGGGAGGATAGGTTGTGGAAGAGATAAGAACACTGCCCCACCTGGCTTTAACAGCTGCCCTATTAACAGAAGACACCCGCCCCCTCCCCCCTGGAGTTATGAGGAATAGGTTATACAAGAGATAAAGAAAACTCCTCCCCAATCAGATTCAACAGATGGCAATAGAATACATATTTTTGGTTATATCTTGCATTGCAACCCAAGAAAATAATTTTATAAGTCATAAAACAAAGAATATATATTAGGATATTACAAATACCGTCTAACTACCTCATCTCAGGAAAATGAATTCACTAATTGAAAACTGTGCCTTTTGACTTCTAAGCAGTAATGCTTGAAAGAGTCACAGACCTGTGGAAGAGCTTATGGTATGCTCTGTTTTAACATAAATAATTCAGAATGTCAATATGGGTAAAGTTAAGTTTGGAAGGCTTGAGGGTTTTTTGGGAAATTTAATTATTTGGAACCATCTGTGTCCATATGTATCTTCATGTTACTGTGGAAATCCTACTTGAACAAAAAGCCCTGTATTGTTTTCTGGTTTGTTTCTTCTAGTTTGGCAAGAAAATGGTGTTCCTGTGTAAATGCAGTGGTTTTCTTGCCAGAGTACACAGGATTTTGGCATTGGTACATCAGTCACACAAAGTGCTCAGCTAGTGATGGCCTCAAAAAGTGATTTTCTATTAATACTGAGAAATTGTCATCTGTTCATTAAATTTCTAATAGCAGGTAGAAACCAAAATGTTTTCAAGATGCTATAGAAAGTTCTCACATTACATTGCTTCTTTCTAACATATTCATATTGGAATAAAGCAGTAAAATGTATTAAAAGTACTCTAGTTATTGTCATTTCCATAGGACCACATAATTTAAATCCAGTACATGATGAATAGGATGGTTGAATCTTAAATACTAAAGAAAAACAAAGTAAAAATATAAACTAAATGAAATTCATGAGGCAACCATTTTGAAAAAATCTTCAAGTGGAAATGTAAGCTTGCTTGAAGGAAAAGTCATCCATTTTATGTCCAGAACAACAGATTTTTGTAGGAAATTGCTTCTATTTTACCTAAGAGATTAAAAAATGACATTTTAAAATGGAAAGGTTTCGCTCAGTTAGAGTGATGGGTGTTTGCACATGATATGAGTTTTAATGATATTTTACCATTTTTTATTATACTTAGGTTCATATACATCAGGCTTCAAGTTTCAGAACTTTGATTTATTTCAAAGTGTAAGGTTTAAGTCATTCAGAAGTATTGCTGAGTTCAAGAGGGAATAGCAATGAATTTGATTGCTAACTGAAGCTACATAGTATTAATATTTCTGATCAGGAAGCATGGACACACACAAAAAATATATGCATGTTAAAAAAAACCAAAAAACCTCCAAAAAATACAAGCAAACCAAAAAACAACCAAAGGGAAAAAAAATCCAACCCACGGGTGCTCAGGGAAGTGGCCTTTAAATATTTGCTATTCTTTCCATTTTACAGACCTGCTGGCAGTGCAGCTATATCTTAAGTCATTATTTCCTCTATTTTCTTGTCAATGCATATAAACATTTGGATTAGCAGATTGGAAGTAGGTTAAACATATGAAGGAAGTGGCTCACAGTAATTTGATTCAGTCTTTTCAGAGGAAAAGATGCTCCACATAAAATGAAATTCTGTTCTTTCTGTCTAATCCCTAGTTTTCTGAAATGAAAAATGTTCTGAAGCAGCTGTGAGTTTTAGAAGACTTGGCCACATAGTTACTGTGAGGAAAACTGTCACCCAGTGTTTTGTGGGCTCTACACTTTACGCCATCAATGAAAACAATCCCAATAGCTTTCATCACTAACTTCTGTGAGACGTAAACTATTTATTTTGTTTATCCTTGGAAAACATGAATAAACTGTTGGGCAGAGTGGAAAAGACGGGAGAGAGAATGAGCATGTAGGCAGGTCCTGTGGGCCATGAATATAGCTTAGTACCAAGATTTCATGGTCTTAAATTTCAAAGATCTACCTCAGTTAGTCAGACTGAAACAGTAAAACCTCCTCTTCTTCCCACCCAGTTTCCTGGCAATATGTCTTTCCAATATTGTCTTAAGAGGAGAAGTCTAGCTTCACATAAGGATTCAAAGAAAGATTTGTTTTCCGTTGCCTTTGGCTAGGCAGCTCTTTTCCCCACTCATGGAAAGCCTTCATTTTCCATACAACTGTTCTCTCTTGCTATGCCAAATTAGCTTTGTTTCAGCATAATTGTTATGATTAGCTCTAAATGTCTAGTTTTCCAACAGACATAATGCAGCATATGAGAGTCTGTAATAAGTTGTTCCAGAAATATTTGCACAGAAATGTTCTGGAAAACATGAAAAAATTACATTTCCAAAGCCACATATATTCTAATGTCTTTTGTCATCTTTTGGGATGAATGCTACCACAAGCATATTATTTCACAAGAACACTATGAAGGAAATGAAAGCCAATCCATTCCTACTTAAAGGGATTTTTTTAACAAGAATTTTCTCCATGCTTTAAAGTTTTCAAAAGTTACAAACGTTTCTTGTATCTGTTATATATGGTGGTAGTATTGGAGAAAAAAAGTTGCTTGTTTAATATTTATCTATTCCTTATGGTTGTTGTTCTCTTTGGAAATGCAGGAATGGCATGTGTCAAATAACTCCACTGTTCATAACAAAAATGGTTGTTCAATTGCAAACTCTTTGAAATATTTGATCTCTCACAAGAAGCATGCAAGATTAATTTTAAAAACTCCAGTGACTATGATCTAAAGTAAAGCATTTACTTCTGTCACCCTTTTACTCACTGATCCAGATCTGCAGCTAATATAATCTGGGAAGAGCTCCATTGAGGTCCGTGGAGCTCTGCCAATTCATGTTGCCGAAATGAGTCCTATTACATGCTACTCTCTGCCTTGATTTGTCCTCACTGATTTCAAAACTCTGCACATTGAATGTGGGTCTTGTTGTAGGTATTTTATTCCCATGTCAAGTTGGGTTTTTTAATTCAGATAACCTCATACTGATATGAGAGAAATCTCTTGTATATTTAGCTCTCAATGTAAGTTGGATGACAACAAGTAGGGACCAATTTAATACTTAAATTGACAATAACTAAAGCACAACACAGATGATGGTAAATTTTTCATTTATAGTGAGTGAGATGGGTATCTGGCTAAGACTATTAAATATTTAAAAACTGATGTGTAAATTAAGATTCAACAACAGGGAAAAAGTAAATTGTAATGTTTATGAACATTATAGCAAGACGGTCATATAAATAAAACCCACTAGAATGTTAATCAATATAAAAATAGTTTAGGTAGGTAAAAAATATAAAGCTAAATAGTAAAGAAAATGAAAGATTAATGTGCAAATTAGAAATAAATACTACCTTTAAAAGGTCCTTGCTAAGGAAAAATATAGTACCTGATAAAGTTTGCAGAAAGTATATTTGAACAATTTCATGTTTCCTAAAGTTAATGAATGATCTACCAAATAAGCTAATGATTTAGAAATTGTTGACAGAAAATTGGCCTAAATTGCAGACTTGTCAAGAATGTTTTATGGGTGTGAGTTTGTGGTAGTATAATGGATAGTCTTGTTTATGCCTATGATTCTGCATTAGGGCTCTGATTTAGCTGAATTTTAATTAAATTTCTTTCTAATAAGATATATTTATCATTATCTATCACAGCTTCTAAGAAAGACTTTAGTGCCCATATCAAAGTTCAAACACTGAAAAACGTCGAAGACAAAGTGATTTGTGTATCTTTTAATACCTACCTTTCAAACAAGCATGCAGAAAATAGACTCTTTGTAGGGGAGGAAGATAAGATTTTGCTTGTACAATGTACTAATTGTGTAAATTTTTAATGCACAACAACAGACTGAATGTGTTGTCTAGTATGAATAATTTATAAAGAATAGTTTTGGTCATCCACAAATTGGCTTCAGGTAACAACACAGAAATGGTCTCTCGTAAGTCTTTGTGGATAAATATTTCTAATTCTAGCTTCTTAGGAGTTCTCTGTAGAGAACTCTCTGTTAGTAGACTTTTTACTGGATGTTGCATCTGAGTTTCCTTTGATTTATAGGCAATTACTGTGTTCATAGTTAAACCAGCACAGACCAACAGGTTTGAGTTCAAACAAATCAGAGGGCAATTTACCACAGCATGAGGAGGCATGAGATGTGTCCCTTGAGACAGAGGGTCTGTTTCAGTGTACTTGAACTAAGTAAGCTTCAATCTTGGACTACGTAAGCTTCAATCTTGTGGAAGAAGAATGTTTTGAACATTGCAACCATCAAATTCAGTCTTTCCGTGATTGCCGTCAGCCCACATTTAAGTGTATTACTAAGCAAAGCATGATTCCTCTTCCTCACACCACTCTCAGTCTTGAACTTGAAAGTCCTTGGTGTTCCCTGTGCATAGAATCATAAAACAATGTAAATTGGAAAAGCTGTCTGAGATCCTTGGGTCCAACCTTCCACCAATCACTACTTTAGCAAGCAGGCCATACCACTAAATGCTGTGTCCAGTCGATTCTTGAGTACCTCCAGTGATGATTGCTCCTCCACATCCATGTGAACCCTATACCAGAAAACCCCACCCATTTTACTGTTAGAGGCATCTTTGTCATTCAACTGTATTGATGGATGGCTTAATAGTGTTCTGATGGCACATTCATGACCCCAGATATTGGGATGGTTTATGGGAGTTTCAGTGGTTCTAACAATAAGTTAGAAAAGTAATTTTTAGTGCGCTGTTGTCACGGCTTTGGCCAACACTAGAAACCAGAAAAACAGACTGACTCTTCTTACAGCTTCCTTGGCTTATATTTTATCATGGATGTTTTCTCATTTTCTCTGTTAGACTTGTTGAGCTTTTGTTCTCCTGTTAACAATAGTCTTCAAAGAACAGGTAAGCCAAGGAAGAGCTTCCATTATGTCCAATTTTGCCTTATGCATGTTTAACTTTCTGTACTATGTGCTACTTATCTGCTTGCCCTCCAGAGATATGTTTACTTATTCTAAGGACAGTGTCATGTTATGAAGTAAAAAGATCATGGAAAGAGTTGAAGTGTCCTGGCATGAATCTGCAAATATGACAGAAGGTGTGAGAAAATAGCAAACAAAGCTTGGAACAGGAGAACTATGGGATGCTGATCCAAGGCATAGTTTTCAATTTACAGGACTCAGGTAATGTAATGAAGAGGTTCACACAAGGGGACATGAATATGAAGCAATTTATTACCAGATAATGAACACCAAACTCATAAAGGGATTCCCTCTGGATATTTATTTTGGACATCCAAAACTGAAGTGAGCTCTAAAACAACAGCTTCAAGCTTGACATCTGTGAATGTGATTTTTACACTGAAAAATTGTAACACCTCAGAGTTATTTTTTTATATTATTTTGTTTTTAAAGGTAGTGTATAAAGTCAGCAGTCTCACAAATTCACTGTTTTAGATTTTATAATTTTTTAGTACTTTGCTGAACTGTAAGAGAAACAGAGGAAAATTAATAGCATACTAGGAATCTGTATAGTGTTCATTGTGACAGTGGCACTGAGCTGCAACGCTTGGTATTAGCTTTCCTCAAATAACTTTGTAAGGATGACTTTACAGATGAATTCTGGCATTGACTCTTTGGGTTAGTTTCGCTTCTTATAGTAGCTCTTCGGGGCAACTTAGTGAATTATTACTACAGATATACTAGAGATACTTCTTTTTTTCTTTTTTTTTTTTTTTTTTTAGAATTAACACTCAAACACCTTGTCAGACTATGGTAAAGTGGCCACTATAGCACTATTTAGGAAACAGACATTGTGCATCCCTCTATTTTGTAAAAGTACTTCTGTAGTTTTGTATAAAAGCTTCTTGGCTTTGAAATGTTCTAAAATATATGGACAATAAAGCTTTAGATTTACAGTATGTTTGTACCTGTGGCATTAAGCATAAATGAAGACATGCAATAAGGGCTTCCCGATTGTCAAAATGAATACTTACACAACATTGAAATAGTTTATTGAAATAAAAATTAATTGTTGTTCTTAGTCATGGCAATTAAATTCTAATATGTTGATTAGAATGAAGAAACCAATAAAAGACAATTACAGTTATATTTATTCACCTTTGCACAGATACATACATCTGCACTCCTATTCTAGAGTTCTGACTTCAGAGCTACTGCTATAAATTTGCTATTTAACCATTCGTTTAAGATGTGTCCTTACTACTTGTAGGACTTCTTTCACTGTTTAATTGTTTTGCCTTTCTTATGAGAACAGACTAAAATATTTCAAGGGACTTTTTTATTTGGAAAAGCTTCAGTTTTCCTTACAGACCTGTGTTTTGCAAGTTCTCTTTTTTAGAGTTTCTATAATGTCACATAGGGTCTTCATGTTAAGAGGTTATCTAAATAGCAAAATGTCCAAGATGATAAGGTAACATAAACAGGGATATGATTCAAAGATATTAAACAGGAATTACTTAGGAAAACTTAGCCATCTTCCGTAGCCTACACTAGCTGATTAATGGGAAAATATTTCCCATCCTTCTTAACTTGTTTTTAAAGAAAAGACAAGAATATTTAAAACTATGTCTTAAATATCCCTTTCTTTTTCCTGCTGTCCTTGAAACTGTGTATTGGCTATTTGCTGTCTGAAAGAAAATAAACTGCACCTAGATTAATTCTGAGTTATCATGTCTGGGTATCTCCCATTATCCCATGTAATTTAGTCAAGTTTTGTCCCAGTGTTATGGTAGAAAAGGTCAGTCAGCTTCTCAAATGATCTTGTTTTGTGAAATGAAACCTGAAATGATAATTAATGAACAACAGAAATGTTTTTGCATGTCACAAACATGAGGCTTGAATATTATATGTATTATATTATGTTATAGTATAGTATATGTTTCTAATATCAAAATGTCTGGTTAATTTTTGTATATTATCCACACAAATTAAAATAGCACAGACTTCAAGATTCATCTTGTCAGAATGTTTAAATTTAGCATTTTCCTTCAGTAAAATTGTTGTGTTTTCTTCAGCTTAAAAATGCACAAGAGTGTATAAATTTATCCAAGAATATAGAATCCAGTTTTTATCCTGTGCTGTTCATTACCTGCCAAGTATTAGTGACTCCATTCATTGCTAGAATAATTTAATTACTGGAATAGATAACTTTTGTTAACAATATTTCAAAATCCTCCAAAAAAATTGTTAGCCCAAATACATATAATTGGTTTTGTTGCTTTGGGTTTTTTTAAACTATTATTACTATTTTTTAAGAACTTAGAAACATCAATAATTTCAAAGCTGTTGGGTCAAGAAGCAGTTGGGATGAAGGAATATAACTCAAGGGCACTCAGTACATTTTAAGTTCCTCCAGGAGCAGATGAGAAGACAGGGAAGAATATGAGCACTAATTAAAGATTAATTTAAATGAGAAATGCCTTTACAAGCTCTTTTGCTGAAGAAAAGAAATGCCAGCATGAAAAAAAGGAAGGCTGCCTGAGGTAGAAGGCTGAATTACAAAACTTCAACTGATAACAGCTTTTAATATTTAACATCTTTTACCGCATCGTCCCCACTTACACAAAAATGAGCAGAAGCTTCTCTGCAGAAAAGTAATTATTTCAAACTCATACTATGTTTGTGGTGAGCTCATGTTGAATCCACATGAGCCCAAGGTTTTGTTCTTTGCACAGCTTTATTTAATCACATTTTGTGTTTCCATTCAGTGTTAAATTAAGGTTGGAGAAAAGGCCTTTCTGTGCTCCCTGAGTCTGATAATATTTGCTAGCATTACAGACAAGAAATGATTATAAGTATAGTTCTGACACCAAGAAATTTTTCTTTCTAATTCACTCTATCTGTTGCTGTGTTGTTCAAAGAATATCATCAAACAAAACCAAACCCCAAAAAACAAACCAAAACAAACAAACAAATAAACAACAAAATCAAAAGATTCTTCAACCATATAAATAATAAAGAGAAAAGGGTTGAACTGAATGCAGATAAAAGCTAAACAGAATTAATACTTTGCCTCATTTCCTAATAAAGGTGATGATACTGAATGTGGGAGGAAGGCAGGAAGGCTTGTAAGAACAGGGGCAAGGAAACAAAAAAAAAAAAAAAAAGAGGAGGTAAAGAAGCTTACATTGCTTAGTACACTCATGGCAGGGAGCCTCAAAAAACTGCACTAGAACTGACAAAAGCTGCCAAAGCTAGCTCAGGTCTGACAGTGGTTACTTTTTACAAATCTATCAACTGCAGTATGATACTTTACAACTGGAAACAGAGTGTGCAGCATTTCTTCTGAATAAAGAGAGGTGAAAAATGGGGAAGGAAAATACAGAAATAAACACAGTAGAATGATCTTAAGGATATATAAATATGAAATGAGCGTCTCTAATGAGAGTAAATAATATCAAAAGACACTTTTCTATATGTAAAAGGAGCTTAAATACAACATAGACTCACACAGATTACACTAAAATAAATTGACATATTTTAAAAAATGAATTAGTTTCTTGAAGGGATTTTAATTACAATCTACTTGGAGGACACTAAAATATTTCATTCAGGTATTTAATATGGTGCTATAAGAGAAACTTAATAGGAATTAACACAGAACCAGTAAACTA
Source organism: Argya squamiceps (assembly GCA_037834095.1). NCBI lineage: Eukaryota > Metazoa > Chordata > Aves > Passeriformes > Leiothrichidae > Argya > Argya squamiceps. The sequence continues at coordinate 4,671,446 of JBBMKD010000103.1, forward strand.
ATGTAGGAATAGATCATGAGGAAGGAGTGGAAAGTAAAATTGAAAGGACAAATATCTATGAAGGCTTAGATTACTCGATGATCATTCTGTTTTCATAATTTCTACTATATTTTCAAAAATGACTGTGACTTGAAGAGTGAATGCTAAAAAAATATATTGATGAGAAGATCAAAAAGACTATTAACTAAAGAAAATCAGAAATAACTGAGTGACCTTAAGGACTAGAATTCTACAACTGGGAATAAATAAAGCCATTAAAAGTAAAAGATGGTGCACCTCTAAAAGTCTTTTTTTCTTATAACCAAAACCAAAACCAAGCTGTAACGAAATTAAACGAAACACCAAAAAAAAAAAAAAGAACTCAAACAACAAACAATCAACCCTCCCCCCCCAAAAAAACAAAACAAAAACAAAACCCAAAAAACAACAAAACCCCAAAACAACCATCAGGCACGTAAGACATCAATGTAAAGTTGCTACACAAAAAGTAGTTTTTGATCTCAGAGCAAAAGATTTCTGGAAGAGATTGAGAAGTACTAGTTGTTGTTCAACATACTGATGGTTTCACATCTGAACATTTTATAATCAAGAAAAAAGAACCCACTCTAAGTAAAGCAAGTGAAACACTCTAAACAAGTAAATAAGATGACTAAGAAGTAGTATTTTTATATAGTTGCACACTAAGTCTGCATCCAGCTAGAGCTGAGAGATATTCACCAGTTCAGTGGGAAAACATATAACTGTATTTAGTTTTGCTTCTGTGCCTGAGAGATAGCCTGGGACTGGGTTATACTACCTGTCACGGTGCTGATAAAGGTAGCATGCAATTGCAAAGATCTATTTTGAAGATGTGCTTTAAAAGTTCTTCGCATCACAACAGGAAATCCTTTTACCTACTAGCCTCCTTCCAACTCAGAAATAACAAGATAGAGCCAAGGGAAGGAAAACTTTCAAGAAGTAGGGAGAAGTGACAGAAGGGTAGTGGTAGTATGACCACTGGCAGGAGAGAGAGAAGCAAGAGATTTTGAAGAAGGACGTTTTGTCCCTCCTTTGATCCACCTACTCCTACAGCATGTTGGAATAAAAGTGAACACTCTGTGTGCTCCACAGAAACTCCTGGAGAAATCAGATGAAGCTAATTTAGGTATGTACTGTGGTTCCATGGGTCTAGAAAATCTCTTGCTTATCATAAGCAGAAAGCTCAAGAAAAGGTCAGGAATGGAAATAAGCTTCCTGCATGCAGCTTGAAAAAAATAAAACAAAACTTTGGTGACAGTACGTTTCTGGGGAATCACCAAATAACTTGCATGGTTTTTGTCACATTGTAAGTGACAATACATCTTCCAAGTCATAATATTTGCTGGTGTTATCTGAATGCATTTTAATTCAAATGCAACATTTTTCCCTAGCAGATTTATGAAATATTTATGGGGTTATACCTGTATGCTTCAGCTGTGATACAGGGATTTAAGAATAAGTTGGCAGATGTATGGCCTGCTGGCCTGTCCAGTGAAAGGTCAGTGTCAAGTGAAATGAATCTCATTAAAGTCAACTCTTTCCCTACTACAACCAGAAATAAAAAGGAATTGCATCTTCACCTGTTAAAGGACTTGAAATACTGCTACAGCACTGTTTGCCAGTGTAATTTCCTCTGACAATTACATTGATCAAGGAATATATCTTTTGTTATTTAAAACTGGTTTCTTACCATCGCTATCTAGCTTTGCACAGAGCAAGATTTAACATCAGAGCCTGACGAAAATGAAAAATCATTTACTTTTATCTGTTGTGATGCAAAAATTTTGAAATTGTTCCAAGACTTAACCTTCAATTTCCCTGTGCAGTTCAATCCTTTGCAGTTCAGTTACTTTAACTACTAAATTTTAGTCTTTACATTTGCAAATATGGACACTTGGCCACATAGATGAGTTCCCTTGGTCCATGGAAAGGAATCTTGAAACAACAATTTGTGTTGTGTGAAACTTTCACAGTCATGAATTTGAACTTGAAACTGTCAAGTCACAATTGTTCTTATTAACTATTTTAGCTGATAATTTCTGTCAAATAATAATAATAATTAGAAAGACCTCAAACCAAAACAATGGTCAAAAAACAGCTCTCTGGCCATTTTGTTTATTTAGAGCTCTAGAGAAAAGCAGGGGCTTGTTTCTAACCCCTAACTGGACTTCATATTTGTTTGGATTTTTTCTTGTGGCTTTTGGGACTCTATTCTCTTTTTGGGAAGAGTGAACTACTACTCTTTTATTAATCCATGAGAGAAATAAAAAAAATAGAAAAAAAAACTTCCTACAAGGCAGATCTATTTTCAGAAAAAAGATATTAGGTTGTGGAGGGAGAAAGCATTTATTTCTTTAAAGATATGTTGTGACCTCTTGACTTCCTTCTAATTCTGTGTAAAAAATAAGCAAAAACCACCTTTTTCCCCCTCCTTTCCAATAATCAGGCAGTAGAGGGAAAGCATACTCTTATTGCAAAACATTCTGACAATGTTTCTGGGACAATGAGAGAAATATCCAAAAGAAAAGAATATTCTTTGGATTCTGTGAGGGTCAAACAATAATTTAGATATTACTATCTCTTTTTTATGACTTTTGCTCATCATACTAATACTAGCCCTTGCATAATCTTGCTAAGGTATGAAGTGACATGCTATAACCTAGTGCGCAGGCAAGATGTATGTCCTGGTTTAGGGCAAAATTTGGGAGAAAACCTCCAAATGGTGTTCCTCTGGAAAGCAAATCCAAACAGCCCC
>JBBMKD010000103.1:4684771-4695834 GCA_037834095.1 Argya squamiceps
TTTAACAGTTGCAAGACAAAAAAAAAAAAAAAAAAGAGAGAGAAAAAAAAAGCGCAACACCCCCCCTCCCTAAAAATAATCATAACAGAGAAATGCGGGTTGGGGCCGTGCAGGGCTGCTCAGAGGAGCCGCGTTCCCCTCTTCTCCCCCTCCCTCGCCTTTTGCAGGGTTTTTTTATGGTGTTTCTGGTGCTTTTTGGGTTTTTCAGCCTTCACTTTCACTTGGGGCGTGGGGGGGTTGGAAGATTGCGTTGTGGTTTGGGTTTTATTTTTTGTTTGCTACGCCCAGAGGTGTGTGGTGCGGGGAAGCCGCCAGCTTTGGGGGTGAGGGGGGGCACCGTGGGGTGCAGGGGGTCCTCGGTGGGTTCGGGGAGCCTCGGGGGGGCTCGGCGTTGCAGGCTCGGGCTCGGCCGTGCTGTCTCTTACGTAGTGTGAAACTTTTTCCTTCCCCCCCCCAGTCTAGCTGCACATGGTGGGGTGCAAGGGGTGTGGGGGGCACAGGCATTTTGTTCTAAATCCTCCAACTTTGGGACAATGTGCACCCGGCCGTGCCACGCTGTGCTGGCGGGCGACAGGGCAGGGGGGGCTGTGCACAGCAGGATGTGGGGGGCACCCCCTGACTATCCGAGGTGAGGGGCGATGCCAGTCCCCGTCGGGGTGTCGGGGTGACGAGGGGCAGCCCCCAGCCGTGCGTGGGGACACTGGTGTCACCCCAGGCCACGCTGCCGTGCTCCAATGGCACGCGGCAGGGTGGCTGTGCCTGGGCCCGCGGTGCAGGGGCGTCCCCGAAATCTCCCCCCAACAGCCGGTATGGCCACAGGGGGGAGATTCAGGAACCCCCCCCTTGCCCACAGCACGACCACTGCGGCTCTGCCTTTGCATTGTGCTTATTGATCGCTGATATTTATTTAATTATTGAGCAGGCAGCTTTCCCCGCCTTGTAACCTGTTCCCTGCTGGCAGACGCTGCCCGCTCCGGGCTGGCCTCGTGCTGCACCCCGCGCGGGCTCCGCTGTGGGGAGGGGCTGCTGCTGCAGGACCCCCCTGCCCGTGCCAGACCCCCTCCCTCGGGACGGAGCTGCGGGCTGGGTCTGGCTCTACCTCGGGGCTTGGGCTTTGCTGCCCGTGGGGTCCGTGGGGATCCCCCCGTGGCGCTGTGAGGTGTGGGGGCAGTGCAGGCTCTGGCCCCGGCTCTCCCCGGCAGCAGCGTGAGGCTGGTGAGGACACGGGCAGGGTGGGCAGCACCAGGGCTGCTCAGATGACCCTGAGGTGGTGCTCCCTGTCGTGTGGTTGACTTGGCAAGGGTCACACCTCAATCTGGCTTATTTACTTCTCTTTCTTCCTTTTTATTTTCTTTTTTTTTTTAACTCTTCTTTTTTCTTTTTTTTCTTCTATATTTTATTTGTGCTTTTTCTTTTTCCCTTCTTATTTTTCTTTTTCATTTTCCCTTGCTTTTTTTCTTTCTTGCTTGCTTGCTTTCTTGCTTTTTTTCTCTTTTTTTTTTTCTTTTTTTTTCCCCCCTTTTTTTTCTTTCTTCTTTTCCCTTTCCTTGCTATCCCACCTTTCCCACCCTGACTCCATCCCTCCCAGGGGTCCCACCACCTCCCAACCCTCCCAGTCTCCAGCTGGTGCTGGGTTGGCAGCGCCTGTTGTTGCCAGCTCACAGTGCTGGTGTGATGTGGGAAGCCGTGCGGTCACTGGCCGGGCCGGGGCTGGCAGGAGCCCTTCTCGCCAGTCCGTGCTGTTCCCAGCACTTCTCCTGGCCGACGGAAGGGAGCTGGTTTTTCCTCCAAGGATCCTCTGCCCCACTACCTGGGCACGGGGAAGGCTCTGGAGTCCTCCCCCTCACCCTGACATAACCTCAGCTCTGATCCAGCCCGGCTGGGATGGGACCAGCCATCGTCCCCCACCGCCAGCCCAGCCGTTCCCGTTCCCATCCCACCCGCGCGGCGGGCAGGCTCGCCCGGGCTCGGGAACTGCGGATGGTGATGTGGATACATTGGAACGTGCGCGGGAGCCGCCCTGCCTTAGCCTTTGCGCATCTCCCCACCACCACCACTGCCAGCCCCTGGAGCCCGGCACGGCCGCCGGGACCGCGGGACCCTCAGGTGGGCGCCCTTCCCGGCCGGAACAGGCCCAAGCTGGAGAGCCCAGCGGCACCAAAATAGCCCTGGCAAAGGCATCGCCCGTGACACGCTCCTGGCCGCGGCCTCGGCCGTGTCTCCCGTCAGGCAAGAGGGTGGCTTTGTGCCCTCCCCAGCTCTGTGTCCCTGCTTGGGGACTTCCTCCCGCTCTGCAGCTCACCTCTGTCCCCCCTCAGGGACAGGCCGGGAAGTCGAGAGGGAGCTGCCTAGATTAGCAGGGAAGCAGCACCGGAACCGCCGCCACGCACAAGGCCTCACCCTGCCCACGGGGAAGCAGGGCGGGGTGTGGGGGGTGTCCGGCTGCCCCAGCTCCAAAATAACCCTGGAGCTGAGCACCTGCCAGGGACCTGCACATGTGTCCCCTGGGAGCTGCTGCCGAGAAGCTGAAGGGATTTCCAAAGCCATAACGGTTATCCTTGGCTCCTGGATCCGCAGTGGGGAGAGATTTGCGATACTTCTGGTGGGGGAATATTGCAAGTTTTGTGACTGGTGATGCTCCTACACCTCTGGCTCGTGCCTGCTACCTGGTAGTGCCCCCAGCACACCCCCAGCCCCTCACCCTGGTACCTGCAGGATGGGAATGAAGTGAGATGGGCGCCATCCTCCAAGGCAGCCGCAATGTTGGAAGCTGGGCATCCCCCCAGGATCTGATCAGAGACCCTCTTCCCTCTCCCCAGGCTCCATGCTAGGGGTGCAGAGCTGATTTTGGGATGGCAGAGGCGATGCACCCGCACTGCCCAACCGAGAGCCAGTGGCCAGGCACAGACCCCCATGTGTGCCACAGTCAGTGGCTCGGCATCCGAGGGGCGTCGGGGAACATCTGACTAAACTGGCCTGGCACAAACCTCGGTACCAGTGCACGGGCACAGCTCGGGCCCGGGGGGTGGAGCTGGGCTGCCAGAAGCATTGCGGCCACGTGGCACGGTCACAGCCACATCTCCAGGCATCCTAGGGGATCCCACCTCTTCCACCGCCGGGCTCTGCACATCACTCGGCTGCCACCGCTGCTGCAGGCACGTGGCTGGAGAGGGGAGCTGCCTGCTGGGGACATCTCATGGGGCATCCTTTGGAAAGCTCCCTTCCCAAAAGCGACGGGGTTTTTCAGCACCGGTGCTCACCCCCTCCACCAGTAGCTCCGGAGAACTGGTTTCCAGCCGGGAGCTCAGATCGGCTGCCAAAGGATGGGAGCAGCAAGCCGGGCATGGCGGGGGAAGAGAGGGAAGGTTGCAACACACTTTCAATTCTCCCATCTGCTGAGTATTGTTTGGGAAAAACAATGAGGCTGTTCTTTAAATGCAACCTTCGGGAGATCCTCGCTTTCCCCGCGGCGCCCGCCACGCCGTGCCCGCCTGCCCTGGCGAGCCCTGCCCCGCTGCTCGCGCCCACTGCTCCTGCCTGATCCCATCTTAAATCCTCACCCAGGAAAAATAGATCCTGTTTTCAGTGAGGTTTCTCATGCTGGATCGGAGGGCTGGAATGGGCATGCAGGGAGACGAACGGGATAAAGCCAGCTGCATGAGGGGCTGCTGGCCGGCGCTCACGCTGTGCCGCCCTCCCCCTCATCACCTTGAACTTGTCTGGGGCCTCGTGCAGTAAATCAGCGGCCCTTTTTCGAGGTACCTGCCGATTTCTCTCCTCCCTGGGCAGCTTTGCCTTGCCCACGGTTCCCTCCTTGACCATGGCTGAGGTCCCTCATGCCTGCAGTTCCCTCCGTACCAGGGCAGGGAGTGATCCCACCGCGTGCCCAGCGCTGCGGGTGTGCACACGCCTTTGCAGACTGCTGAACAAAGCCCAGCTGCCAGAGCCCAGAGCACTGCCTGGAGCTCTTGGAGCAATTGGGAATAGCTCCCTTTGGTGTTTTTCTATTCCCCTGAGCCTGGTAGGACTGGGGATGGATGCTGGGAGCCATAGTCTGGTCCTGTGTTGACCCGGAGGTTTTCCCCCTTTGCAGGGGTGGCTGTGGCACGGACAGCGTGGCCAGGGCAGTGCTGGCGTGGCAAGGCTCGCTGGGCAGAGGAACCCTGGCCAGGGCCAGCCCAGCCAGCCCTTATCAAGGCACAGCAAAGAGTGAGAAAGGCGGCTCCCCAAGGAGCTCTGGGCAGCCCTGGACTGGGGAGCTCCAGGGGAGAACTGCCACGGTGGCACCGAGGGATCCATCCTGACCCAGGGCTGTGCACGGTGAGGAGGGCCTGAATAGAGATTTGGTACTCACAGGGAAAGGAAGGGTTAGTGTCTCCTGCCTTCAGAGGTGGTAGAGATAGGTCCCTGCCAGGCAGGGCTCTCTGGGAATGGCCCCAGGGACAAGGACAGCTTGCCCTGTCTGCTCACCCACCTTCCTTGCTCAATGGTGCCTGTGCCAGCCATCCCTGTGCCTGGCCCCTGGACACGTCCCTGCAGCCCAAGGGGTGCCCATTCTCCCCCATCATTCCCATTGTGTCTGCACCTGTTCTAGCCACAAGCCAAGCCCTTGGTGGCAGGATGAGGATGGTGACGGTGATGGGGAGCATCCCCAGAGTCCCTCACTGGAGAGGGAGAAGGAGGGTTGTCGGGGAAGTAAAATCCCTCCCTGTGAAGCTGGCACACTGCCTGCCACCCCCAGCCATGCTGTGGCTCCTCTGTTTCGGGATGGCAATGCCAGCACAGAGCATCTCCGAGGGGGCTGGCTGCCTGTGGAAGGGGGCTGGGGGGACTGCTGTCCCCATCAGTCCTTGCACCCAAGCTGGGAAGTGTAGGCAGGGCCCTGGGGTGGCAGGGATGTGCTCCTTAGGGACCCATGGGGAGAGGATTTCTCCCACAGCTCCTTGGGGTGTGCCGGGCAGGTTGAGGCAGGGTGGCGAAGGCGATGGGAGCAGCCAGGGCATCAGTGGGGGCCAAGCCCTGCCAGAATCATGTGGCATCACTGGTGACATCCACACGTCATGGCTGAGGGCTGCTGGTGGGGCTGACTCCTTCACCAGGGGTGGGCCAGGAGTGCCCAGTGCCAAATCCTCATGGATTTTCGGTACCAAGGTGCTTTTGGGCGCACTAAATTGGTGCAGACAAAAGCCTGAGCTCAGCCTCCCTCCCTACCTTGGCAGCCAGACACCCTGAGCTCTTCCCTGCGAGGGGGGTATGCAGACCAGACCCCTGGGATGTGCCAGCTGCAGGGAGGGGTACCCCCAGGCATCCCAGGGCCTGGCTCGCACTCGGGCGGGCGGCTGAGCTCGCCATCCGTCACGTCGGCCCCGGGCAGGCATCCCCCGCGGCCGGGCGCTCTGTGCCAGCTTGGCCGGGGCCCAACGCCCTGCGCCGGCCGCCAAGACCCGGAGCTTCCCAAGTCCTGGAGAGGAGCTGGGAAAGGATCCCGTGGCTCAGGTGCGGCAGCACTCACGCGCTGGGGGACCTGGGGCCAGCCACTGCCAAGGATTGATTTCTCGGTTAACTCACCACTGCTCTAAAAGCGCATTAATCCTCCTTCCCCGGCCAGCAGCCAGTGCTGAGCAGCATTTTGAGCGAAATTTCCAGGTCTGGGCTTTGGGCTGCCTGCCGTGGACATTGCCCTCCCCACCACCAGCAGCACTGCCTGGCACGGGAACACCGGGATCCGGCCCTCCTGCTGACCCCTCTTCCCCGGGAGCTTACTCAAGTCCATAGCCAGGTGGATTTTTTTTAAAACTGGAGGTTTTATTTTGTTTTTTAAGAAGGCTTTCACTCTCCTTGCGAAGGGCCCCTGCATTCCCTTCACGGAAAAAATGGTATTTGACCAGCTGTTGTCCAAAAAAACCCCCAACATGTTTCTGATCATGAAAAACCAAGAAATATTTTTGCTTTCAAAGGAAAAAAAAAAAAAAGCCCATGAGAGAGAAATGTTGATTTTCCACCCAGACACTTCCCCTTTCCCCAAACCAGCCCTCAAAAAGGGAGGCACCGCTGCACCCTCCACGCCCCAGATGTCATCCTGGGGGTACAGTGCCACCAGGGGCACGGTGGATGTCACCAGGGCTCATCTAGGTGCTGGTAGGTGGTGGCAACGCCAAGTGTGTGCCCCCCTCTCTGCTCAGACCCCCTTTTCCAGGTGCTCCCACGTTGCAGAGGCACGTGGGGCTGCCGGGAGGTCGGCGAGTGCCGGTGACCTGCTGGCTGTCCCCAGGGAGCCACCCATCACTGTGTGCTGCAGAGCCGCCGCCGCCAGCCCGCCTCGCCCCGCTGCCACAGGCGACGAGGCCGCTCGGTCCCACGGTTGCCTGGCGGGAGCTGTGATGTGCCGGATCCTGCACCCCCTCCCGCCGTCCCTGGCTGCTGCCCAGTGATTTGGGAAAGCGAGACGGCGCAGGCTGAAATGTGACCCCCGCCACGCTGCGCCGCAAAATCTCCTTTAGTAACCTGTGCGCCAGGACAGCGAGCGCGCAGCGTGAATACCAATGAGGAGAAAAGTGCCGAGTAAAGAGTTTTTGATGGAAATGGCATCGCACGAGAAAGAGAGCGGGAGCGAGCGGGCGAGTGCGTGCCCGGAGCCTGCGCTGCGCACGGGCACAGTGGGGCACACACGTGTGCGCACCTGTGGCCCGGGAGGTTGGAGGCTGAGCGTGGCAGGGTGCCAGGGTCGTGCCACCCCGGCGAACACGAGGGAGATGGGAATGGGGGTGATGAGCGGAGGGGGCTGCGAAGCAGCAGTTGAGGGGACACGTGGCAAAGGGTTGCCACGGGCAGCGTGTCCGCAGGGTCCGGTGCACTTCCGTGGCACATCGTGGCCCCGGCCACAGGGAACGGCTCCCGTCCCCCGGCGCAGTGCGCTGCTGATCAAAGGCGCAGGCGGGGAGGGAGCGGGCCTGTGTGAGCAGCGCCCTGGCCGGGCGCCACCCCACCTTCCCGCTCCGCTCCCCCGGGAGTTTGTTAAACAAATTTCTCTAATTGCACAAGCCAAGGAGTTTGTTGGAGAAAAAAGCCGGGGAAATTCCCCTCCTCTGGGCCACCCCTTCCCCGCTTCCCCCGGGGCAGCTGGCACAGAGCGAGCAGGTCCTCCCCACGACCCCCGGCTCTGCGGGAGGCTGTGACCCCGACGCCTGCGGGGCGCAGCTGCGGGGTGTCCTTATGTCACCCCTGCCTACGCAAGGACGTCCCCTGCTCGACCTCTTCACAGCCGGGTCACACACATTCCCTCCCGTCCAGCCCCCGGGGTCAGCCCCTGTCACCTAACGCGGTGACACCCAGCACCGCCGTCTGCCCTTCCCGGCTGACGTTCTCCATCGCTTGGCTGAGCACCCCTGGAAACGGCCTTTGTGAGCCTCCCGTGGGCAGCCCCTGACATCGAATCCTGTCGGATTAGCAAACGTACGGGATAAAAGCCTCGGCTTGGCGGCAGTTCTGTGCCGGGTGGGGGCTGAGGCGGTGGCCCTGCCAAGAAGGGACGATGCGCGGCCGGGTCCTGCCCCGGCTCTCGCTGAGGTCATGGCTATAGATAGCCCGGGAGGGCGCAGCGCCGAGGGCAGGATCCTCGTGCCCTTGCCAGCTGCACCGAGAGCCCCGTGGGCACCCGCTGCCTGGGAGGAGACGCTGCCAGGGCGCTGGGGGTTGCTGATGGACGAGTTGGCTGGGCCGGCCACTGGCCATCGCCAGGTGACAATCTGGTGCTGCAGGGTATGACTCTGCACCTGCAGGGACGCTCAGACCCAGCCACTCTCCATCCTCCATAGTGAATGGGGTCCTGCAACCTCCGCTGATGCAGTGACCTGGGGTGGCTTTTTCTGTGGCTTCCCACCATGTTTCTTTCTTTGTTTCTTTCTTCCTCTGCTCCCAAGCAAATGCCAGGCTGGGGCACCCCCAGGGTGCAACCATGGATGCAAAGCTGCTGGGTCGGGGAGTGCAGGGCCAGGGTTTGTCCCCTCCAGCCACCCAGTCTGTGTGCAGCTCAGCTCCCCGCAAAGCCAGGCAGGCGTGTGCCCAGGGTGCCTCTGCCAGCCCCATGGGGCTCTGGAGCGCCGGGGTGGCTGGGAAAGGCGTTGTTGATGAGGGCACTAAAAATAGAGTGGGACCGGGATCTTAATGGGACTTTGTGGGAAACCTGGAAACATTTTCTCATCCCCATAAATGAGTCCAGATGCATTAACGATGACTGCATCGCATCCTGAGGTACCGCCGGAGGGAACCGGGACGCGCTCACCAGCTTCCTCGCCTTGCGGTGGGGAATTGGTTGGAGAAAGGAGTCACCAGCAGCAGCCAGGGCTGAGCCATGACTGCTGTGTCCTATGTGGGGACAGGGGCAGGAGCTTGCCCTGTGAGCAGGAGCTTGTCCATCACCTTGGTGAGGACCTCAGACCCCATCCCAGGCTTTCTGTTCCTATTGCACGTGGGTGCTCACAGCTCTGCGTGTGGCAGGCAGCGTGCAATGAGCACAGGTTGGTCATGGTGCTGCAGCCCCACGAGCTTCCTGCAGCCCTCCAGGCCCTGAGGTGGCCGGGGCGGGGGGAGTGAGATGGTCCAGGAAGGCCCCCAGTCCCAGGGCCAGTGGTGCTGGTACGCTGGTACCCCAGTGTGCCCTGTAGTAGCATCCAGCTGGTGGGATCCAGCCTGTCTAGGGGTTTTTCCTGTTCCGTCGTGGAGCTGTGACAGGGATATTGGCTCCCAAAGCGCCCGACCCCACTGGGGGACCTTGGACTCCCCTAGAGGATGGCTCGGGGCCAGCCTGGGCAAGTAGCCCAGGGCGGGTGGCTGTTGGAGCCCACGTCACGAGGCAGGTTGGCACGGCCGTCTCCGCGGTATGGCAGTGTCACTCAGCGGTTACAGCAGCACCCGGGAGGCAAGGGCAGTCCCACCCCGGGCCTCAGTTTACATCCAGGTGGGGAACAGCACTGGGCACGGGAGGAGGGCACTCGCCCCCTGCCCCAAGCCAGGCTGCTGACCCATCACGTGGGGGACAAGGGGACTGGCCAGAGCCACCAGCCTCCGCGCCGGGCACCGCCGGAGCCCAGCATCCCGAACAGAGTCCCTTTGTGCAGGTCAGCCCCCACCCACTTCTGTCACTTGGGAGGCATCCAAAACCCTCCTGAAATAGGACCCAGGCGGGCTCAGCCTTTGAATCTCCCCAGGAAGGCTCTGCTGAGCTGCAGAAAGCAGATGAACACCTCCCTTCCATCCCGTTGAACCAGTCCCATCCTTCAGTGCTGCGGGTTCAAGGCCTGGCCAGGCTCAGAGGTGACCCTCTGGGGAGGGTCTTTGATCTCCAGGCACCACCCCGTGCCTCAGTTTCTCCATCTCTTTGTGGAGGGTCCTAGCAGGTTGTCCTGAGCACCCAGGGAGCCGATGAGATGCTGGAGGAGAGGCTGAGCCTTTGGCACATCCACGGCACATGCAAGGCCCTGGGGCTGTGGTGGTGGCCCATGAACTCTTCACCTCCAGGGCCCCGGGGTGGCCGATCCTCCTGCAAGGTCACTGATTCCACGGCAAAAGGCCGGGGCTATTTTTAACCACTGACTTGCTCCAGGGATTGGATTTGCAGCAGAGTGAGCCCCACAAACCCATCACAGCACTGCCCATCATAGGGTACAGAGATACCCCCAAGTGCCAATCCCCCCCAGCAGGCACCCCCAGGAGGAAGCTGAGGACACCTCTCTGCACCCCTACACTTTTAATGGTGCATGATGGGGGGAATTATCTCCCTCAGAAAGGCCAGGACAAAGCAGGCAGGGCTAAAAATATGTTGGGAGGGAAATAAAACCTCCTGCGTCAGGGGCTAAAGCCAGGCTCAGAGCCCTGGGCCTGGCCTGGGGGGGCTGGAGGGACCCCCTTTCTGGTGGTGCCCCCTCCCCAGAGTGAACACAGTGCTGCCAGCCCCAACACATCTGCCTCAGTTTCCCTCGGTGCTCCTGGGAACAAACTCCGTCCCTGGGTCACATCCTGGCAGCTCCCAGGCTGAGACCCTGGGATCTGGGATGGGCAAAGTGCTGGGTCTCGTACACTGCGGCCCCCACCATGTGCCAGGGGCAGGGATGGTGGGGACAGGCCACCCCCAGGGCCCCACGCTGACGCAGGGCAGGGTGGAGGAGCTAGCAGAGCCAGGAGCCATTGGCAAAGCTTTTTTTCTTTCCCCAGTTCCATAAAACATTTCCCTTCCTTGGAGCCCCGGGGGGGTTTCGGCTGGGAAGCCACGTGGCTCTGCTGCTGCTGGCCACGGGATGCTTCCCAGGATGGGGGGACATCTCCTTGGCCATGGGCTGGGTCCCCCCTGTGCTGCTTCCAAACCTCTCCAAGACCTCAGCAGTCACCATCATCCTGCCTCTTCTGTGGGCTGGCCTGGCAGGTGACATGCCTCAGTTTCCTTATTTTTGGAATGGCAGCGCCTCACCCTGGGGGCAGGTGGGGTCACCCTGGGAAAGTGGCTGAGCCGTCGGCTCCCAAACCCCAAAGGGGACATGTAGAGACACCACCTGGGGAAACTGAGGCACCGGGGAAGTCCAAGTGTGTCCTCCAGGAAGACAGCGAGTGGCTTTGGGCTCTCACACCATCAAGTCTCCCTCAGCAGAACCCTCTTGGCTCCTCCACCACCCAGAGCTAGCTGTATTGCAACTGGATACATCCCTGGGGTATCCGCACCCCTTCCTGCATGCTGGGCACGCAGCTCACTGGCTTGGGGTGCATTTAGGAAACCCGGGGACCGGCAATGCCAGTTGTTGCTGGGGTGGGGGTGCACGCAGACAGACCAGAGGCTGTGCTGGGCACGGTGTCGGGGCACGTACCTTGCCACCGGAGAAGCCCCCTCCGGCTCCATCCCACCTGGGCCACCCCCGGCTGCCGTCTGCGGGGCGGGCTGTGCTGGCTGGCGGGGGCCCAGGCAGCGCTGGCACCGGAGCCCGGGGCTGCCAAGAGAGCTGCTTTTCTTCCTGCTGTTTTCCAAAGCAACTGGCAGGTTCTCTGCCGCCGCGGCCTCCTGTGACCCGCGGCCTCGG
>JBBMKD010000103.1:4695843-4707738 GCA_037834095.1 Argya squamiceps
GGCTCCCCCGGCCGCAGCCGCAGCACCTGCGAGGGCGAGCGCCGGCACCGCTCCCGCCCCGGCACGTAGGCGCGGGCAGGTGGGCACCGGCCCGGCCCCGGGGGCGGCGGGGACCTGCCTGCTCTGGGGTGCCTCAGAGGACCAGGCAGGGCGGTTTTGGGCAGCGCCAGGTGTGGGGACCCCAGGGCGGCTCAGTGAAGGGTGCGCGGTCACCGCGGTTCCGGGTGCGTGGTGAGCACCAGGGGCTGTACGAGCCCGCTCACCCCCTCCTGGGCTGATCCCAAGCGGGGCTGAGCATCGCGGCAGCAGATGAGGGGTGGGAGCCCCTCTCTGCCCCATCTCTGCTCACCCTTCCATCAGAACCCGTAGTGGGAGCAGCCCAGCCCACCCACAGCCCCCAGCCATGTGTAAATATTGGCCGGGGGATGCTCTTGGCTCTGGGGGGAAAAAAGAAGCCACAGGATCTGGAGAGAGAAGCTGCCCGGTGTTCTGCCTTCACCTCCACCTGTGCCAGTGGTGCCAGCCAGATACCCTTGGCACCAAGGCTCTGTACCCCGGCGTGGGCTGCAGGAAGGGGTTTTGCAATGGAGGGGCTGGGTCAGCCAGGAGCTCTGGGGGGGAAGGTGGCTGTGACAGAGTGTTCTGCCCCACGGGCAGCTGTGTCTGTGGGGCCGGGTGTGCACAGGCAAGGCCTGCACAGCACGTACCTGCCCTGGGAGCCTCAGCTGCCCCCATGCTGCCTCACCGCCCCTGCCCCAGCGCGGCACTGCCGCTCTCCCCGGCCGGGAAAACCGCGTTCCGATGCGGAGCAGGCCGGGACACCCGGCCGCGCCACACCGGCGAGCAGCAAAAATTATGAATAAGCTCTTGTTAATAAATACTTTATGATGAATCCAAATAGATTTCCTCCTCTGGAGCAATTATTGTAAAATGGGCTCTAATAGGGTGCAGGGCGGCCCCGGGAAGGGCTGGGTGCTTTTCAGGGCCTAAGTGCCTCCTTCCATCCCCTCTAATGAGCACTTCCCAATCATTTGCATCTGTCTCGGCAACAGGTCTCATTACCAGGTTAACTCATTACCCAGAGCCGCTTCGGAGAACAGTTATAAGCGGCTACCAAAGGCCCAGCGGTCCATGCTAAGGGCATCTGCGGGCTCTGGTGAGGGGAAAGCAAGTTACCCACTGTGCCCTTTTAAGGTAGTGGGATTTTCAGGAGTACTGGAACCTCTGTAGTCGCATTCCCCCCTGCCACCACGCCAAGGCTTCCCATGGGGGCACGGAGCCCGGCGCCCAACTTGCCAGCCCCTGCCCGGGCTCGCAGGGCCTCGGGGAGCGGGACTTGGCAGGAGCGGCGGCCGTGGGAGCCGGCAGCGGTTCGGAGGTGTGCGGCTCCTGGAGAGGCGGCCGAGCATCCTTTCATAGAGTAAACTCTGTATGGTCCCTGCAGGGCCGCGATGCAGTGAGGTTGTCCCGCATCGCGCCCTGCCCGCGGTGGGGATGGCATCCCGCTCCTCCCCGCAGCCGAGGCCGTGCTGATGGGGAGCAAAACCGACTGCCGAGGTGTCTGACCCCTCCCGTCCCGCTCCTCCCTCCTCCGCCCCTCACCCCAGCGCCTCCCCCGTGAAAACTGCTCCGGAATTTCCTGAGGAAACGTTTTTTTTTTTTTTTTTTTTTCATTGGAAAATTCAGGCTGTTTCACTGAGCCCGACCTGTTTGGACAAGGCGCTGGAGCAGAGAATGCTCGGAGGGTGGCCAGCCCATGCCGCAGTGCCCGTGCCAGGTGCTGTGCCCCTGCGTGGCACAGAGCATCCCCCGTGTCCCCAGGGTGGAGGGTCCCCGAAGTGCAGAGCCCCAGCGCTGCCGAGCCCGTGGTAGCAGCACGGGATGAGGCAGCGCCTCAGCTGTGCCCCTTCCCAATCCCTGGCGCTGCCAAGCCCTGGACTGCGGAGCTAATCCTGCATGGCATGCCCAGCTCCACACAGAGCATCCCTCCTTCCTCTCTCCACTCCATCCCAAGACAAAGCCAGGCTTGACCCCTGCCTCAGTTTCCCCTCACAGCACCTGGCATGGAAAGCCAGCGCTCCAACAGCCCCTGGAAAGGGGGTGCAGGGGGGCCCGGAGCGGGGCCGGCAGCACCCGACGCAGGCGTGCTCCTGCCTGGGTTGCAGGGCTTTACAAGCCTGGGTTGGATGAGGCCCAAGCACAGGCTCCGCTGCCAGATTCCCATCCGGAAATGCCCCGGGAGCAGCCTCGTCTGGGGTATTGCAGCACGTCTCTGCTTCCCAGCCCCGCAAAGGAAAAACAGCAGGAGAAACACTTAACCAGTCCTTTGCCGGCACTGGGGCTGCTGGATGGGGGGAAGCCGGTGTTAATCAGGGACTGGGACGGACAGAGAGTGTATCCCTGCCTTCGCCTTCCCAAGTGGATCCAGTGTGAAGCCGGCTGTTGCCGGCCGGGATGGTGTGCCCGGATGAGGGACTCACTAGCTGCACGGCTGGGAACGGTCCCCACGTCCCTTGGCGTGTCCCCTCAGCCCCCACCAGCAGCTGTTGCCGTGTGGTTGTCCTGGTGCCCCCCAGCCGCCCTCGCCTGCCCTGCTAAAGCGGCTTAACCGCGGCATCGCGGCGCGGGTTAAGCCGGGCGGGAGGGAAAGTTGGCGAGGGGCTGATTGGCTTTGGGGGCAGCTCCCGGCCTGCCGTAATCCCGGGGAAGTGGCGGGGGGCGGGGGGCTGCCATGGCCTCGGGGACACCGAGGGCCACAGAGGCTTCTGCACGCAGCAGTTTTTTGGAGGGTGTCAGTTATGTGTCCAAGCCAGAACTGCAAATTCTCCCCCCCCGTGGGAGGGGAGGGCACAGAAACTGGGGTTTGCTGCTGCCATGCCGAGGCAGAGCACCGAGCACCCCCCGGCCCCCACAGTGAACACAAGCAGCACCCTAGGGTGCTGCCTTACCCAACCCGGATAACCTGGTTCCTGCCACGCTTCCCTGCAGCGGTGCCTGGGGTGGCATTTCCCAAGCGGGAGAGCAGGGATGAGGACAATGGCGCGGTGTCCCCTCCGGCCCTGCGGCCAGCCCTGCCGCCGGCTGCCTGGGGAGGGTGGCGGGGCCAGGGGATGGCAGCAATTTGTCGGGCTCGTCTGAATAACCGGCCACCAAGGAAGATCAGCCGCCCACCGCCCCGGCCAAGTATTGTTTTTGGAACTCACTGCTGCTTTTTTCGGCTCCTGTCTTACTTTTCTTTGACCTTCTTCCCTGATTTAAGACACATGCCCAGCCCTTGCCCAGCTGCACTGAATTAGCGGCTGCTGCTGGGGAGGGAAGCGGGAACCGGACCCTGTGGCCGCCCTGGGAGCAGCTGGCGGGGACAGGTTCCCCAAGGCAGAGACGGGTGCTCCAGGCAAGGAGGGGTTCCTCTGGCAGGATGAGTACCCTGGGCAGGGATGGGTCCCCAAGGTTAGGATGGGTTTGCCGGCAGATTTGAGTCCCTATGGGTACAATGGGCTCCCCAGTGAAGGCACAGTCCTTTGTCCCTTGTTGGGGATGGGAGGGACAGGTGTGGGACCACAGCTCTGGGTCCAGAGAGGGGCTGGTGGCGCCCAGAGGTGGCAGAATCTGTCCTATGAAGAAGTATCTGTGCCTCCAGGGACTTTTGGGGGGGTCAGTGGGGCTGTGTCAGGAGTTGGGGCTGGGAGTTACTGGTGTCTGTGCTGTGTTCAGGGACAGTGGGGTCTGTACTGGGATGTCTGTGCCAGTCACAGCAGAGTCTGTGTAGGGGTCACTGGTTCAGGGGACACCCAGGGCTGTGCCGTGGGACCCACACTGGCTGTTGTCAGGGTTTGTGCTGGGGGAGCAGATTTAGGATTAATTGGATCTGTGCTACACTTGGGCACAAGGGGGGTCTGTATGGGGCCGATCCTTGGCGGGAGCCTGTTTCAGGGGACATTGTTCCCTCCAGGCAGGGTCACTCTGGGACACAGCTGCTTCAGCCAGGGAATGGCATCACTGCTCTGGGATGAATGGGGCCAGAGCTGGAGTGCTAGCCCCATCCCACAGCCACAGCTCTGTCCTTTCCCAGCTCCTGCCCGTGGCCACCTCCTCACCTCAGAGCAGCACTTGCCCTTGGCACCCTCCCCAGGCATGACCTGTGGCATGGCAGTGGCAGTTGTCACCAGCCATCTCCCTCTCGCCCTGACACTCTGCAGCAGGAGTGCAGCTAAGCTTCTTCCTCCTCCCCAAAGTGATGAGGGACCCCAAGGGCCAAATCCTGCCCTTGGAGACCAGTTTGGTGCTACCCTGACTACACACAGGGATGTTCAACCCTCTGCCTGCTGCTTTCCAAACTGTGCTGCTCCTCACCAGGAAGGCTCCCAACACTTTTCCATCCCATGGTGGGGTAGTGGGCCCCCCAGCCAGGAAGCACTGATTTTCCAAATTGGAAAAAAAAATGGGATGCGGGAAGGAGGGGCCAGGGAGAGGGATGCATTTTCCTTGTTTTCTTTTTGGGGCCGGACTCATCCAGTAACGCTCACCAAATGGAAAAAGGCAGTCAGAGCACGCCTTGTGTGCCGGGCCAGGCGCCAGCCGCCGGGCTGGCTGCAACTGGGGCAAACTGGGGGAGTTTCCCACTAGTCCAGAGGGAGTGGAGAGGTCCGAGGCACCCACAGCTTGCACAGGAGCACCCGGCGTGCTGCAGGCATGGGGGCCCCATACCAGGGTGTTGTGGTCTGGCAGTGCCTGAGGCCAGCACAGCAGCTCCGCTGGGCACAGTGTCAGCTGGGATTTCAGGTGGGATTTCTGCACCTGGTGGGAGCAGATCCTGTAAAGGGGAGAGGGTCCAGGTGCTGCTGAGGTGGCCAACCTCATGCAGGTGCCTGTCCCCTTATGGCACTGGCTCCAGTATTGCCCAGCCACTCCCCTCAGGTTGCTGGCCTGGTAAAATGGCAGCCAGTGGGATTTTTGGAGGTCTGCTGGACTGGGGATAAACTCGCTGTGTAGTCAGAGGATCCCCATCCCTGGTGGGCATGGGCCTCTGCCACAGCTTTTTCTTCCGGTTGCACTGGGACACAGCCCAGTGGCAATGAGCCTGGCAGGTCCCCAGGGCTCCACAGCCACACCAGGAGGGAGCTTGGAGGGACTCTGCCAGGAGTGACCCCCTGTCCCTCTGCTCCCACAGGATGAGTTCCACCCCTTCATTGAGGCGCTGCTCCCCCACGTCAGGGCCTTTGCCTACACCTGGTTCAACCTGCAGGCCCGCAAGCGCAAGTACTTCAAGAAGCACGAGAAGAGGATGACAAAGGATGAGGAGAGGGCGGTGAAGGACGAGCTGCTGAGCGAGAAGCCAGAGGTGAAGCAGAAATGGGCCTCGCGCCTCCTGGCCAAGCTGCGCAAGGACATCCGGCCCGAGTGCCGCGAGGACTTCGTGCTCTCCATCACGGGCAAGAAGCCCTCGTGCTGCGTCCTCTCCAACCCCGACCAGAAGGGCAAGATGCGCCGCATCGACTGCCTGCGCCAGGCGGACAAGGTGTGGCGCCTGGACCTGGTCATGGTCATCCTCTTCAAAGGGATCCCGCTGGAGAGCACCGACGGCGAGCGCCTGGTCAAGTCAGGCCAGTGCACCAACCCCATCCTCTGTGTCCAGCCCCACCACATCAGCGTCTCTGTCAAGGAGCTCGACCTCTACCTGGCGTACTTCGTCCGTGAGAGAGGTGGGTGCTCGTCTGCCTGCAGGGCAGAGCCTGGCTGTGCCCTGCCACAGCCAACTCTGGGGGGCTTGTTTTAGCTTTCCCTCCCCATCTGTCCCATCTCCAGCTGGGGACGCTGTTCCCAAACACCTTCGCCATTGCAGTGCTTCCCTCTCTCCAAACTGCTTCTTTTGTGGGTGCCCCCACCCCTGGCACCTCTCCCCCAGCCAGGACTGATCCCAGCTGCCCAGGAGCAGGGGGACGCAAAGGTCCCTGAGGATGCTTCTGTCTCTGGGCATTCCCAGCATGGGCCTTTGGGGGTTAAACCCAGAGCTAACCCCACGTCCTGGCACCTACCTGAGAGGAGTGGGTGGGCAGCCTGGGCAGGGAAGAGGCAGCCTGGGCAGGGAAGGGGCAGCCTGTTCCTGGCACATCCCCAAGGGCTGGAGCTGGGAGAGGTCCAGCAGTGCCCATTTGCCATGGGCTATGGTGCAAACCCCTCGATGCCAGAGCAGGGACAGGGGCAGCGAGGCTGGCTGGGGAGGACACAGCAATAATGTTGGTGGGGGCAGCTCCTGCTGTGCCCTGAGGGGATGCTGGTCCCGGCCCTTCACCTGCCTAGGGGTCCCTTGGACTTGCTAGGAGAACTGGCTGCTTTCATTGCAGCAAGGAGGGTCAAACATGCTCTCAGAGCTGTCAGTCAAAAGGGGGAAACTGAGTCACGATGTGCAGTGCAGGCAGCAGGTCTTGGTTTGGGTCCCTGAGCCATTGTCCTCACCACCAGCTCATGTCACCTCCACACATGCTGGGAAGGGGAAGCTCATAAGTAGGTATTTCACCTGGGCAGGTTTGTTGTCCCTGCCTGGTGACATGCTGGCACAGACACCCCGTCAGCAGCTGGGGTCCCCCACAGACCCTGCCACTCCCCCAGCACCCCTAGGTGTGTGAGGAATGAGGGGAGACACTGTGTGGTCCTGGGTGAGGGCTGGGCTGTTGCACAGGGCTGGTTCACAGGCAGGAGGGTCTGTGACTCGCAGCCCTAGGGACAATCAAGGGGCTCATGGCCACCTCTGGCCAAGCCAGGCTACCCAGGTGTGCAAGGGCAGCAGGATATTGGTTCCCTCCTGGCAGCACCTCCTGCCCATGCCCACAGTACCGGGTGATGTCCCCCAGTCCCATGAGCCCACCCTCAGCAGGGGAAAGGTGGGACTGGTGGCTCTTTGGCTGGTACTGGCCACAGCCCAGGGACAGACAGTGACACCACAGAGGCCACCACAGTGTTGGCAGTGCCAGCAAATCAGGTGCCAGTGTTGTGAATCATGGTGGGCACACACTCTGCCCAGCCATCCGTGGGACATGCTGGGTGTCACTGGGGAAACTGAGGCAGGGCGGGCATGTGACCTCCCCCATTACCCAGGGGAGGGGTTTGGCAGGACTACCAAGCCCTCGTGGCTTTGGGGAAAAGGAAAAGCAGGGCACAGCCTCCAGCGGGGAATCGCCAGGGCCAGACCCTGCCCCTGGTGTGGGGCACATACATGGTGGCACATGCATGTGCAGCCAGGACCTGCCTGCCCAGCCGTGTCTCCCCGTGTGTGGGCACGTGTGCAGCCAGCACTGCACACCCGTGCCCGGGCATGTGACTCACCTGCTCCGGGGCAGCAGGGGACCCAACGGGGCCTGGCACTGCCAATTCCCAGCAGGGCCCTGGGAAGGGTGGGTGCTCTGCTGGGAATGGGGGGGCCCAGGGTGCAGGCTGGGGGCTGTGGGTGTCCTGTGCACCTGGGGAGGGAATGGGGTGTCTTGTAGTGGGCTGAGATGTGGCCATGCTGGGCTGACCTGGGGTGCTGCATGCTGTGTGGGGGGCACCCTGTGCTGGCTCAGCTGGAGGTGTAGCGTCTCACTTGGCTGGAGTACCCTGGACTGGGCTGAATTGGGAGCACCCTGATGGTGGACTGGGAGCCCTACAGTGGCCAAGCTGAAGGCAGGGCCCAGGACCCCCACTACATCTGCAATGGGGTCCCCATGTGCCACCTGGTGTGCTTCTCTGGGGTGCTGTGCCGCCAGGTTCCCTGGCCATGCCATGTCCAGCTGCTGTCCCCGGGAGGTGGCTGCCCCTCTGCCACCCCCCGCACCTCCACAGGCGACCTTGACCCCAGTGTCTGGGTCCCCAGCAGCCACAGTCACCTGACTGTCTAATTGGGAACACAGCGGCTGTAAATACTCTCTGATAAGGCCTGGCAGCCTCTCACTTTCACTGTTAAGGTCGCTCTGGCCCTGGTTAAGGGGGACCAGGATGGGCCAGGAGCAATAGCCTGGGACCCCTGGGGTGCTGCTGGGTGCTGGGTGGTGGCTGCTCGGCGTGGCCCAGTCCTAGTCCACAGTGGGCATGTTCTGTCAGGCTGTGGCTGATGGGAGGGGTCTCCAGCCTCCCACCTTGGTGGGGAAACTGAGGCAGAGAAGAAGCCACCACATCGATGGGACCCTGCATGGCATGGCCAGGCTGGTGACAGCACTCGAGGTGTTCTGGGGATTACTGTACCACAGCCTCGTGGGCTCAGTGAGCTTCTCCCTGCCCGACATGCTGCCCTCCTGCCTCTTGCTACTTGCTCCTGCCCGGCACGCTGCCCGTTCTTACCTGCCCCCTCCTGCCTGATTCTGCCTCCTCCCTCCTTCCTGCTCCCTCCTGCCTGCCCGCTCCTGCCCTCTCCTGCCTCCTCTCACCTGCCTGCCCGCTCCTCCGAGCCGCCCGCAGCATCCCCAGCCTCAAAGCCGGGGGCTGGGGGGGGGTCTCTCCCGCGCAGGGCCCCCCGGCCAGGCGGTCCGGGCTCCCCGCAGCCCCCGCGGCCCACCGTTATCAGCCCGAGCACGTGCGCCCGCGCTCCCCCGCCCCCGCCGCCCGCTTTTGCCGGTGTCAGCACAATTTCCCAGCCGCTGCTCTGGCAACGCTGGGGAGGCGGGGGATGGAGGAGCCCCCGGCCCTGCGCTCCCCACCCGCGGTCTGGGGCGGCCTCGGCAGGGGCTGAGCGCCCGGACAGCACCCCCAGGCCCATGCCAAAGGCGCGATCTGCCCCTCGCCTCTTCCCCCTATCCTCGGCTTTCCGTGTCCCCGGGTGGGCAAACTGAACCACGACCTGTGCCGGGCTGGGGGAGGTTCCGTCCCAGCCCTGCTGGCCCTGGGGTTGCCTGTGGGGTGCAGGGAGTGCCGGGCGCCTGGGTCCTCCCCAGAGCAGCACCGGCCCTGCTCCCATCCTGCACCCAGCCCTGCGACCGCCACCCCCCTTGGGGTAGGATGGGATAGGATGGGTGTGGGATAGGAGCAGGGGATGTGAGCAGGGTTTGATGCAGGATGAGAGCAGGGCTGGATGCAGGATGGAAGCAGGGCTGGATGCAGGATGGGAGCAGGGCTGGATGCAGGAGGGGTGCAGGATAGGAGCAGGGCTGGATGCAGGATGGGTGCGGGATGGGTGCGGGGCTGGGTGAGGGCTGGGCTGTGCACACCGCAGTGGGGGAGGGGACAGTGCTGCAGCCCAGAGCTGGGTGTGCGGCGGGGGGGGCGGGGGGGGCGGGGGGGCTGGGGGGAGCTCGGAGGTCGCTGGTGAAAGTCAAAAGAATTGCAGTAAAATGGTAATCAATCTCCCCAGCCGATGGTGCCAGGACCTTCGGAGAATAACGGAGAGATTCCTCCCAGCAGCTCCCGTCGGCAGCAGCCAGTCGGGCGGAAGGGGGAGGAGGAGAGTGCCCCCCTCCCTGCATCCTCCCGCCAGTGCTCCCCACTTCCATGGGCTCCCTTGCTGCGCCCTCACAATAGTGCCTCCATCCCTGCATCCCCATCTATGCGTCCACCGTCCTTGTATCCCCATGCAGGTAGCTCCGATCCTCGGACCCCACCCCCATCGCACCCAGGCTCCCATAGCCGGAGAGAGGCAGAACAGGGTCAGTGCTGGCCCCTCACACCCTCTGAGGTTCTCTGCCCCCCCCCGGCCCCCAGCCGTCATGCTCAGCGGGGCAGGGAGTCGAGGCTCTGCCCTGCAGTGAGCTTTTCCCGGCAGCGCCCCTTGGCTGAGCCCCCAGGCCGAGCGGGGTGGGAGCAGACGGGTGCCCAGGGCAAGCAGGCAGCGGACCCCAGGGTGGCATCGAGCTCCTGGCAGCCCCGGCCGTGCCGACGCCAGCGGGCAGCACCGGGGGGGAGGCAGGGACCCCCGCGCTGTGGCAGCATCTGCGTCTCCCACCGCCTGGCAGCCCCTTATCTCCCCCCGCCAGCCTCACCGCTGGGTGCGGTGCGAGGCAGATGGCACCAATCTGCCGGGGAGCCCGTGCCAGGGCTCTCCTCCCAGGCACGCTGCGGCCATGCCAGGCCGGCCGTGCCAAGCGTCTGCTCAGCCCCTCCAGATGGAGGGGCAGGCGTTTCCCCGGGCACCGCCGCTCCGCCAGCCCCCGCGCAAATATTTATCGCCAGGGTCGTAAGAAGATTGATGGGGTTCACAATATTTGGGATCTGCCATTCGCAGAGCTGGGCTCCGGCGGGCAGGCAGGCTGGAGAACCCCCCAGCACACAGATGAACACGGGCAAACCCCTCCCCCTGTTCCTGGTATCTCTACTCCCTAACAGCCAGGGAGGCCGGGGTTGAGGGGAACGAGGTAGGCAGAGCCCAGGGAGTCCAGGAGGAGACCCCCCCGCCCCCCAGGAAAGGACACAAGGGTACGAGACAGCAGAGAATCCGCAGGGGCTGGGTTTCTGCCCTGCGGGCTGCGTGTTGAAGAAGCGGAATGGGAGGGGGTCCCCAGGGTGCTACCCCCCCCGCCACCCCTGTCTTCTGCAGCGTCACTGCCCGCGGTCCCGCCGTTCCTGAGCTGAGCCCGGGGCCCCGCTGCGAGGCTGGCGCTGGCACGGCCGGGGCGGTTTCCATGTGCTCGAGCTCTCCGGATCGATGTGCCGGCGACCTTGGGGAGGTCAGGGCTTCCCCGGCTCTCCCGCAGTGCGCCGAGCCGGCGGCGTGCCGGAGTCGGACGGCTTCCCCGCAGTGCCCGCTGCCAGCCCCGGCCTCGCGTCACCACTGAAGCGAGTTGCGCCGTGCTCAGCTCGGCGGCCCCGGCGGCGCGAGCGGTGCCTGCCGGGGACCTGGCACAGGGTACCACGTCCTGTGCCGCCGGAGGGGACAAGGAGCCAGAGCGGTTCCGCGCACCGTTAGGCACCCGATGAATAAAAGATGAGCGAGCTCCTCTCACGAGCACCTGCCGTCCCCCGCCCTCGCCACCCGTCGTCCCCCCGCGCTGGCAAGCGCCGTGCCCTCCTCGGGGCCGCAGTTGCCATCCTGGCCGGGTGCCCGGTTTCGTGCTGCGCTGGCAAGGGACAGCTGGGGTGGCAGATGCCCACGGTGCTCCCTCCTACCCGCGGCCGCGGGAGGGAGGGAACAGACATCCGCAAGCCCCCGGTGTGCCCCCACACCCCCGATTAGGGTTGGCACTGCCAGCTGGGGCATGGGGACAGTCCCCTGTCACACTGCCCCCACAATGGGGTCTTGGCCAGTCCAGGGCTTGAACCTGCCACCTCAGCCCTGCGTGATGGTGATACAGGGGCTGGTTTTGGGGGAGCATTGGAGGGGCCATGGTGGGGGCCCATCAGACCTGGGGAGGAGGCTGGCTGTTCTGTGGGGCTCTGCCACGGGGCTGGTGGGGCAGCAACATAGTGACAGCGTATTTCCCTTTCCCTGTCCCTGTCTCTTTTCCTTTCCCTTTCTCTTCACTTTAATTTCTTCCTTCCTTTCTCCCTCCCTCCCCCCTCCCTCCCTTCTTTTCTCTCCCTTCCCCATCCGTCTCTCCTCTCTCCCACCCCTTCCCTGCAGCTGCACCCCCAGGTGCCCCTAGCCCAGGGCGCAGGGACTGGATGCCAGCACCCCGCAGGGGAGAGTCCCAGGGAAGGGGGGGGCCTCAGCTTTCCCTTTGTCTGTCCCACTCTTCCCATCCCTTTCCCTGCTGCCATCTGTCCCCGCTTGCCTCCGCGGGCGCCGGCAGCCCTGGATGGAGCCCAGGCCTGGCAGGGCTGAGCGAGGGGGCGGCCGCGCCGCCCGCCTGGGGGGGTTCCCCTCGGCCGCTGCCATCTCCCCGTGCCGGCCGGGGTCGGCCGAGGACAAACCCGCTCGCTCCCAGCGCCGCTCGCTCGCAGCCGCCGGCCAACGTGCTCGCGCCTCCCAGGCTCCCGCCCGGGCCAGCTGGCCGC
>JBBMKD010000103.1:4708023-4721828 GCA_037834095.1 Argya squamiceps
CAGGGTATTATATAAAGGAGGTTACACAAGCAGGACTGTTCCGGGTTTATGTAAGGGCCACCCCAGCCTGGCGGCAGAGGGATGGACAATGGGACGGGCAATGCCGCGCGGACCTGGGGGTCACTGTGAGACTGGGATGAGGAGTTTTGGGGGTATGACACGGCAGGGCCCCCAAATCACACCCTCCTACAGCCTCGTTTGCCCCAGCTCTTGCAGTGGGATCTGCCCCACGACGCGTTGGCTCCCTCCGGTCTCCAGGGGTCTTCTATCCTGACCAGGCTGTTCACTCTGTCCACAGTGATTACTGGTGCACGCTGTCGCCATGGCCAGTCAGAGGAGTGCAGTGACACCTGAGGAGGTGCT
The DNA here is from genome assembly GCA_037834095.1 of Argya squamiceps. Taxonomy (NCBI): domain Eukaryota; kingdom Metazoa; phylum Chordata; class Aves; order Passeriformes; family Leiothrichidae; genus Argya; species Argya squamiceps. The sequence goes on from JBBMKD010000103.1 coordinate 4,708,387, forward strand.
GGGGTTGTGTGGCCACGGAACATGAGGAAGGGGGCAGTTCCCCCCCAGCCAGCCCCAAGGGAAACTGAGGCACGGGGCAGAAGCCTGCAGGCAGCAGTGCTCTACCCGTGTCCATGCCCTGCCCTCGGCTGGCAGAGCTGGGGAAGAAAGAGGAAGGCTGCTGCCCTCGATGGGGGGCTGGGACTGCTCACACCGGCGCCAGCAGCTCCCCCAGCCCCCGGCATCCTCCAGCCTCTGCGCCTGCGCCCGCGCCGTTGCCGGTAACACCGTGCCCTGTTACCGTCAGCGCTCGGGCACCGAGCCAGGGCTCTCCCGCAGCTGCGCCAGCCCCGGGGGGCACCCGGCCTGCAATGACACCCCCCGGGGCCGGCCCTGCTGCCCGGGGGTCGTTCCCATGCGCTGAGACCGCGGGCGGGTGTCGCCGTGGGGCCCGGGGGCACCGTGCCAGCCAGCGGGGCCGGGGTGCGGGATCCATAATTCAATGGGTGGCACGGGGCCAGGCTGCCAGCGCGGCCCGGAGCCCAGGCAGCCCGCGCCCCCCCCGGGCACACACTTGGCTATTTTTAAAAGAGATTGGATCGACCTGTTTGGGCACTGAGCACTCTCCTCCGCCTCGCTGGAGACGACCCTGGCACTGAACCCCCTCCCCCCTGAGCTCCCCACAATGTGGCAGCAGGACCACCCCCACCTCCCTCCCCCTCCCCGGCCCTCTGAGGGGGTGTGGAGAGCGCAGGCCCAACGAAGCAGCGCGGGCATGGCGGAGTTTTACAGGCTTCTTTCTCCTCAGTGGTGCAGTCGAGCCACTTGTTGGGTCCTGGATTTTGAGTGCCCTCAAAACACCCATTGTGGGGAGCGAGGCCAGTGAGCCCAGGGCTCCCTTCGCCATTTTAGCGCGCCAGCCGGTGCAGGCGGCTGTCACATGGCGGTGAGAGCAGCACTTGGCCCGGCCGCCCCACGCCGAGGAGGCAGCCAGAAATCTGCTGGCGAGCCCGCCTGCCCAGCCACGAGGAGCGCCCGGGGTACCGAGCCCGCGGCCCCGGCCTCGCACCCACCGCCTCCACCAGCCCGGACACAAGGGTGCGGGGAGGGGCTGGCCCTGCTGCCAAACCTCCCGAAGTCCCCGGTGCTCCTGGCGCTGCTGTGGGAGCAGAGTGCTCGGTTTGGGGGCAGGTCCCCAAAGAGTCTCTCAGGAACAGGGGTCGGTGAGGTGGCATTGGCGGGCTGGTGTGGGGGTACAGGGACATGGGGCCCACCCAGGGGACACCTAGGGTTAGTATGGCCCCCCTGGGTGCCCTGGGGGAACAGGGACCAGGCTGGGGTGGTTTAGTGCAGGCAAAGGTCCATGTGGGGCACCTCAAGACAAGCAGTGGTGGAAATCCCTGGGCTGAGCCAAGGGCTGTGTGGGCACCTCAGAGCTACCAGGCAAGGGCATGGCCTGGGGGGCTACCCAGAGGCCCAGCACCCCAGGACTGGGCAAGCGGGTGCCATCTGGGAGGCAAGTGGGGTCCCAGGGAGCCCTGAGGCCACAGTGGGGGGCTGTGGGGAGCCGGGCCGGCCTCAGGCTGTGACCGCCAGCCTCCGTCCCGCGCCTTGGCTGTGCTCCACCACTAACCACTTCCAGAGCCGCCGCCAGATTTGTTGTTTTTAGAGGCGAGGAGGGGCCATGTCCGGCCACGCGGTGCCCGTGGATGCACGGGGGGGGGGTCCCCACTGCCACTCCCCCCGTCCGAGCTGGTTTGTGCTCCTCGGACTCCCACCGCCTACACCCCAATACTTGGGCACGCAGACGCTTCAAAATGGGGGAAAAGGGTTAGAAAAAGAGAAATGGAGAGAAGGGAAGGAAAAAACCCTGTGCCTGTCTCCAGGGGGAGTTTCTGCTCCCTAAAATGGCTGCCTGGAGGGAGCCAGGGGTGTGGGCACAGGGGTGGGGGCTGGTGGTGCTGAGCAGCATCGAGGCAGGATGCCCTGGAGCTGCCAGGCTGGTGCCAGGCTGGCACGGGATGGCTGGTGGGGATTGCAGCAGCTGGGCAGGGAGACAAAATGGCTGATTCGGCGCTGGCGTTGAGCCGTGCCAGGGGGATGTGGGCACACAGCCGTGTCAGGCTGGGAGGTGGCACAGTCCCACTGCCCCCATGGATAATCTGGCCCGTGGGCAGCACACAGGGGTGTCAGGGTGAGGGGTGGCATGGGGCACACGTGGATAACTTGCCCAGCCAAGGATAAACAGTCTGGGAGCCACATGTGGGTGCAAGGGACTTGAGGGGAGAAAAAGGAGGAGAAAAACGGCAAGAGAAAGGGAAAAATCCCAAAGCGGGCACATGGGCTGGCAGTGGCAGCTGCGTGGTTTTGATGGTGTTTTTGGATTGTCTCAGCCCTTTCCTGACATCTGCCAAGGCTGCCAGAGAGAAATGCCGAAGGCCAAGGGGTGGGAGGAGGAGGAGGATGGAAAAGCAGGAGGAAGAATGAGTATGGGGGAGAAATACATGGCAAAAGTTATGGAAGGGCTTTGGGAGCAGCCAGGTAAGGAAGGATGCTCCTGTCTGCAGTGTCTGGGTTGTGCCAGGCCGTGCCAGGGCCGCTGAGCTCAGCATCTGAGCCAGGATATTTTTAGCCAAGAGGGAGCAGGGCCAGATGAGGTGCCAGGGGTCAGAGCAGGTGCTGCCCCAAGCCCTGCTGCCCTGCAGGAGCTGGGCAGAGGCAGGACAAGGTGCCACAAGGTGTCATGCTGTGGTGACACTGCCTGGTGGGGCAGCACTGGGTCATGGATGTGGCTGGAGAGGAGAGGAGGCAGGAGGCTGGAGCTGGGAGTTCCCCTCCTGTGGGGAGCAGTGCCCAGATCCTGCATGTGGGGCTGTCCCTGCTGCTGTTGCTGGCATGGAGGGCAAGGGGGGCTGGTTGGTGACTGTTCCTCAGTGGCTGGGAGCATGCCAGCTTGGTGGTGGGCCTACTGTGTAGTGAGAGCTGCTGGGCAGCCTGTGCCTCAGTTTCCCCCAGCACGACAACGAGGGGGCAGTCAGCTGCTGGGCAGCCCTGGCTCACACTGGCATGGAGGCTGACACTGGCACGGGGGGCTCACGCTGGTGGCTTTTCCTCTTGCAGATGCAGAGCAGAGCAGCAGCCCCAGGACAGGCATTGGCTCGGACCAGGAGGACAGCAAACCCATCACGCTGGGTGAGTGCAATGGGCTGGGCTTGGGCAAGAGAACAAGGACATCCCAACCTGTCCCCGGGCTCCCTGCCATGGGGGCACTCCTTGTGTGGGAGAGAGGCCCATGACACAGTCAAGCTGCCTGTGCTACAGCTCTGGTGTCCCCCAGCCCCAGCCAGCCACTGCCTGGCCCCTGCTGTGAGCTGGGCATAGCCTAAGCCTTGTCCTACACCCAGCAGAGTCCCACTGAGGCCACAGCCCTTGGGGACAGCAGCTGCCATGGAGGTTCCATGGTGAGGATGCAGTCCCAAGCCCTGCCAGCACTCTCAGCCACAGGGAAACTGAGGCATTGAGCAGGTCCAGGGCATCTTTGGCAGAGGGGACCAGCAGGGGTGGTCTCTTGCTAGAGCAGGGAGTGGAGGCTGAGGGGGGGGACAGATGGGGATTTGGGTGCCCTCAAGCATTGCTACAAGGCAGTGCAGGGGTGGTCCTGCTGCCCCCTCAGCACACCCTCCTCTCTCCTGCACAGATTCGACAGACTTCCAGGAAAGCTTCGTCACCTCGGGGGTGTTCAGTGTCACCGAGCTCATCCAGGTGTCCCGAAGTGAGTGTGACTGTGATTCCACAGCCCAACCCTCGGCTGCCTGGGCACAGCAGTGTCCCAACAGCCCCTCCCCACCAGGCCCCCCTGACCCCCCTCTCTCCCTGCAGCACCGGTGGTGACAGGCACAGGGCCAAACTTCTCCCTGGGGGAGCTGCAGGGCCACCTGGCCTATGACCTGAACCCCTCCAGCACCGGCATGAGGAGGACACTGCCCAGCACCTCCTCCAGCGGGTAGGTGCCACCAGGGCCGTGCCAGAGCAGTGCCAGGGCCAGCCTGAGCATGGCAGTGGGGAGGGTGAGGGGCAGGCAGATCCTGCCACGGGCTGGCACTGACCCATGGCAAGCTGGGAGAGCTGGGGGTGTTCAGCCTGGAGAAGAGGAGGCTCCAGGGACACCTCAGAGCCCCTTCCAGTGCTTAAAGGGGCTCCAGGAGAGCGGGAGAGGAAGTTTGGACAAGGGGTGGAGGGACAGGATAAGGGAATGGGTTCCCAGTGCCAGAGGGCAGGGTTAGATGGGTCATCCTCCCTGTGAGGGTGGGGAGGCCCTGGCACAGGGTGCCCAGAGCAGCTGTGGCTGCCCCATCCCTGGAATTGTCCAAGGCCAGACTGGACAGGGAGTGACCTGGGATAATGGAAGGTGTCCCTGCCCACGGCAGAGGGTGGAACGAGATGAGCTTTAAGGTCCTTTCCAACCCAAACCATTCCATGATTCTGTGACCCTTCCCTGTCCCCAGGAGCAAACGGCACAAGTCGGGGTCCATGGAGGATGACATTGACACCAGCCCTGGGGGCGAGTACTACACCTCCTCCAACTCCCCCACCAGCAGCAGCCGCAACTGGACAGAAGACATGGAAGGGGGTAGGTGCCACCTCCTTACCAGTGCCCTTCCACTGCCTTAGGGCCCCCATCCTGCTCCCAGCCTTCCTCAAACCACTGCCAGAGCCCCCTGTAACCATCTGGGCACTGTCCATGCCCCGGTGTCCCTATGGGCCGTCAGGTCACAGGACACATTGGCTGTGGGGGCTGCAGTGCCACCCTCAAGTCCCCCAGAACATCCCTACTGCTTTTCCACAGGGTCTGTAGGGTTGCTGTCAAACCTCCCTGATTTAGGCACAGGCTCTCCATAGGTGCCCAAGTGTGTCTGTGGCCCCCCACTTTGGGCAGGGCTCTGTGGGGGCTGCAGTGTTGCTACAGGGACCCCCATTTCAACATGGGCTCTCTCTGTAGGGTCAACCCAGCCTCTACCCCATGCCTGGTCCTGCAGCCCCACACCAGCCTCTCCCAGCCCCAAGTTGACTCCCCCAGCCCCACATCACTGTGGACAGCTTTCTGGCTTGGTCTTTTTTTTCCCTTTCCTGTCTAGACAAGCCCCAATTAGCTGTTCATTAAGAAAAGGGGGGCTGGGCTAATTAAAGCGATGCTGCAGGGCTGGCAGAGCAGCTCCCCCCACACCCCGAGGTGCAGATGAAGAAGCTGCTCCTCTTCCTCCTCCCTTGGCTCTTCTCCTGCTTCCCCCAGCAGCGGGGTGGGCTCCACACCAGCCCCCTAACCCTGCCAGAGCCTGATGGTGCGTGGCTGGAGGGCTGGAGGCACTGATCCTGTTGGAAGGAGGTTTGGGGGATGCAGATCTAGCCCCCAAACTGTGTGCAAGGGACTGTGCCCCATCCTGCCCCATGGGGCTGGTGCATGGGGGGTCCTGGGGCAGGTGCAGCCCCCTACCCAAAATGATGCATGGAGGCAGGAGGGAGCTATGCCAGTGGCTGACCCGGGCAGGGGTGAGGGTGGCTGGCGGGGGGGCTCAGCCTAGGCAGCAGGGGGGCTTGGCAATCCTGTACGGGATGTTCTGGGAAATCCTCCTAACGCTCGGCTGGGAAAGGGCTCAACACATTACCAGGCTCGGGCCAAATGGCCAGAGCTAAAGCCACAGCAGTGGGGGATTAATGTGGCTGCCAACCCCCCCATGCCCCAGGGTGGCCTCAGGGACCTGGGCAGCTGCTGCTTCCAGGGGTCTCTGGGGAGGTCACCCCCATCCTGGCACCTCTCTGCCTCCCCAGGAGCTCCTGTAGGCCCAGCCCCATATGCCAGGGAAGGTGTGTGCCGTGTGGGGGCTGCAGGGTCACAGTGGCACTCTCACCCATTTCTGCCACCAGGATGGGACACACACACACGGAGCTGTGTGCACCCGCGTGCACACACCTGCAGGAACACACACCTGTGCACGGGTGTGCATGTACAGGTACACAGAGCTGTGCTGGTATGACACGTACACACATGCACACACATTCATGCATGCAGATGTGCCCCCAGAGGTGCCCACACAGGTGCCCACCCTCCTGCTGGCGCACACACTCACACTACCTCCCTCCCCATGCCCACCCTGACCCCAGGGCATCCACCCTGACCCCAGGGCGCCCACCCTGACCCCAAGGCACCCCTTGCCCCCAGAATGAACTCCCCCAACCCTACACTGAGATGGCAGCAGCCATGGGATTTGAGGTCCCGTGGCAGGTCCTGACATTGCACCCTGCTTCCCCCAGGCATCTCCCCCACCGTGAAGAAGACAGAGATGGACAAGTCCCCCTTCAACAGCCCATCACCCCAGGACTCCTCGCCCCGGCTGAGCAGCTTCACACAGCACCACCGTCCCGTCATCGCTGTGCACAGTGGTGAGTGTCCTGCCAGGGAAACGAGGCACGGAGCAAGTGCTGAGCGATCGGGGGGCTGGGGCAGCCACTAGCCAGTGACACAGCCGTGTGTCCCCTTTTGCTGTCGCCCGCAGGTATCGCCCGAAGCCCGCACCCATCGTCTGCGCTGCATTTCCCCACCACCTCCATCCTTCCCCAGACGGCCTCTACCTACTTCCCGCACACGGCCATCCGGTACCCGCCTCATCTCAACCCGCAGGACCCGCTCAAAGATCTCGTCTCGCTGGCCTGCGACCCGTCCAACCAGCAGCCCGGACCGGTAAGGACGCAGCCCTGACCCGCACCCATCGCTCACCTTGCCGTGGGCACCGGGGGCTGCTGCCAGCCGGGCTGCCCGAGGAGAGTCCCCTGGACCGGCACCGCCGCCCTCGCCTCTGCCGCCGCACGGGGGGGTCGGGCTCTTCTGGTGGCACCGGTGGGATGATCTCTGGGGCTGAGCTCCAGCCGTGCCGTGCGTTGGTTCGGGAGCGTTGCTGCGCCTGCTCCGTGTTGGCACCTCGTGTCTGCGGCGATGGAGGTGCCGTGCCCCGGTTCACCACGGGGCACCGCGGGTGTTGGGGTGCTGGAGCTGAGCCGTCAGCTGGAGTTGGAGTGTTGGGGGGTAGCGAGGTGTCTGCCAGGGGTGTGTGACCATCTCGTGGAGTTGCTGTCCACCAGCATGTCCAGGAGAGCGATGGGCTTGACATGCCCCATCCACCTGTAGAGCCTGTGGGTGACCCGCCAGCTCCTCACTGTACCTGTGTCCTCAGTGTCCCCAAAGGGGTGGCAAAGGCACACCGTGCTGCTGTGGGCCTTCCCTTGCCACAACTCCCTGCACCCCCATATACCCAGTGCACCCCACAGACACGGGACCTCACACACCCCACACATCCAGCACCCCACACCCCATGCTCCCATCCCCAAACAGGCTCTGTAACCAGCACCGTGCACATGCAGCACCCAGTGCACGCAGCACCCAAACCTTCACCCCATACACCCAGCACCCCCAACACGCAGCACACCCCACACCACCAGCACCCCACACACTCCATGAAGGGCACCCTTCATACCCAAAGCAGGAGCCTGGGGGTGTTTCTGCTTCCATACTGTCCTGTACCCCCCTTTGTCTTCCCAGATGCAGAGCTCTTGGGGAGCCCCTCTGACCTCTGCCCACCACTTGCCTGTTTCCCCTCACCTGCAGGGCCTGATGCCAGGGTGAGGGTCGTGGCTGCTGTTCCCTTATGCAGTGGCTCAGTGCTGGGCTGATGGACACCGGATCAGGAGTAGCCCACAGCTGGGTTGGACATGGAGCACTGGTGCAGGAGCCTTTGGAGGCTCTGGGTGCCCTTACCCCTCCAGGGAGTGCTTCAGAGACCCCCCTGTCACTGTAAAGAGGGGTCCCAGCACCCTGGCTCCAGCATGTGCCACTGTGTGTCATGACCCCCATGGGGCACGGCCTCCACCATCCCCCAAATCCCTCCTGTCCCGCCGTCATTTCCTGCCTGCTGCCAACGCCGACCGTCCAGGGCTGCTCTGAGACCCAACAAACTCATGTCTGCAGTGAGGGACACCCCGTGCCTGTGCCAGGGGTGTCCCCGGGGCTCCCCGGCCGTGCTGGTGTGCGCGTGCGTCCTAATGGCTTGTGCTGTTTGTTTTTTGTCTGTGTTGTCCCCAGTTAAATGGAAGTGGTCAAGTGAAAGTGCCCAGCCACTACCTGCCCACGCAGATGCTGGCGCCGCCACCTCCCCCCGGCATGCCCCGCTTGGCCGTCTCTCCTGACACCAAATCCACCACGACAACTTCCGAGGGAGGGACGACCTCGCCGACATCACCCAGTAAGCACCCGCGGCGCCCACCCTGCTCCCCGGCCCGGCCGGCCCCCTCCTCCCACAGCCCCCCAGGGTGTCCCCCTGTCCCGGTGCTGGGGGGATGTTGGCGGAGGTGGCCTCCCCGCAGCCGGGGAGCGGGTGGCAGCTGGCACGCCATGAGTTTGCTGGGTCTCAGGCAGGTCGGAGCGGACAGGGTTTGGGCACGTGGCTGCTGTGGCCACTGAGCCAGGGGGTTGCGTGCTGGTCCCAGGGACCAGCTCGAACCCCTTGTCCCTCTGAGCATGAGAGGAGCCATGGCAAGGCTCCTCAAACCAATGTGCCCAGACCCTTGGTGTGGGCAGTGCTGTGGGGGAGGCTGTGGCCTCTCTGTGTCTGTTTATCCCACCATGGTGGTGGCTGTGCTGCCGGGAACGGGGACCAGCTGGCACGCGGGTGGCACTGGGACTAGGGGCAGTGTGCCTGGTGCATTGTGTGGGCTGTTGTACTCTTGCTGCCACGGGGTCCTTGGCGCCTTGGTTCTGGTCTTGTTGGGGATGTGAAGTGGCACCAGAGCAGGGACTGTGTGCAGGTCCCCCAGAGCCCTTGGCAAGTGGCACCTGGGATCTTTGTTAGCACAGGTCACTGACAAACTCTTTGCCCTCCGCTCCATCTCAGGGACCATAAGTGCCTTGTCCAGGAGGGTTTTGGGTGCTGGGCCCAGCAGCCAGAGGGGAGCTGGTGTCACCCCAGACTGGCACAGGGGTGCATGCCACAGTGGTGGGACACTGTGCCATCACCACGCTCTGCGAGGGGGTTGTTCCTGTTCCTATCCTGCTGTACCCGTGGGACATGGTACCCCAAGTGGCTGCTGTATCCCCACACAGTCAAGTCCTGCCTGATCAACCCATTACCCTGCCCCTGGGTAATGGGCCATGACTGTCAGCAGCTGGTAAGCAGGTGTGGAGATCCCATGGTATGGAGAAGCCAAATCCTGGACAATCTGGAGGGGACAGCATGGGATGGCATGGGCTGGCCTGGCTGAGAATGGAGTCACAGCCTCGGGGAGGGACAGAGGAATGCAAATTCCTGCAGGCTCAGGGAAGGATGCGTTAGGAGGACACTGGCTGTCCCCAAGTGGTGCAGCTGGCTCCCAAATCCCCCATCCCCCTTGGCAGCACTCTGCTTCCAGCGGGGCTGAAGCCATAAGCTCAGCAGGGCTGGAGGTCCCACTGCTGGATACCCAGCTAAGGGATGGAGGTGGCAGCAGGGTGGCGTGGCCAAGTGGAACTTGTGGCTGCCATTGTTCTCCCCGTGGCAGCTCAGCTCCGGAAGCTGCAGTACGGGCACAGCCGGGAGCACCATCTGCGCCTGCACCTCGGGGCACTTCGCCTCCCCAGCCTCGGTCATTGCCCTGAAACCACGGGTGATACCGTCCGAGCACAGCACCCCTGGGTGCAGCACCCATGGGTGCCACTCTCCTGCCGTCAGGTCACAGCCAGGGACGTCGCCTGGCCACCAGCGTTGGGTGCCAGGGAGCTCCATCTCAGCAGTGCCAGGGAGAGGGCCGGGCCTGGCCCCGGTGGGGACAATGGCAGTGCCACCCGCAGCCCTGTTAATGAGCTCTCGTTTGTTCCCCAGCCTACTCTGCACCAGGCACGCCCCCTGCGAACCGTTCCTTCGTGGGATTAGGACCAAGGGATCCTGGGAGTATCTATCAGGCACAGGTGAGAGCGGGGATGCTGCTGGGGGGACCCTCCTGCCCTCGCCCCAGGCAGCCTCGCCATGGCATCACCGTGGGCATCACCGTGGGCATGGCCAGTGCTGGCACCGCCATCGTGGCTGTGGCTGATGTGACACTGCTGATGTGGGCATCCCCACCACAGCACCCCTGCCATGGCATCGCTGCCGTGGCATCGCTGCTGAGGGCATTGCCACCATGGCATCGCTGCCTTGGCATTGCTGCCGTGTTTATTGCTCCTGTGGGCATTGCTGCTGTGGGCACTGCCATGGGTATCATCACTGTGGCATCACTGCCATGGGACATTGCTGCTGTGGATGTAACCTCTGTGGCTGTTGCTGCCGTGGCCTTGCCACCATGTCTAAAGCCACGAGGAGTGTCACCACAGCAGTGGCATCACTGCTGTGGGCATTGCCACCACTGGCGTGGCCACTGCAGACATTACTGTTGTGTACATCCCCGTCATGGCATCACTGCCATGGGTGTTGCTACTGTGGGCACTGCCACTTTGGGCACCACTGCTGTGTATGTCACCATCGTGGGGTTATTTCCATGTGCAATGCCACCATGGGCATCACCACCATGGCATTGCAGCTCTGGCACTGCCACTGCCAGCTTTGCTGCTGTGGGCATCACTGCCTTGGCATCACCGCTGTGGCTCACGGGCATTGCTGCCATGGCATCCTCACTACAGGCATCTGGTGCCAGGGCTTTAAGCACTGCTGGTGGCTCAGGGCCACCACCTGTCCTCTGTCATAGAGGGAGGTCGCTGCCATGCTCTGACTGCACCCTGCCTGGCACCACCTGGCACCACCTTGCCTAGGTGCCCACAACATCTCCAAAGGTGGAGCACCAGGGCCATGGGTCCCTCTCTGTGTGGGCACAGGCACCTGCTCTCACTCAGCTGGGCCCGTGGCCTCTCCACCTGCAGCGGGAGGTCGTGTGTGCCTTTCCAGGGCTTTCCCTTACTCCTGGATTCTGGAGCAGGCACTGCAGCTAGTGCCACGGTGCCAGGACAGGGGTGGCAGCTCCTGGCCTCACTTGTGACATGAGTGGTCTGGCCTCAGCATTCCCTGCAGCATAGCTGCAGTGGCTGCAGTCCTGCTGGCAGGAGACACAGGTGACAGGACAGAGGGATGGGGGTGTGGACGGTGCTGTGTCACAGCACCCTGGGGTGCTGCCCTGGCTGGGAAGGAGTGCTCAGGGTGCTGTGCTGTGCTGTGCCGGGGTGCGGGCACCTGGGGGCTGTGAGCAGTGACGCAGGGTACCCGGGGGTGCTGTGCTGTGCCAGGCTGTCAGATTTGGGTACCATGAGCTGGGACACCCGAGGGTGCTGTGCCGTTCCAGAGGAAAAACACAGGGGACCCGGCTCTGATCACAACCCCTACTCTGCTTCAGTTTCCCCAATGCTGTACATGAGGTGGGCACCCCAAGGGCCTTGAGTACCTAAAGAGGAGACCTGGGGCAGCACCAGGAGAACCTTGGAGGAGCAGGGGGCCAGAATCCTTGTCCAGAGACAGGGGTCACAGCCACTCACAGTCCCAGGCCCGCCAGGGTCCGTGTGTATACGTGTCCCTAGTCATGCTCGGGGAGGCTCCCCGGGGCTCAAGGATGCTCTGCCTGGGGAAACTGAGGCACGGGGGAAGGAGGCGGTGTCCCGGAAGGGGCAGCTGAGGCCTGCCGTGCTCTGGTCATGTGTGGAGGGGCCTGGAAGGGTTAAGGGAAGCAGCGGCCCGAGCTGTCTCGTTTCCAACGGAAACCAGACATGAGGTAATCGGGAATGAACTTGAACTTGGGGCTGGGGGTGGAAACAATGGGAGGGTGGCAGGGGGCCACCTCGCGGGGTCCCCAGCTGTGCCACCCCCCTACCTGTCCCCAGGCGGCACCATTCCCTGGGGAGAGTCGCCTTTGCCGAGAAGGTGCAGAGAGATCGGCGCCAGGGGAACGCGGGTGGCCGCGGTGCGGAGGACGGACAAATTCAGTGCAGGAGTGGGGACGCCGTGCGCAGGGCAGGGGACAGCGCGGGGACAACTGTCTCGGGGTCTGGGGACCGGCCGGGGGACGAGGCAGCTCCGCGGGGCAGAGCACTAACGCCGGCCTCTCTCCTCTCTCCCGGCAGTCCTGGTACCTGGGATAACCGCCGCCGTGCCGCCCCTTCGCCTCCCTTCTCCTCTGCTTTAGGCACCCCCAGAGGAACATCCCCGTCCCCGAGCACCAGGCCCAGCCTTGCGGTGACGACGGAGAGCGCGGCCTCACCACGACGACGACGACGACGACGACAAGCAAAACCCAAACCCGAAGTAAAGAGCGAGGGAAAGGAAGAAGGAAAAGGGTCAAACTGTTTTAAAATGGAGAAAAAAAAAAAAAAAAGAAACAAAAAACAAACAAACCAACAACCCATCCCAGGAGGACCTTTCCCCCCACCCCGGCGATGCGCCAGAAAAAAAAGAAACAGGAAAAAAAAAAAAAAAGAAAGAAAGAAAGAAAAAAACACTATTATTTACCCCGTCGGCCGGCGCCGCGCTGAGACCTGACACAAGTCGTGCCAGCAATGCCTCCCGGAGCGGCTGCGGGGCCGCGGCGCCGAGCCCCGCCGGCCGCTCGCCGAATATGCAAACGGCTTTGACTCTCTCGTTCTCTATGTGAGTAAAAAAGATCAAAACCTCCCCGCCGACCCCCCCGGGCCCAGACTGTCGGGGGGCCCCGGGGCCGGGGTGGGGCACGGCGGGGCGGGGCGGGGAACCCCTCCTGCTGCCGCAGCCCCGCGGACCGGGTGTGCTCGCGGTCGGGACGGGCGATGCTGTGCAAGCGCCTCGGGAGCGGTGACATCGTGCTGCAGTGACACGGTGACGGTTATGCGGTGGCGTGGAGGCACGGTGGCACAGTCGATCGAGCGGGTGGCACAGGAGGAGGGGGCTTGTGAGCACAGAGGGTGCACGGGCACGGCCAGAGAGGGTCGCAGCGGCGGTGGCATCTCGGTTCCCGCGCGGACTCGGTGTCGGGACTCTCCCACCACGGCACAAACGTCACAGCGGCGGTGGCACCCCGATTCCGTCGGGGACACGGCACGGGGACTGTCGCAGCCCGGCCTCGATGGTTCCCGGGCGGCCGCCGTCGCGCCGGGGCGCCGGTCCCACCGTCTCCTTGGTCGCCTTCCTTCCCCAAGCCTGCACCGGCCGGGGCCCCGGGTGCTCCCACGCGTGTCCCTGTGTCCCCCGGCGCGTCCCCGCGCCCGGGGGTTCCGTGGGGCTGGGGGGGGGCGTGCGTCCGTGTGTTTGAGCTATGCATTCCTGTGGACAGGTACCAGGTGGGAGGCAGGAGAGGGTGCGCTTGTGTTGCACATTTTGTAGGAAATGCACTTTTAAGAGGGAATCAAAAAAAAAAAAAAAAAAAAAAAAAAAAAAAGAAAAAAAGAAGAAAAGAAAAGAAAAAAAAATCCCAAAAAAAAAAAAGGAAGGGGA
>JBBMKD010000103.1:4725601-4736129 GCA_037834095.1 Argya squamiceps
TGTCTTGTTTCGTGGGGTTTGGGCTTTTTGTTTTGTTTTGTTTTGGGGTGGGTTTTTTCTTGTTTTTATTTGTTTGTTTTGTTCATTTATTTTTGTACTCGGGGTTTGGAATTTGCTGCTTTCTGCCCCCGCCCCCGGGGATCCCGCCACCGACTGGGATGGGTGCCCCGGGAGAGGCCCATGGGTGACCCTCTGGGTCCCCTGTGCAGTGCCCGTGGGTGTCACTGTGGGTGCTCCAGGTGACACCCGCGGGTGCCCCGCCGGGTAACCCTGTGGGTGCCCACGGGTGTCCCCCTCTTGGTGTTCCAGATGATGCCTCTCAGGGCGTCCCTTGGGCGCCCCAGGTGATGCCCATGGGTGCCCCTCTGGGTGCCCCAAGCGGTGCTCACAGGTGCCCCGCAGGGTGCCTCGAGCAATACCCACGAATGCCCCTCTGGGTGCCCCGGTGCCGCTCTAGGTCCCCCCGTGCCCCGCTGGGCGGCCCGTGCGATGCCCGCTGGCAGGCGGGAGGTGGAGCCGGGGTGGGGGGAAATCCCACCCCTGGGCAAAGAGCGGCAAAAGGAGAGAAACCGCCCCAAAAAGGCGCCGAGGCGGCAGCCGGCCGGACCGCGCCTCTTACCCAAACCAAAAATCCCGCCGCAGTGCCTCCGCGCCGCCGGCTGCCCCGCCCGCCTTTTCGGGGGGTCCCCGCTCCCCCTGGGGGCCGGGGCTGCCCCCTCCCGCAGTTATATTTTACTCTTTCGCCGGATTCTCGCTTTCGTTTTTCCGCTGCCGATACACACTGCTAGTGCACCAGGGCCGCGAGCCGGGACCGGGCCCCCCCGCTCTGCCCCCCCCGCGCCCCCTGGCCCCGCATGGACCCCCCCGTGCCCCCTCTCGCCTCCCTGGTGCTTCACGATATTTGATTATACCATTGTACGCAGCCATTACCCATAGCGCTCCTGCCTACATACACTTACTGACCCTGATACGGATTTTTGGGGTTTTTTTTGTTTTGTTTTTTGTTTTGTTTCTTTTGTTTTGTTTTTTTCCCTTTTTTTCTTTTTGTTGTTGTTGTTCCCCCCCCCTCCCCTATGCAAAAAAGAGAAAAAAGAGACAAAAAAGAAGAAAAAAACAAAAAAGAAAAAACTGACACACAAAAAAAGATTAAAAAATGAAAAGGAAAAAAAAAAGACAAAAAAAAAATGTATAAAAATTAAACAAGCTATGCTTCAACTCCAGCTCGCCTCCGCCCTTCCTTCGCTGCCCCGGGGGAAACTGAGGCACGGCGCCCAACTGGGGAGAGTACGGGTGTCCCAGCAGAGGAGGAGGGCACCGGGGGGGCACCGGGGAGAGGAGAGCTTTGCCAGGCAGTGGGCACCCATCACCCCAGAGGAGGGACCCCACCCATGACTGCTCTCGGCCAGGATGAGGAGGGTGACAGAGCTGGGACCCCGCAGGGTGCACCCCCAGCCCCAGTCCCAGGCGGGGCCGGGGGGGTGGCAGGGAGGGGACATGTGGCAACAGGATTTGGGTGGGGGCAGCCGTGGTTCACGTGGGGGTTCAGAGCTGCTGCCACGTCCTCTGTTTCCAGACCTTGGCCACGGGACGTCACCACCCCGTGCGCGTGACGTAATCGCCTGGCGGTGTGACGTCACGGTGCTAACCCGTAGGTAAGGGTTGGCCGAAGCTGCTCTTCATCCCCGCGGTCCCCACGGTCCCTGTCCCCAAGCGCTGCTCAGGACAGCCATGGAGGCGAGGCCCCCCCACCCTCCTCGGTGCTCCCCAGCCCCCCGTGTCCCCTCAGCGCCCACCCCTCGGTCCGGGACGGTCGGGCAGCGATGTGGCGGGACACCGGCTCCCGCCCTGCCGGGGTCGCTGAGGTCTGGCAGCTTGGAACTTGCCGTTGTCCCCTGCCCTAGTGGCACCACGGGTGCCGGACAGCCCCGTCCCCAGCACGGTGACACAAGGCGCTGGACGCCGGGGTAGGCTGGGGAAACCTTTACTGGGCACGTCTGGGGAGGGGGTCCGTCCCCGTCCCCCCGGACTGGGACCCCCCGCCGGCCCAGGGCTGGGGGACACAGGGAGGCCCCGCTGCCATCCCCGGCCGCCACCCTCCCTCCCCACTCCGCTCCGGCGAGCGGGTAATCCGCGCCGGGTCTTGCTCACAGCCAGGACGGGCGCGGGCCGAGAGGTGCCACGGTGGCCACGGCTGTCGCCGAAACCCGGCACGGACTCCCCTCCCCGCGGACGGGGTGAGGGTGTGGCGCCCGTCAGAGGCGCTCCGAAGCGGGCCGAGGGGCGCGGGGGGCACTCAGAGGGACGTGGCCTTGCTCTCCTGCTTGTCGTCGCTCAGCTCATCCTCATTCTCAGCCGCCGGGTTGACGTGGCCGGAGCGCCCCATCCTGCGGGCGGGAGGGAACGTCGGTCAGCCGGGCACGGCACCGGCACCGAGGCCGTGCCAGGGGCACGAAGAGCAGCACGGTACGGCCGCCTCCGGCCATGCCGAGGGCGCACAGCCACCATGGCACAGCCAGAACGTGGCCACCCTCGAGGGAATCCAAGCCGCGGGACGGGGTGGGAGGGGAGTGGGGGGGAGCGGCGGGGGGGGTGTCCCGCTGCCCCGCGGCACCCGGGCTGTGGTACCTGTCAGTCTCCAGGGTCTCCGGGTAGTCGTCCTCCTTCCTGCAAAGGCAGAGAGGCTGAACGGTGCCCAGGGACAACCCCGTTCCCAGCCCAGGGCAACTTTCCACGCAGTTTTCCCCTGGCCCCCGCCCCAATCCAACCTGTGCCTCCTGAGCTTCCAGAACCGGTTAACGAGCAGCATCACAAAGACGATGAAGAGGAAGACGACGACGGCCGTGAGGCCAATGAGCCACGGCTGCAGCACCTTGGGACCCGTGGCTTCATGGCCAGGGGCAGGGAAGGGAAAAGATGGGGATGGGGACAGCTTCAGGGAAGCTCCATCCTTCAGGGAATGGGACCCCCCCCATGAGATAGGACCCCTCCATGGGATGGGACATTGGCAGATACTCACTGTTTCCCTTTCCCACTGTCCCTTTCATACCAAGGAAGCCACCCCCAACACAGCTCACCTGTCCCCAGCACAGTGGAGAGCACTGGGGCAGCAGGTGGGTGTCTCCAGATCTTTCTGCTCTGCCCCCAAAAGTTACTGTTGGAGCACTGGGACAGAACTGGCCCCACTGAAAAGGTCTCCCAGGTGCTGATCTGATGCCTGGGAAGGCCTGGCCACCTCCCCAGGCACCCCAGGGCACAGGTGGTACAGAGGGTCACAGGGGCACCTACCAGCTTGTCCCTGGGCGGTGGCAGCGAGGACGAGCAGGCCCAGGAGCGAGAGGGGCTGCAAGAGCTTTGCCATTTTTGGGCAGAGGGCTGGGGCACGTCTGGATCCTGCTCCTGAAGGTGAGCTTCTGTCCCCTGCTGCTATTATGGCTGCACTCTGCACCCAGGACAACGGGCACCTTTATTGGCCTCAACAGCACCATGGTAACAGGGCTCCTATAACCCCTGGGAGGTGGTACCACACCCTGGCTCAGGCACTGGCACCCCACAGCACCCAGAGGCCACCACCCCAGGACCACAGTGGCAAAGGACAGGCGTGTTCCTGTGCCCAGGACTGGGGACCACCCCCAGGGTAGGCTGGTGGATGGAGGGAGAGACAGACACGTGAGCGGGTGGGTGGGTGCACAGGTGGAAGAACAGATGGGTGATGGGGTGGAGAAGTACCCACCCTGCTTGGTTCCCCCTAGTCCTGCTGGCAGGGCTGGGGCAGATCCCATGGGGATGGGGCAGTACAGAGGGGTGGGCAATGCCAGGCCACCCCCAGCCCTCCGCTGGGCACGAGCCAGCTGCCCCCAGACGATCCCAGGTGGGACACCATCATGTCCTCAGGGTGTGAGTGCCCGTGTACGGTCAGGAGTGAAATACTGACAGGGTTAGCTCAGGGAGAACATGGCAGGGTGCCCACCCACCAGGGCAAAGGAAAACTGAGTCAGAGGGTGGCCAGCAGCACCCCAGGGAGGGACAATGGACTTTGGCAGGGCCACCCTGCCTGTGGCAATTCCTTAAGGAGTGAAGAAGGCTGGGGGTGCAGGGATCCAGCCTCAGCCTGGGTTTAAGACAGGGGGTGCAGGTCCCATCCCCAGTGCCCTCATCCAGAACCCAAGTGAGGCTTCGGGGTGCTTTGTCCCCCAAGACTGGTTTGGGGCCACCTGTGGGTGCCACTGAGCGTGGTCTGGCAGTGCCAAGTCTTTGAGGGGGTGGTGGGCGCAGCCAGGCTCAGCACCCAGCTGTCCATCTGTCTGTCCCTACCCATGTGTCCATGCTGACTTGGCCCATCCAGAGGTGTATCTGTGTTTCCATGTTCGTTGTGCACCTGTGTCCGGGCCGTGCCCCCTGCCCTGGCTGTGCACCCACACCGTGGGTCTGCACCCCCAAGCACCCACCCTGATACACCCATGTGCCCATGGCTGGGGGTGGCACGGCTGTGCCAAGGGGTGCTGCTGGCCCAGGCAAAGGCTGGGATGCCCCAGCCCTGCCACCCCCCACGCTGAGCTGAGCCAAGGGGCTTGCAGGGCTGGGGCAGGTGGCTTTATTGGTGTCACAGCCCAAGAGGAGGCCCGAGAGAAGCACTAGGGCTAGGCAGGGAGGGGGAGGCTGTGTTCCAGTGCTGGGTAGTGTTTATGGCCAGGGCCACGCTGTGACCCAATGGTCAGGCAGGGCTGCAGGGTCCTGCTGGTGGCAGGGGTGTCCCCTGGCCCTAGAAGAACCTTTTCTCAGGGGAGTCAGCAAAGGAGACGGAGCTGTGTGGAGCGAGCAGCCCCAGTGGGATGTCCATGCCAGGCAGGATGCCAGTGCCTTCATCCTCTGCCTTCTGCTCCACCAGCACCTCATCTTCCTCCAGCCACTCTGCCTCCAGCACCGTGCCCTCGGCCATCCCCGCCTTCTCCTCTGCCTTGGGACCAAATGCCCAGTCTGCAGGGCCAGAGACAGAGCTGTCAGCACCACCAGCCCTGCCACAGCACAATCTCAGATGGGGGGGATCCCCCCGGCCCCCTGCCCACCCCAAACCCCAACCCTGCTCGTGGGTAGCACTCACCAGCAAAGTCGTGCACCAGGTCCTTGATGAGGTGGCCCACGATGGCATAAGCCACCAGCAGCACCAGTGTTGCTGCCATCACCAGGTACAGGACATAGCGGGGCAGGCGGATGCTGTCCAGGGCGGGGGGCTTGTAGTCCACGTACAGCACCCCGTCCTCCTCGGGGGGGGACTGCAGCAGGTGCCGTGCTCCCCGTGCCCCCCCGGGGCCAGGGAGGGGGATACCTCCTGCCAGGGCCATGGCCAGCTACCCCTGCACCCCCCCCGGAGCCACCAAAGCCTCTGACCCGCAGGGGACTGCAGAGGGGGAAGTGGCATCAGGGTCCACAAGGCTCCTGGTGCTGGCAGATCACAGGGACGGTGGTGTCCCCCTGGATGGTGGCAGTGCCACTCAGCCGGTGACAGAGCTGTGTTGCTGAGGAGCTTAGCACCTGCTAATCCAGGCACAGCCCAGCTGCCTCAGCATGGGGGGTGACCAGTGGGCTCTCATGTGGGTCAGGGTCCCCAAATCCTGCCCCTCTGGGAGCACCACTGGTATCCCTGTCCCCCTGAGAGTGGGGAGTCATCTGCAGCTGGAGAACCCCCTCAAAGACAGGGATGGGGAGAGATGTTCGAGGTCTTTTTTCCCTCCCCTGGGCTGGGTTAAATCCCTCAGCAGGCCCCAGATCCCTGGAGCAGATGGCTGAGATCCCAGAGGACACGGCACCCTCAGAGCCAGAGGCACAGGGGATGGGGGTGCAGCCTCAGCCCCGGGGGGCTCCCACGGGGCCCCCTCTGCTGTACAGTGAAGCAGCCCGTGGCAAGAGGCTGTTGCCTTCCCAGATGGCTGCCACGGGCGACCCCAGCACCCAGTGTCAACTTCCCAAGGCACAGCAGGCTGCAGAGGGGTGCAGAGTCCAGGTTTCTCCCAAAAGGAATTCCCCCCCACACCAAGAGGGTGCAGAGTTTAGCCCAGACCAGCAGCAGCTTGGGAGAAACCCCAAAGCCCTCCCAGCACAGGGTAGCCTGGGAGAGGTGAATATGCTGGTGGGATTCAGTGTCGAGTCAAAGCTCAAGGCTCAGCCCTGCTGCACTCCAGCACCTCCCAGCTCTGTTGCACCAGGTCACCCCTGCCCAGATCCCAGCCTCGGAAATGCATTTTATTCTAATTTTGTCTTACAAGGTGTTTGGGGGAGCAGAGACAAATGTTGGCATGGAATGATTGGGAAGCAACCCTGCAAGGTCTGAGTGAGTCACCTGTGGAAAAGGTGGTGAACAAAGGTGCGGGCAGCCGAGGTGATAAGTGGGGACAGAGGTGATAAGTGGGGACAAACAGCCTGGCAAACTCCAGGGTGCTGGAGCTCACGTGCCATGAAGTGAACAGTGGAATTGATAACACGGCCTGGGGGAAATCACCCGTCTCACTGTCCTGGGGATGGATACAGACACGGGGACACACCAGAGCCTGAAGTGCCAGCTGGGTCCTGCCCATCACCCAGGGGCTACGGAGAGTGAGGGAAGGGGGACAAGCCATCCATAACAGCTGCTGGCTCCAAACAGTGTGAAAACATCAGATGTTTGTCCCCAGTGCTGGGAACCGCAGTCTGGAGCCCCTCACCCTCCACATCACACACAGAGTGACCCTACCCACAGCACTGGGGCACATGTGACTGACTCTGTGTACATGTGACCAAAACTGGTGACAGCTTCACCAAGAGCCCTTTCCATGGGGTCCTCAACTGGGTAAGACTGGGCCATGCCCAGGGCTGCCCCTTGGCTGTGTCCCTGAGCACCAGAGCCCTGGGGATGCTGAGCTGGCTTCAGGGACTAAGAGGATTGAGCCTGGGAGTGACTCACAGGGAGCCCTTGGACAAGGGGAAAAGGTATGCCCAGCAGGACGCCAGGCCCTGCAGGGCAGTGGGACCTACCAGGGCACCTCAGACAGTTCATCCTCCTCCCCAGTGCTGGGGGCTTCACCTCGTGCCATCAGGGACCCCACTCCTCCCATTGTGGCTGGACTCTATTTTAAAGGTCCTTTCTAACCTCAATGGTTCTTTTGGCAGCCCCCAGCCTCCCGCCCAGGGCTTGACCCCATGGTGCTGGGCTCACTCCACACCTGGGCACAGGTAAATCACAGCTCGACTCATTCCAGCTTCCTGTGCCAGTGCTTTATTTCCTGCCAAAGCCCAAACCCCAGCGTCCAGGCTGGGCTGGCTGAGGGATTTGGGTGCCAGCAGCAGCCTCAGCCCTCCTGGGCGTGGTTAAACATGAAGAAAGCCCACGCAGGCTCTACCTCACCCTGCCTACCCTAATGGCAGCAGAAAAAACCCTTTTCTTCTTCCCTGCAGAAAAAAAGCCAGCCACATCTTCCCACCTTTGCCTTGAAACAACCACCATCCTGGGGCAGAGGCTGCCACAGGCTCAGCTCCAGCCTGTCCCAACAGGAAGAGCCAAACCCACTGCGGGGGCGAGGAGGGCCCCAGGTCAGCACCAGCACTGACAGCAATTTCAAAGCATCCTAACACCATAGCCCACAAGAGCGGGTGCCCAAAGCCCATCCTAGCCCCCAGCAAAGCTCAGCTGAGGAGAATGGAGCTGCCGACGTGGCAGCACCAACCCAGGGCAGGCCCAAGCCCCGCAGAGCTGCAGCAGGCTCTGACGTGCCAAGCAGAGCCCACCTGCTCCAAGCCCCAAGCCACGCTGTGGGCAGGCAGTGCTGATCCTGGCAGGGAAATGGGGCAGATCCAGGAAACAGTAGCTGGCAAGGAGCGATGGGGAGGCAAGTAGCAGCTCAGCCTGGATTTGGAGGGAAAAGGTGGTTGTGATTGTGCCAGAGAGCAAACCAGAGAGCAAACCCGGTCCCTCCTCCGGCTCTGCGTGGCGGGGCACAGATCCAGGCCAACAGAGGTGCTCCCAGCCCAGGCTCAGGAGGAGGCCTGCAGCTTGCAGAGCCCGTCGGCGTACTGGAACTGGGCCCCGTTCTCGTACTCGTACATGTCCAGGGCCACCTGGCAGCTCTCGCGCACCACGCGCTCCCGGTCGCCGGCGAAGGCGCGCAGGGCCCGCAGGCAGGAGGGCCGGGCGATGGCGCCCAGCGCCTCGGCGCACTCGTGCCGCACCATGGGGCTCTCGGCAGGGCTCTGCAGCGTGGCTGTCAGCTGGGGCACGCACGCCTCGTCCTGCAGCTGCCCCAGCACGTAGCCGACCTCGTGGCGGAACAGCGCGCTGCCGCAGCGCAGCCCTGCGGGACGGGGGACACTGAGCTGGGGCGCCCCAAAGGGGACCGGGGGGCCTCAGGACGCCTGGATGGAGCCCCCGCCTGAAAGCTGGGCAGGCCGAGGGTCACTGCCACAGCCCCGTGTACAGGAAGGGGTGTCCCACCCTGATCCCTCGTCCCACCCTCATCCCAGCCCTGTCCTGGGGCCTCCTTCGATGGCAGCACCCACTCCCCAGCAGAGCTGCTGCCCTGCACCTGCCCAGCTCCTGCCCCAGCACACGATGCTGCAGGGGATGGCAGCACGGTGAGGGACTCCAGCCCTCCGGGACCAAGCAGCTAGAGCAGGAGCTGACAGATCCCATCTTATGGACCTCAACAGTCCCAGATGCCTGGAGAGCCTGATTCACTTCCCTCAGGCTGGGGGTGGGTCCACACAGCTCCTGTGGTCTCCCCCTTTCCCACTCATGTAACATTCCCCTCTCCAGAACTATTCCCAAACACCAGCAGCCCCTGACTTTCCAGGCCAGCAGAGCAGGACCCCAAAAACCCTGGGCCAGATCTAACAATGGGTCAGACCAGATCACCATCACAGCTGGTGCCCTCCCTCCCTCCCTCAGGGAAGAGGGTCTGGAGGGTGGCAAGGGAGCTCTGGAACACCAGAGGCCACCCAGCACTCTGTAGTGTGGCAGGGAACAGCAGCCCTAGACACAAACACATGAGAGTAGCTCTGGCAGTCCTGGATTTGGGAAATTGAGCCCAGATTTGCCTGGACAGACCCACAGCAAGGACAGGCCCTCACCTTCTGCCAGTGCCAGCACAGCAGCCTGGCTCCCCACGTTCCGCAGGGCAAACATGGCCCGGTACCGGTCAAACAGTTCCTGGGACTCATCCAGGAGGATCTCCCGGAGCTTGGCAACATCTGTCTCCTCAGCAGGGGGAGCAGGATCTACAGAGAGGTATGGGCTGCTGCCTGAATTCTCCTTGTTGTTCTGCAGCCACTCCAGCCTCCTCACGGCCAGCTGACACGTCTCTGCCACCTGTGGGAACAGGGACACAGCTCTGGCTGCAGAGCAGCACTGGACAGCGCCAGGAGAAGCCCAGCATGCAGCAGGATGTCACTGTGATGTCCCCACCCACCTGCCCAGGCAGGACCAGCACTGCTGCATCCCAGAGGAAATGACCCCTCAGGAAGCTCACCTCGACCACTGGATCCTGGGAATAGCGTTTCAGGATATCCAGCACACCAGGGTTCCCAATAGCACCCAGGGCTTCACCTGAGGGATGTATCAGGATGTTATCAGGGTGTCTGCATGAAAAGAATCCTGCTGGGTCCTCTGGCAATGCCTTGTCTTGCTCTAAAGCACAGACACAGGCCTAACTGACCGATCCCAAATGGGGCAAACGTGGACACAGATTGGACTGACCGATTCCAAACAGGACAAACACGACAGGAGAAGCGTGGCCAGCAGGAACAGCAGGGCCTGGCCAGCAGGAACAGCAGGGCCTGGCCAGCAGGAACAGCAGGGCCTGACCAACCTGTCCTGTCAGGTCTGGCCAGGGGAGGTGGGGAGATGTTTTGTGACTCAGGGTTTGACACCCAAGCTGGATCAGGCCCCCATGAACTGCTCTGTACAGTGGGGGAAGCAGCCCCACACCCCACTTGCCAGCCAGCCCCTTGCCCTGCCCCTAGAGCCGCAGGAGCTGCCGCCGTACCTGCCTCGTGCCTGACCATGGCCTCCTGGGCCGTGTCCTCCAGCACGCGGATGAGCACCGGAATGGCCGCCTCGTCCTGCATCTGGCCCAGGCAAAAGGCCAGCTCGTGCTTCAGCAGCGCCGAGCTGTCCCCAAAGGCGCGGCTGATCCACTCCACCGCCGCGGGGCCGCCCAAGTTGCGCAAGGTGAAGAGGGCTCGGAACCGGGCGGGCAGGGGCTGCGCCGTGTCCACCAGCGTGCGGCCGATGGCCTCCACCTCCTGCTCCGTCACCATGGCGCGGACGGCTCCGGGCACACCTGGGATTCTGGGGGTGCTCCTCGGTCACACTCCTGCATCCGGGGAAGGGAGTCAAGGTGCACCCTCAGCGGCCAGCGGGCCCCGTGGCCGGGGGCAGGGCGGGCGGGAAGGGCCGCGGCCCGGCCTGTGCCGCAGAACCGGACCCCGGGGCCGACACCACACCGCGTGTCCGTACTCGGTTTCACCGGATACCCGGGACAGACATCGACCCTCTGGGGCAACC
>JBBMKD010000103.1:4756447-4772054 GCA_037834095.1 Argya squamiceps
GGATCCAGGGGCAGCCACAGCTGCTCTGGGCACCCTGTGCCAGGGCCTGCCCACCCTCACAGCCAACAATTCCTTCCTTTTATCCCATTTATCCCTTTCCTGTGGCAGTGGGAAATCAACCATTTCCCCTTGTCCTGTCGCTCCAGGCTCTTGTCCCAAGTCTCTCTCCAGCTCTCCTGGAGCCCCTTTAGGCACTGGAAGGGGCTCTGAGGAATCTCTGGAGCCTTCCCTACTCCAGGTCAGGCACATGTGATCCTGACACTCCCTGGAGCAGCTGCTCTGAGCTGTCTGCTCAGTGCCTGTTTGGGTTTACAGATGGCCTTGCCTACTCTGCCTTGCTGAAGAATGAACTCTTGGGAGCAGGGATCGAGAAGGTGCAGGACCCCCAGACAGAGGACAGGAGGCTGCAGCCATCCACCCCAGAGAAGAAATCTCTCTTCACTGTGAGTTGGTTACTTGCATTAACCCCAGTGGAGGTTGTGTGTGTGTCACAGGAGCAGAGCACAGGGCTCTGCCAGGCTGCACGTGCAGTGACTTGGTGTTGGGGCTTGACTGAGATCAGCTGTTGATAACAAATGTGGTGGCCTGCAAAGGGAACCTGAGTGTGTAGCAGGCAATGTGCTTCCTGTGTACTGGCAGGAGAGCTGGGTGGAGCCAGGCTTCTTGGACAGTGTGGTGAGTGGCCAAATCAGGCTTTTGGACTTGAGTGTTGCTGAGGGGGGGTTTTGTGTGGTTTTGAGAACCTGGGAAAGGAAAAACTGGGTGTTGGAATTGGCTTGGCAGCAGTGCAGGCTGGGAGTGATGCCCCAGGCCTCGGGCATGTTGGGGTCCTCACCAGGTGTGTTTCTTTATGCAGTACTCACTCAGCACAAAACGCTCCAGCCCGGATGATGGCAATGAGGTCTCACCCTATTCCCTGTCTCCTGTCAGCAACAAAAGGTAACACTGAGCCTCAGCAAACTAAAAGAAGGGAAGGGCTGGGACAGAGGGTTTGGTGAGGTTCTCTAGGACTTCTGTCTAAAAGTCTGAAATTGCAATTTGAATTTGGTTTGGAAATCTGGAGAGATAATTAATGAAACAGTCAAGTTCTAAGAATTTCTTCAGGCCCAACCTGCCTATGTGCTTGTAATGTCTTGGTCAGCTCTCAGTAATAATCACTTTATCTTTCTGCTTCATAGCTGCTTTGTAGAAGCAGAATCTAATTCCTTCCACTCTTGCTGCTGAGGAAGGGTTGTGCAGCCTTTTTGTCTCTGCATTTCTGTAGAAAATTCAGAGTGCTCTGGAAAGAGTCTGTAAAGAGTGGCTACACCTGTGCCTCCCATCTGCTGTGATTTGCAGATTCCTGTAGCTGTTTTTTTATCTGATTTTGTAAACAGTCAGAAGCTGCTAAGATCACCTCGAAAACCGACTCGGAAAATCTCCAAGATTCCTTTCAAAGTGCTGGATGCTCCAGAGCTGCAGGACGACTTCTACCTGAACCTGGTGGACTGGTCCTCTCTTAACGTCCTCAGCGTTGGCCTTGGGACTTGTGTTTACCTGTGGAGTGCTTGTACAAGTCAGGTAAATGGTCATCAGTGTCTGAAGATTGACTTGCCCATTGATGTAGGATTTTTCCAGTCTTCCAGAGCTGTGCAATGTGCTGTGTGAGGGCTTCAGCACTTGTCAGTGCTCTATCCCAAACACAGCACTGGTTTGTGTGACAAAACCACGTTTCTTACCCCGTTGTCCTCCCTGAAGGTAACCCGGCTGTGTGACCTCTCTGTGGAAGGCGATTCCGTGACGTCCGTGGGCTGGTCAGAGCGGGTCAGTATGACACTGTCAGCAAGGACAGCTGGGACATGGGTCACTTAGTCACTGTCATCATAGCTGTAGTTAACTCCCAGAGCTGTTTTTTCTCTGCTAGAAGAGAGGGGAAAGAGAGCAGCCTCTTGTATCTTGAGATTCTTGAGGCATTGCTAAGAGGAGTGGGAGGGAGAAGGAGCCAGTTTGCTTCTTCAGCTCTTGACAATAAAATGTTACAATAAATATATTCCAGACAGGCTGCTTGGGCCTCTCAGTGGGGAAAAACATGTAAGATGGAAGAACTTTGGATGCTTTCCATCTCGTGGGATTTATGTCAAGTCTTTTCGTCAACTTTCAGTTTTCTGGCTGTAAAAAAGTTTCCAGTTTTCTGCTCTGTTTTCTGGCTTTCTTCCTTGCTGTACTGATCCTGGCTGTCTGTTTGTCCAGGGAAACTTGGTGGCTGTTGGTACTCACAAGGGCTTTGTACAGATCTGGGATGCAGCTGCAGGAAAGAAGCTCTCCATGCTGGAAGGACACACAGCCAGAGTTGGTAAGGAGTGGGGAAGCAGAGGATTCTCAGGGGTCTCTCCTTCCTGATTGAACTTTGTTAGGCAGGGATCTGCTGGAAATAGAGAGCTCAGAGTACCAGGATTGGTGTTTATCCCCTGCTGTGTCTTGAGCAGGTTCAAAATATTATCATCTCATAACTCTGGTGTTCTGATCTGGGTGTGATGGTGGTTGGGTGTTGCAGCAGGTGTTTCCTCCTTGCTTGAGGCTTTTTGGGTTTGGTTGCAACATCTCTTCAACTGCTTCTGGCTTCCGATTTCAGCCCTGCTGGCAGCTTCACACTGAGATTTCCAGTTCCCTTTTTTGAGGGGCTGTTTTTTTCTCAGAGATGTTGTGAATCTAAACTCTGGGGTGAGATTTGGAAAATCCATGCACCTCCTAAGATCCATTTCTGTGCTTTACTGCACTGTGGAGTTGGTAATACCTGCAGTCAGTCTGTTTAGGGGAACCTCTATTTGTGCCCTGATCCTAGGACTGCAGAGAATGGATGTAAGGGAGGTCTGTAAGGAGTGGTTTGAGGTTTGTTAGGGTTGTTTTTTTTTCAAACCCTGGGAGCTGTAATGACTGCATTTTGCTTACCAACTCCTGCAGGAGTGGAACGGTTGGGCTTGACAATGTGGGCAGCAGTAACCATCCCTCTGTGCTGAGCACTGCTGAGGTCCCATCTCAAATCCTGGAGTCAGTTTTAGATCTCTCACAGCAAGAAAGGCATTGAGGGGCTGGAACATGTCCAGAGAAGGGAACAGAGCTGGGGAAGGGGCTGAAGCACCAGAAGCAACTGAGGGAGCTGGGGGTGCTCAGCCTGGAGAAAAAGAGGCTCAGGGGGACCTTCTGGCTCCCACAGCTCTCTGACAGGAAGATGCAGCCAAGTGGGGGTTGGCCTCTTCTCCCAGGGAGCAAGGGACAGGATGAGAGGGCATGCCCTCAAGCTGTGCTAGAGGAGGTTTAGATTGGATATTGGAAAAATTTCTTCATAGAAAGGTTATAAATCATTGGAACAGGTTGCCTAGGGCAGCGGTGGAGTCACCGTGCCTGAGAAGTGTTTAAAAGACATGTGGATGTTGCACTTGAGGACACGGTTGGTAGTGCTGAGTTGACCACTGGACTTGGTGACCTTAGGAGTCTTTTGCAGCCTCAGTGATGGTGTGATTGCATGACTCCTGCAGCACCCTCTGAAGCTGTGCCCCTGTTGCAGGTGCCTTGGCGTGGAACGCGGACCAGCTGTCGTCCGGGAGCCGGGACAGGATGATCCTGCAGCGGGACATCCGCACCCCCCCCCTGCAGTCTGAGCGCCGGCTGCAGGGACACAGGCAGGAGGTCTGCGGCCTCAAGTGGTCCACGGACCACCAGCTCCTGGCCTCGGGAGGGAATGATAATAAGGTATGTTCCTTCCAAGGGGTCACAGGAAATGTCACACCCCCTTTCTTTCTAGGGCAAGGGGAAATGTTGTCAAGTTGCACCAGGGGTGGTTCAGGTTGGATGTTATATTGCTGGAGGTGTTCAAGGCCAGGCAGGACAGGATTTGCAGCAATCTGGTCTAGTGGAAGGTGTCCCTGCCCATAGCAGGGGATGAAACTAGATGGGCTTTGAGGTCCCCTCCAACCCAAACTGTTGTATGATTCTATGATTAGGGAAAAAATTTCTTGGCTGAAAGAGTGGTTAAGCGTTGGAACAGGCTGCCCAGGGCAGTGCAGGAGTTGCCATTCCCGGACGTGTTAAAAAACAAGTGGATAGGGCACTTTGCAATATGGTTTATTGGGCACGGTGGGATTGGGTCGAAGGTTGGACTTGATCTTAAAGGTCTTCTACAACCTTAGTGGTTCAGTGATTCTTTAAGGATGTTTGGCCTCTCCAAAAAAGACCTTTGTTTTGGTTGTTGGACTATGACCAAATATAAATCATGCTAGGCTTCTACTCTGTCTTCCTAATAAAATGAAAAAGGCAGATTCAATATTGCTTCTGTACTTGGCTAATTAAATCTCTAGCTTGGCTCAGGGGGTTGAGTTCAACAAAGCCACTGCTAAGCTGCTCTTCCTGGCTTTGTTTGGTTAGTGTATGGTTAGGTTTGTTGCAGTAATGTTCGTGTGCAGCAGGATCCTGAGGTAGAGCTCTGTGAGTTTTCATACCTGTAATGAGGCTTGCAGCTCACTGAGCACCATATGGGAGAAGCATCTGTCACAAAAAAGCAGTGTTCCAAGCCCTTTGGAGTGGGTTGTTAGGCAGGGAATGTGCCCAGTGCCTGTGTGACAGCATGGTTGGACTGAGTTCCTCCTGCTGAGAAAAACTCCTAATGAACTGAGCAGATTTCTAGATGTGTTCTGGAATGATACAGCCAGAAAGGCAACAGAAGGGTCTGAGGCCCCCTTTAGTGATGCCATTGCTTTAGATTTATTCCCTT
Source organism: Argya squamiceps (assembly GCA_037834095.1). NCBI lineage: Eukaryota > Metazoa > Chordata > Aves > Passeriformes > Leiothrichidae > Argya > Argya squamiceps. Next base: position 4,761,195 of record JBBMKD010000103.1, read on the forward strand.
ACCTTAGGGCCTTTTCCTGCCATGTGGCCTGGGGATTGGACACCTCCTCAGCTGAGTGTAGTGCCAGGGTGGTTGTAACTGCCCCATCCCTGGAAGTGTTCAAGGCCAGATCAGATTGGTCTAAGAGCAACCTGGTTCAGTAAAAGATATCCCTGCCCATGGCAGGGATTTGAACTGAATGAGCTTTAACCAACCCAAACCATTCCATCATTCTGTGAAGTGCAGAGTGGAGCTGAGCATGTCTGGGCAGAGCTGTGGGAAATCAGCTCGTTGCCCAGCTGTCCTCATCGGTCCCGTTGTGGCTTGTGGCTGTAGTGGACGCGTGATTGAGGCACAGTTTTGATCACGTCTCTTCTCTCTGCCAGCTCCTTGTCTGGAATCACTCCAGCCTGAGTCCTGTCCAGCAGTACACAGAGCACCTGGCAGCAGTCAAAGCCATTGCCTGGTCCCCACACCAGCACGGGCTGCTGGCCTCGGGCGGGGGCACGGCCGACCGCTGCATCCGCTTCTGGAACACGCTGACGGGGCAGCCCCTGCAGTGCATCGACACCGGCTCCCAGGTCTGCAACCTGGCCTGGTCCAAACATGCCAACGAGCTGGTGAGTCCTGCTGGGCTGTGCTGGCCATCAGCCTGCTGTGGGCAGGGAGGCCAAGGGCAGCCTGGCTTGTACCAGCAAGGGTGTTGCCAGCAGGACTAGGGCAGTGACCACCCGCCTGTTCTGGGCACTGCTGAGGCGCCTCAAGTGCTGGGGTCAGTTTTAGGCCCCTCACAGCAAGAAAGACAGTGAGGGGCTGGTGCATGTCTGGAGAAAGGAACAGAGCTGAGGAAGGGGCTGGAGCACAAGTCTGTTCAGGACCAGCTGAGGGGCTTCAGCTTGGAAAGAAGGAGGCTCAGGGGGGACCTACTCTCCCTCTGACAGGAGGGTGGAGCCAAGTGAAATTCAGGCTCTTCTTCCAGGTAACAAGCGACAGCTCAAGAAGAAATGGCCTCAAGTTGCACCAGGGGAGGTTTAGGTTGGATATTGGGAAAATTTCTTCATGGTGATCAGGCATTGGAACAGGCTGCCCAGGGCAGTGGTGTGGTCGGTAGAGTGTTAGACTTGATGATCTTGGAGGTCTTTTCCACACTTAACAATTCCATGATTCTATGATGAATGTTCCCCTCTCCCCTTTCAGGTGAGCACCCACGGATACTCCCAGAACCAGATCCTCGTCTGGAAATATCCCTCATTAACTCAAGTAGCAAAGCTCACAGGGCACTCTTATCGAGTCCTGTATCTGGTGAGTGATGGCCATGGCTCTGTAGCTGCTCACCTGGCTAGAGGTGTGCTCAGATGGGACCCAAAGCAGCAGTGCCAGTGGCACCATAAGCTGCCTGGATGGGAATGTGAACACTCCCATGAGCAGTGGAAAACTCTGTCGTGTTTCTGTGCCTGCAAGGGACACTTTGATTTGCTGCTGTGGAAATGTGAGGCTTTGTTAATGATAGCAAAGCCTGCCAAACTCTCCTGAGGAAACATCTGAGTTTTCTTCTAAGAAAACTCTTCTAAGCCTGGAGAAGAGAAGGCTCCATGGAGACCTTCCAGTGCCTAAAGAGGCTCCAGGAGAGCTGTAGAGGATCTTTGGAAAATGATCTGGAATAGCAGAACAAGGGGGAATGGCTTCAGACTCCCACAGAGCAGGGTTAGATGGGAAATTGGGAAGAAATTCTTCCTGTGAGGGTGAAGGGGCCCTGGCACCAGTTGCCCAGAGCAGCTGTGACTGCCCCTGCATCCCTGGAAGTGTCCAAGACCAGGCTGGCCAGGCCTTGGAGCAACCTGGGATAGTGGAAGGGAGTGGAATGAGAAGAGTTTTAAGGTCCCTTCCAACCCAAAATATTCTGGGATTCTGTAATTTTACAAAATACTGGCTTCTCTCCTTGCTCCCAGAAGACTTTCACACCACTGATGACTGTTTCCCAGGGAATTAAACATTTGTTGTGGGTAATTCTGGTCCTTCTCATATCTGCTGTTACTGTTACATGGGGTATCAGCAGTTCACGACAGTGCTGACAAATGCTGATAATGTTTTGAGAGGTAGATCCCAATGTAAGCAACCAATAGAGCCAGAAAATCCAGTCATATCATCTTCCTGCCTTCAGGCATGTTGGTAATCCTGGGAGGAACAGCCTCAGTACACGTGGCTTGGATTTCTGACCACAAGTATTTTTTCCACAACACTCCCTCCATGTGTTCCATAGCTGCACCATGAGGTGCAGGTGCCCAAATTGCACCTGAGGCTGCATGAGGCACCTGGAAGCAGGGGTGGCTGGCTTCTCACTGCTGAGTAGGAAGGAGAGTTAAATTTCTCCTGCATTCCAACAGAGACTTGTTTTCAGCCTCAAAAATGTGCCAGGTGCTAAAGGTCGTTGTCTTGTCTTCAGGCAATGTCCCCTGATGGGGAGGCCATTGTCACGGGAGCTGGAGACGAAACCTTGCGCTTCTGGAACGTCTTCAGTAAAACTCGCTCAACAAAGGTAATGCCAGCCCTGGGGGGCTGCCTGGGGGAACTCAGGCCACGTTGGCTCTGCTCTGCTGCCTCCTCTCTGGTCCCTTCCTGCAGATCAAGGGCTGGGGCAGTGAAGGATTCAGCTTTGCTGAGATTTAAGTAAAAGGTCACCCTGTGTGCTTGAGACAGGTGTGACACAACATCCGTCTCCAGGCAGGTCCAGGGCTGCTGAGCAGAGCAGCATTTCAGGGGCCTCAAACAAGCTGGGAGCTGGGGGTGTCCAGCTGGAGATGAGAAAGCTCCACGAAGACCTTACAGCCCCTTCTAGTGCCTAAAGGGGCTCCAAGAGAACTGGAGAGGGACTTTGGACTGGGGCCTGGAGGGGCAGGACAAGGGGAAATGGCTTCCCACTGCCAGAGGACAGGGCTAGATGGGATATTGGGAAGGGATTCTTCTTGTGAGGGTGGGAAGGCCCTGGCACAGGGTGCCCAGAGCAGCTGTGGCTGCCCCTGGATCCCTGGAAGTGTCCAAGACCAGGTTGGATGGGGTTTGGAGCAACCTGGTGTAGTGGCCGGGGGTGGAAGGAGATTAACTTTAAGGTCCCTTGAAGCCCAAACCATTCTAAGATTATCCCCTGCCTCTTTACAAAACTGCTTAAAATGGGGATTTGAATGAAAATGGGATCATGGATTCTGCCAGTGACAACTCACCATCACCAAAAGCAGATTGTGCCTGATGTTCTGAGAGCTTTTTTGGGTGCCTGGCAGTGGGATTTGGAGGAGGGGACTGGGACAAGCTGGCATTGCTCTGGGGGTCTCCCAGTTCTTGTCATCTCTGAGGTACAGCTGCCTGCAGAGCTCTGGGAATGGCACTCTGGCCAGCTTCACACTTGTTACCATCTGGAAGAAATCCATGGGTATATTTATGGTGTTGGACTTTGATTTGTGAACTGGGATCATGCCCTGACCTAGAGATACCAGATTAAAAACAAACCAACCCAGAAGCACGTGGAGTAACAGCTATTTACCCTCTGCTTTGTCTTCTCTTGTCAGGAGTCTGTATCTGTGCTCAACCTCTTCACCAGGATACGATAAACCCCCTCCCTGTGCCCCGGGAACCTACAGCCTGACATTCCAGGATCAGACCACTCCCTCGGCGTGCATGGACCCCGGAGCCCAGCCAAGGGGAGGGAGAGCTGTGGGACTGGAGGAGGACCCAGCTCATTAAATATGTGCTTGTGACCCACTGCTGGGCAGTATTTGGGATGGGGTGGGGAGGGGAGGGAACTGCCAAAGGTTATTGGATTCATCCTTCATAAAGGGAAATGGGTACAAGAGAAATGTTACCCCAGCATCCTGCAGCCGCCAGGATGATACTGGGGAGGACTCGTGTGACATGGACCATTGAGGCTGGAGCGAGGCCATCCCCACTGCCATGGTGTGCCTCCTGAGAGAGGAGGATATCCTTGCTGCTGTGGGAAGGGGTTTGACGTGCTGCTCTGTGTCCTAGAGTGACATTTCTAGAGGCAGGAGCCAGCCAGACTGGTCCGGTACAACTGGTGCGAGGGGCACAGCTCCAGGCTGGGCATCTAAGGGCTTTGTTCATAGCCTGGCATCCCCATTCCAGGAAGAAACTGGAGAACTGCCTACTATTTTCCTTTTTTTTTCTTCATTTTTTCCCCCCAGGCAGGTACTGTAGTACTTGACATGATCATTCCATAAGACAGGTTGATTTTTCTGGCATGTTTGACAGCTGCCTCCGAACAAATACACTGTGGGGCTCTAAACTTTGGAGGAGACTTGAAAAAGCTTCACATCTAAGGGAGCAGGTTCAGGAAGTTCTGTTTCATATTCTGGGCTGATCCTGGGAGTTGCCAGAGAGGAGAAGCAAGGACTTTATAAAAATAGAAGCCCACTCAACCACCTGTACATGTGGAGCTTCCTTTGGTGCCACCAGCTGGGTGCCTTGCTCTGGAGTCTCCCTGAAGGTCGTATTTTTGGGCCAAGCAGGGCCTCTTCTGGCTGCAAGAGGGGTTCTCCTGAGCAGGGCTGCAGTGTTCTTTTTTGTTATCTCCAAGTCCCAGACAGGCCCCTGCTGTTGAATTTTGGTGTGTGGTTTGGGGTTTTTAGGTTGTGTGGGATGAGAGTTCTGGCTGGTGTTGGAGCTCGTGGGGTGTAACACAAATGCCCTCTGTGTGTGTGTGTGTGTGGTGCTTTTAATTTAAAAGAAGCTGTGAGGCTGCACAGCCTGTTCCATCTGACGTGTGCCTGTGCCTGCCCTGCCCAGGCCCTGCCTGCCACCTGCCCTCTCCCAGCGTTGCTTCCTGTTCCCTTGTGGAATTCCCTGGCTGTGTATATAGACTTGTCCTCTCTGTAGATTGCATAGGTAATGCTTTCTCTTTTTTTTCTTTGTTGTTCTGTCTTCTCTCCCTTCTTTCCCTAAAACCAGATGATAAGAATATGATTGTCCCCTGTAGCACCAGTATCCTTCAGGTGAGACAAGGTGTGAGAAGGCCAATACAGCCTTGACCACATGTGCCATCACACCAGTGCCTGGGTGAGGCTGGTGGTGCTGTGCCTGTGTTGCACACAGTGGGAGTCACTGGTGAGGAGCTGGTGTGCTGGGAGCCCCCTGGCAGCTCCCAGTCTCCCAGGCCCACAGGCCACTTTGTCATCTCACAGTCTCACTTGACACCAAAATGGAATTTCCATGGAGTTTCTGAAACACTGATTGAGTGCACCTGCCTTAGTGTAGCTCTGGCCGTGGGACATGAGGCATGGTTTGAACTCACCCTGGCCCATCTTGTGTTTGTTCCACTTGTGGGCACTGTTCCACATCACTGCTGGTTGGGAGCACCCCAAAGCACCCAGGAGGTGTTAAATTGAGTTGGATCATTAAGCTGGGGAATGGGTTTGAAGCAAAGGGTCACCTGAATCAAGAGGGGGTCTGTTGTGGGTGTCATCACCTGGGGAAAGGGCTGTTCAGGGGGGCTGGGGAGGCTGGTGGCTGTGCTGTGGATTTTCCTGTTGTGGATTGCCTCCTGCTGAGTAGCACTGTGTGAATCCCCAGGACACACTGCTTTCCCCTCTGGGAGAAGTGTAGGTGCTTGGGTTGGGGGCACATAGGACATCTCAGCCCATTCTGGAGCAGGAGGGAGCCAGGCACCCAGCTGGGGTGCAGAGTGAGTGTGGTGATGATGGGGCTCCCCAGTGCCCTGGGGCTCCCACAGGAGTGGATTTGCCTCTCACCCTGTGATGGGGGAACTTCCTCAAGGAGTCCCAGAAGCTGCTGGGGGGAGTGGCAGTGCTGTGGGGTGGGCAGGGCCAGGTGAGCACTGCAGCCACTGCCCAGTAGTCCCAGCTGCAGAGCAGGGATAGCTCCTCATTGCTCTGTCCCCCACCATTGTCCCCTCTCGTCAAGGACTTTCCCAAACTGCATCTTGTGTCTACATCTCACTTTTCTGTCTGCCTTGGGAGCAGGTTAGCTCGTGGTGGCTTCTCTTATTGCACATGGCAGGGAGGCTGGTGATTTCTAGGCCAGGGCAGTTCTGTGGGCACACACGTTGGTGACAGCATGGCAAGAACAGGCTGCTCACCCTGACCTGGCTGTCAGAGTCCAGTACAGCCACCTTCTCTGCCCTGCTCCCAGCTGCCAGGCAGGAGCTCCCATTGTATCCGTGTGAAGGTGGGTGTGTGCAGTGTCTCAGGGTGATACTGTCACTGTCACCTGCTGCTCAAGAGGGAAAAGGGCAGAGTCGAGGTAATGTGTCAGTGTGTGTGACCTTTGGGCACTGGCTCAGGCACAGGGTCCTCCCAGAGCTGGGTGACAGAGTCTGTGGCATCGTTGTATCCCAGGTGTCATGTGATGGAAAACAAACATGGAGCACGCTGTAACTTTCTCATGTAAAGCGATTGAACTGGCATTAAACAGGTTGTGAATTTATTGGGATTGGTCTCCATGACTCCACTTTGCTTCTCCACAGCAAAGGGTGCAGCAAGTCCCCAGGGTCCCCACCCCACCTCTGCAGGTACCAACTTTCATGGCACAGCTCTCACCTGAGGTTTATTGCTCCCAGCTTCCTGCTTGTGTTTGCTCTCCTGCTGCAGGGAAAGGACACAGTTCCCCTCCCTGCCCTTCCCTGAGCCCCCCAGCATGGCAAGAAGGAGGGAAAGGGGCCCCTGGCTTGGCACAGCCCCTTCTTGGTGTGGGGCAGTTGCCAGGAGATGGCTGCAGCAAGGCTGGGGGTGCAAAGCCCCTCAGTCCTGCAGGCCCTCGAGTCGGGAATGCTGCTGTCCCCATGTCCCCAGCACCCCCTCCCTGGGCACTGGAGCCCTGTGGACAGGGGACACCTTTCCTGTGGGGTACAGCCCCGTGCCCCCACACCTGTGCCTTGTTCCAGCCCTCGGGAGGGACATGGAACCCTGGCAGCTCCCTCCCCCCAGTGTCTTATGCTGTGGGGACCAGGTCTGCTGCTGGAAGACCCCCCTGGGCTGGGTGGTGTGGGGCAGAGCTGCTCCATGGGGCTGAGCAGGATGAGGAGGGGGAGGATCCCAGACCTTGGCATCACCCACTGCTGCTGCCCCAGCCCACAGAGCTGAGCTGTGGGTCTGGGGAAGGGATGCCCCAGGAAATGGCACAGAGAAAGGAGCTGTCAGTGCCTCAGTTTCCCCACCTGGTGCTTGGAGGAAGACCCAGGCCCCTTGACTGGCCCAGAATGGGATTAAGCTCCGGGGCTTTGGGCTGGGTGGGGTGGAGGTTCTGCTGTGTCCCCACCTCCAGCTTATGCTCAGAACCTGTGGGAACCCATTGTCCTCCCCACTGTGTACCTGTGACCCTGCACCTGCTGAAACCCCTTCCTCTGGCAGGTGAACCCCGTCCCAGGGAAGGAGCAGGGTAAGAGCCAGGGCCTGGCCAGCTGCAGGGCCCTGGGGCTCCCTGGTTGCACCCCCCCCTGCCCCCTTCCCCCCTGTCCCCCATTGTCACCAGCAGTCAGGGGACTGCTCAGGGTCTTCTGCTGTTCCCTGGACCCCTGGGACATCAGCACCTGGAGCTGCCTCCCCACAGCAGTCAGGGCTAAATCCCCTGGTCCTGCTGTGTCCTGGTCTGTTACGGGGAGCAGGGGGTGTGTGATGGGGGATTGGTTCAATGCTCATCCTGTGGCATCTGGCCCAGCAAATAATAAGTATTAATATAATGCAGATTTTATTATTTTTATTAATAGAATATTCTGTTCTCTGTAGCCCTGCCTTGCCTGGGGCTTGGCCCCCTATGCCTGCCCCACTTTGGCAGGGAGGGCTGGGTGGGGGTTGGTGCTGACTCCAGCCTCCTTTCCCTGCTCTGTCCCCCGCCAAGAGCTCCCTGGGTCTCCTCTGCTGCTGCTCAGGGTGGGCAGACAGGGGGAGTGAGATGGAGCCTCACAGCCCACATGGGGGCCTCGTGGGGGGCTGGAAGGCACTTGGTGACAGAGCCCCCCCTGGGAGGCCAAGGAAGGGCTCAGAGCAGCCCCTGATCCCCCAGCTGGAGCTCTGTTGATGGTCCTCAGTGGCCTCACGTTGTCTTGTACCTGGGGGGAGGCAGGGTGAGGGGGAGTCTGCTGGGGACAGAGGCCCCCCCCACAGCCCACCACTCACTGCTGTGACAGGTTGAGGTCTGGCCAAGCCCCCACAAAGGTCAGCTGCTGCTCCAGCTGCTGCTCCAGCTCCGCGATGCGCAGACCGATGTACCCCGAGGACAGCAGCAAGGCCACCATGCTGGGGACAGGCCAGCGTGAGCCAGGGGGAGCAGGGTGGTGACACGGGGCAGGAGCAGTGCCCCAGTGCTCCCGTGTGCTCGCCCTGGGGATGGGGGTCTGAGGGGAAATGCAGGAACCCCCGCCTGCCAGTGCCACCCTGGAGAGGCTGTCGGGGCTCACAGGGCTGGGGACTGGGGGTGTGAGCAGGTCCTGGGGACTCACAGTAGCAGGTAGATGGTGATGATGATGTTGAGAGGGCTCAGCTGGAGGTTTATCCGGGAGCGAAGTGCAGTGGCCCAGGCCCAGAGTACAGTGTGGGGTCCCCCTGCCAGGACAAGGCAGTGTTAGTGGCACCGAGAGTCTGTGCTCAGCTCTGCCAGGGTGTAAACCTCCAGGATCATCCCCCCATCCCGAGCCCCCTGACCCACCCCAGAGGCCACGTGTCTCTGCTGAGGGTACCCATTCACTGCTGCTGGGAACCAGGAGGGCCACCCCATCATCCTCGTCCTCCGCCTGCCTTGATCTCGGGTTTGGCTTATCTGCAGGTGACCAGGAGACACTCGATGAATGCCCCAGGGAGTGGTCTGGGTGTCCTGGGGGCACACGGGGCCACAAGGAGCCGATCCTGCACTCCCTGAAGCTGTGGGAGATGCTGGTCGGGGGGGCGAGGGCCCCGTGGTCCCTCCCAAGCCAAGCGTGTCTGGGGAGGAGGAGCAGAGCCCAGAATTGCCAATGGGACACGAATGCAGGCAGGGACACGAGCAGGGCTGTCAGCATGCAGGGGTGCACCAGCGTGGCTGCTCACCCAGGGATTCGTGGAGGCTGTTGGGCTCTGGGGTGTTCTGTTCCAGGTCTGACTGGTTCGAGGTCTGGAAGAGGACAAGCCCTGTCATGATGTGTGTCCCCAAGGCACCTGCCCCACTGCCATGGGGACATGGGCAGGACCTGTGTCACCGACAAGAAGGAAGGTTCCTGGGGTCTGCACTGCCCCGGGCCGAGGCTTTTCATGTTTCCCCCCCACGTCTTCCCAGGGGCCACTGCACCATCCAGGGGTCTGGGACCACCCCTCCTCCTGCTGCACCTTCCTGCCCTCCATTCCCTAGCCTTACCTGAGACTTCCTAACGGTTTCCTCATTGCTCACGGAGTCTCGAGGGCTCTGGCCGCTGTCCTGAGCAAGGAGAGATGAAGGGAGGTGCCCTGCAATGGATGGATGGAGCCCCCCTCCCCATCCAGTCCTACGTACCTGCAGGTGTTTGCAGACTGACCTCAGGAGCTGGTACGTGGCCTCTCGCTGGCGCAGGGACAAAAAGAGGAACTGCCAGGGAGCAGGAAGGGGATTTGTGCCAAAGCTGTCCCCTCGGTCATGGCCAAGAGCCCACGGGGACCAGGACACTCCAAACAGCCCCAGGTGAGGCTGTTCCCCAGCACTGTCCCCAGTCTCACCTTCTCCCCCTTGGCTGTGCGGATGCTGACTGCGTTGGGCACCAGCAGCGCTGTGTTGGTCTTTTTGATGGCTGAGATGGAGGCAACAGGGATGACAGCCTGTGCCGGGGGGACAGGCTGTGTCACCGTGTTCCCAGCTGCCACCTGTGCCCCTGCCTGTGCCGCCGGCCCACGCCCACCCCAGCCCACCTTGATGTCCTTGAGCAGGAGGTTGGAGTGGAAGCAGATGTGGCGGGAGGACACGTAGAGGCGGCCCTGGTAGGGCACCTCTCTCTGCCAGGCGCACGAGAAGCAGCCCAGCAGCACGTCCTGCTCGACGAGCTCCCCGAAGGCCCGGCGGTAGCTGCTGTCCTGCTTGCTCAGCTGCAGGAGGTCATGGGGAGTGGTGCTTGGGGCATACTGCAGCCCCTTGTTCCATCACCACGTCTGCCACAGAACCGGGACAAGGCGCCCCCGGCCCCCACCCCAAGAGAGTGTCCAGCCGAGATGATGGGGCTGGGGCTGGGGCCGGGGTCCTGCTCCTCAGCTCTGGTACCCCAAGACTCACCAAGGGAGATGGGGGTCCCTGCCTGCCTGTCGCCACCTCCTCTGTCTCCTTGCCGGAGGACTCATAGGTCTTGGATCTGCAATGAGGCATCAAAGGGGGTGACTCGAGGGGCACTCGAGGGTGGGATGTGGGACTGGGGTGTGGGATGCATCCCCATGAGGTGCAGCACCCACCTGGTGAGCTTGGGCGGCCTCAGATGGGCACTTCCCCTCTCCTCCAGGCTCTGCCACTGCTTCTCCCCCAGCCCCTCCCGCCTGCTGCGCCTCAGCCTCCCCGACATGAGGGATGAGTCCGACAGCTGAGGGGAGAAGAGGGCAGGCTGTGGGGACAGTATTCCTGCAGCACAGAAGATCCCAGTGTCACCAACCTGTCCCTCCACCAGGGAGGACATGGGGACGGGGCTCAGGCCGCGCCGGGACCGAGACAACAGAGCTCACCCGGCCGCATGACCCCTTTGCCTGTCTCGTGGTATCATGTGCTGCCTGGACCCCCGTGGGCAGCGGGGGCTGGGGTTACGGGGGAAGTGGTGACCTCTGTACCGGCAGGCGACAGAAAAAGTGATCCCTGGACCGGGGGCTGCCGGCCGGTGCTGGTCCTGGGTGCGGGAATGCATGGCCTGTCTGACTCCAGAGGGGCAGGGAACGCGGCTGC
>JBBMKD010000103.1:4777921-4791558 GCA_037834095.1 Argya squamiceps
GGTCTCTCACACACACTCTCTCTCACACACACACACCCACACACTCTCTCACACACACACACACTCTCCCAGGGTTACACAATCTCTCTTTAAGCCCCACCCACCCGCACGCGAGCGCCGCTCCCATTGGCTGTCCTGTCTCGGGGGCGGGGCACCGAGCACGGACCAATCATTTGTGTCCAGCGCTGTTCGGCGGCCCCGTCTCTGTGCGGGCCCGCCATGGCTGCTGAGGGCGGACGGCCGTCCTTGTCCCTCCGCCCCTCAGGACGCCGCTCTCCGAGAGGCCGGCCGGGAGCGGCGCCGGCCACCCCCCGAACCTGCTCCAGCCTCCGCTGTGGCGTCCCGCACCCCAGAGCGAAGCCCACCCTCATCCCAGGGCCATCAACGCTGCGGTTGTTTCTCTTTCCTTTTTCTCCTCCTTTATAAAGTGCCGTTTGTATGTATTGACCTTACAAAAGCAGGTTAAAATCTCGGGCCGGGCGCCCCCTTCTTCTGGGGCTGCCCCGGCCTGGCCTAGGTCCTTCTAGTGTTCATTGCGCAGGTGAGAGGTGACAGGTGACCCTGCACCGGTCACACCACACCATGGACAGCCTTCATCGGCCCGCTGGGGCCCGGGACACAAGAGTCCAGGACGGGGACATGAGTCCAAGGTGGGAATACGAGTCCAGTGCAAGGAGACAGGGTGGGGGTCACCCCCCTCCCCAGAGCCCAGGGGCCCCCAGGGCAGGGGACCCTCCAGACTCGGAGTGTGGCACCGTGGTGGCCACGGACATTGTGGCCACGGACGCAGCCCTGAGGACACAGTGGCCAAGGACACAACCCCACTCAGTTGACGGTGCTGCTCTGGCTCTCTCCCTCAGCGCTCCCAGTGCCACTTTCAGCGGTGGTAGCGCTGCTTGGCCCCTGCAGGACGACAGCACCTGGAGGAAGAAGAGGAAGGGACAGATCAGGAGAGATGGCAGCATGGGGTGACCCACACGTGCTGGCCTGGCCCGCCTGGACTCTTCTGCTAGCACCAGGAGCCTGACCCAGCAGGGAACCAAGCAGCATGAGGGGTCTGTCCTGTTCTCCTACCCCACAGCAAGGCACTGGCACGCAGACAGGCAGAACAGGCACTGAGCAGTGGTGTTGGCTTCCCAGCCTGGCAAAGGTCACCCCACTGTCCCCCAATGTTTGCTGCCAGCACACGGACATCCCTGACACCCCTTGGAGCCCCAGGGCCATGACCGGGCCAGGGGTGTGTTGCCCCTCAGAAAGACACAGCAAGCGGACACAGCCCCTCTCTGGGGGCAGCAGTGGAAGCAGGACAATGGCTCTGCCCCGTGTCCTACCATGAGGGTTCCCCTGCAAGCGCGGCCACAGCCAGCCCAGTGACGACAGGGCTCCCACTGCTGCCCCACTGGGGCCATCTGCAAAGACACTGTGGCTTTAGCCGAGGCTGGCACTGACCACAGGGCTCCCAGTGCCCCCAGCCCCACACTGGGCTGCCCCCAGGCCCTCAGCCCCACACTGGGCTGCCCCCAAGCCCCCAGCCCCACACTGGGCCGCCCCCAGGCCCCCAGCCCCACACTGGGCCGCCCCCAGGCCCCCAGCCCCACACCGGGCTGCCTCCAGGCCCCCAGCCCCACACCGGGCTGCCTCCAGGCCCCCAGCCCCACACTGGGCCGCCCCCAAGCCCTCAGCCCCACTCACGGTAGCGGATCCGGATGGGCCACACCATGATGCAGCACAGCGTGGTGACAGCAGCGATGGCAATGCCACCAGTGACCAGCACCATCACCCAGCGGTAGAAGCCGACACAGGCAGGGCAGCACAATTCAGTCCTGTGAGGACAGGCAGGGATGTGCCTGGGGGCTGGGACTGGAGTCCCAGGCTACAGGCAGTGGTCCCATGTCCTCACATCAGGCAGGACTGGTTCCCACTGGGATGTGAGGGAAAGGCCCAGGGCAAGGATATCCCCAGGGAATGGCTTGGGCTACCCTCGTCCAAGGCTGGGAGAGAAGGTGAAGAAGAGTTTAAGACAAATCAGAGCCAGACAAGAGAAGGCTCCAGGGAGACCTTAAAGCTCCTTCCAGTGCCTAAAGAGGCTCCAGAAGAGTTGGAGAGGGACTTTGGACAAGGGCCTGGAGGGACAGGACCAAGGGGGAATGGCTTCCAACTACCAGAGGGCAGGGCTAGATGGGATATTGGGAAGGAATTCCTCCCTGTGAGGGTGGGCAGGCCCTGGCACAGGTTGCCCGGAGCAGCTGTGGCTGCCCCTGGATCCCTGGCAGTGTCCCAGGCCAGGCTGGGGGTGTTTTGGAGCACCCTGGGATAGTGGAAGGTGTCCCTGCCCATGGCTGGGGGTGGAAGGAGATGAGCTTTAAGGTCCCTTCCAATGCAAACCATTCTGTAATTCTATAAATCCGAGCTTTTTCCCTCCCGTGCCTCTTGCTCCAACCCTGGAACATCTCCTCGTGGCCCCCAAGTGATAGGGCTCCCAGCTCTGGAGAGACACTTACGGGCAGGGATGCAGGTTCTGGATCAGCATCACAGCCAGGCCATTGGCCATCTTGTCCGTGAAGCTCATGGCACCGTAGACAAACGCGCTGCTGTGCTGCAGGAGGAGAGGGAACCACGCTGCTGGGCCACGCTGCACCACCCAGCCCTGTGTGCCCTCTCATGGGCAGAGCCCTCACTGCAACAGAGCAGCAGAGCACGGGGCACAGCATTCACAGGGCACAGCACACGGGGCTGCCCAGCAGAGCCCCCTCTCAGCGTCCCCATCCCCTAAGCCCAACCAGTGCCCACCCAGACTGCGGGTTCTGTGCCCGCCGTGACCCCCCGCTCCATCCCAGCAGGAACAGCGGCCGTACCGTGTTGGTGCCAATGAGATCTGCAGTCATAGACAGGGAGGTGACCAGGATGGTGGCTGAGCCAGCCCCGAGCAGCACTGCCAGCCCGTAGATCTCATCTCCTATGGGCCTGGCCAGGGCCACCCAGGAGGCGAAGGCCAAGACCACCAGGATGCCCACAAAGTAAGTCAGCTGTGATGGGAATGGGCAGAGGGAGAAGGGTGAGTTCAGACATCAGCTGGCACTTGGTGAGGGAGGAGCAAGCAGGGAGGGCACGGGGCCAGCATTGCCTAGGACCCATGAGGGACAGCCCGGGCTCTGTCCCAGCTGTATTTAAATAAGGAGACCCCAAAAGCAGGTCCTTGCTGTGCTCCAGGCTGTTCTGCAACCCAAGGAGCCCCGGCAGAGTTGTGGGAACATGTCTGTGAGGGCAGGGGACATTCCACTGGCACCCAACAGCACTCAGGGGACACACTGCAGGGGCATGTCCCTCCTGCTGGCATTGCAGACCGTGTTCCCACCCAGGCCAGTGTAGCCAGACCCCCCCTGCCTCTGATGGGCACCACAGGGCTCTGCAGCCCAGTCAGGCCTGCATGGGACACGGTAACTCTGGGCCAGCATTGCCTTCCCCAGAGATGTACAAGACCCTGCCCCAATCCTTGCCCACAATCCCCAGACCCAGCAGGACCCAGATCCCTATCCCTGCCCACCTCCCCCAGTCCCAGCAGGACCCACACTGCCACCCCACACCCACCACCCCCAGTCCCAGCAGCACCCATGCTGCAGGGGTTGGTTGCTGGCAGAGGGTCCTAGAGGGGTCCCAACTCTCCAGCTCAGGTGTTCCAGGAGCTTTGCTCACAGCCAGGATTTGGCCCCGGGCCTCTCCTGGGGTCAAACTCCAACCTCTCCAGCACCCTGGACTCACATTCCGACCAATCCATTTGTTCACAGGCTTCATGAGGAATGAGGAGAGGAATCCACTGATGTACATCACTAGGGGAATGGTGGCAATGTACTTCTGCAAGGCACAAGGGCAGCAGAGAGGAGATGAGCCCCAGGCCACATCAGGGCACCTTCCCACGTGTCCCTGGACCTGCCCTGTGCCCACCTTGGAGAGCAGCAGCGAGTTGGTCAGGTACATGGCGATGTAGGTCTGGGACAGGTTGACGATGAGGCGTGTGGCCATGTAGAGCACGGCGACCTGGGAGGGGCCAGGGCCAGGGCATCACCACTCAGCCTGTGGGAAGGACCTTCCCTGCCCAGCTGTCATGGCACAGGTGCCCAGCAGGAAGGGGATGGCCCCTCTGAGGTGCTGGATGGATGCCCAGAACGCCCTCTCTCTCCACCCCACACCTGGGCAAGTCCTGTGGCTGCAGGACACTGAGGGTGCCCAGGCAGGACAGCAGCCCAGGCCAGGGGAGTCCTGCCCAGCCATACCTGGTAGAAGGAGGGCTCCAGCAGCCAGTCCTTCCAGAGCAGCAGCGGGCGTGGGGGGCCTGGGGGCTCCTTGTGCAGCAGTGGAGTGCTCTCCTCTGGCTCAGGCAGCACCCCTGGTAGGTATGGCTTCTCCTTGGTGCCCAGGTGGAAGATGAGGGAGAACACGGCCCCCAGGCCCACCACGATGAGGGCCAAGTTCTGGTGAGGCAGTGGGGGTGAGCACAGCAGTGGGGGCAGCCCACCATCAGCCCCCCAGCAGTCTGCAGGGTAAGGAGGGGTGCCCAAACCCCAAGGATGGCTCAGTGTGGCTCTTGCCCAGTTGGTGAGGTTTTAGGGCACTGCCCTCTGACTCCCTCCAGTACCTCCCCAGCTGAGCCATGAGAAGAGGGAACCCCAGGGGCTGTGCCCTGCCACTCACCCGAAACACGGGGACGTCCTGGGGGCCCAGGTGCTCCATGTGGTCGGGCTGGTCTGTCTGGAAGTTCAGCAGGAGCCAGGTCAGGCCGTACACAGTGATGTTGGCCATGACAGTGAAGGCATACCTGAGTGGAAGGAAACCCTGGGGCAATGCAGAAGGACAAGCACGGGGACAGCACAGCAGGACACCTCTGCCCACAGCTGCCTTCCAAGCCAGATGTGCTACAGCCTCTACACCCCAGTGTCATGGCTGAGGCGACAGCTCTGAGGGCACAAGGCACCTGGCCAAGCATCAGCCTTACTCCTGCAGCTCCCAGTGTGCCCAGTCCAAGCCTTGGGGCATGACTGGGAGGAAACCACGATCCCTACAGGTCAGTCTGTTCCCCCTCCTGGCACAGCTCACCTCTGCTTCAAGGATGCCATGAGCTGCCTGCCCTGGTACCCCCAGAGTGGGACCACTTGGACCCACAGTTACCCCACATCCTCCCTGCTCACCCTGCTCCACATCTCACATCCTGATCCTGACAGTGACAAGTGCACTGCCCACCTCGCCCTGGAGACATCTCACCTCCAGAACAGTCCCCAGAGCCATGTCCAGCTCTCCTTCAGGGCATCTGGGAGGGACAGTCCCTCCCCTAAAAGCCACTGTCCATTCCCAAAGGAGAGGTGTCCCCAGCTCAGGGAAGTGTCCCACAGGCCGTGTCACTGACATCCCTGGCATCAAGACATTCCCTCCTGGCAGCAAAGGCTTTGGGCCACCAATGCAGGACCAATGTCCTCTGGCACATCCCACAGGACACCCACGTGGCCCAGTCTTTGTCCTGCCATGCAGAGGTCTCTGGTGTGCCACAGCACCCAGGGACCTGTCACACAGTGATGGGACCCAGCATGGGCAGGCGACCCCCAGGTGTGGCTGTGCTCACCTGAAAGCTGTGAGCTCCACCTTCCCATGGTCACTGCTCACCAGCTCAGGGATGAGGGCCAGGTGGGACACCTGCGTGGCTGCCCAGCCAAACTGGAAGATGATGATGAAGGGGAGGTAGTAGATGATGGCTGCCCACTGTGGAGTGCTCTCCCTGCAGGCCAGGCAGGGGCTGAAGACAAAGGGAAAGGACACAAGGACACAGGTGGTGCCTGGGGAGAGAGTGGAGCAGTGAGAGGCTGCACATCTGGCTGGGACTCCAATATGACACAGACAGCCCTCTCCAGGACAGGTCCTACCCCAGAGCTCGGGAGGGAGGTGGGCCCCTTCCCCAACCAGATCAGACACATGGAGCTCCAGACACCCCCTCAGCCCATCCTGCACAGGGAATGTCCTTCCCTCTGGCCCCCAGCACGGACAGACACCCCCCAGTCAAGGTCCTTCCCCAGCACAGTGCTGCCACTGCTCTGTCCCCTCAAGACATCAGGACAGACCCTCAGTGTCACACCCACAGACACCAAGGGGTTCTCATTGTCCCCAGGTGCAGATAACCCCTCCCTGCTCTCTGCCCGTGGTGATGTGACACGCCTAGGCTGGCAGCACTGCTACCCCATCTGTTTGCACAGCCCCTGTCCCGTGGGGCTGGCAGAGTGGGGCTGGCAGAGCGGGGCTGGCAGAGGGCTGTGCTTCCACCACGCTCACAGACATCACCCGCAGCATGACAGGGTGACACAGAGCCACGGGGGGCTCCGGGAAGGCCCCGCTGAGTCAGGGACACCAGAGCCAGGCTCCTCCCTCTGCCGTGGCAGGACAGCACAGGGACACAGCCTGGGGACGCTGCGTGTAGGGCCCCTGTGTGGGGCAGACAGCCAGCCTGGCTTCTCCCTTCCCTTTCCCAGAGTTACAGAATCTGTCTGCCAAGTGTCTCCACAGACCCCCAGGCCCCAGCACAGAGCCTGGTGCCCTGTCCCACATGTTCCCCTGTACTGTCCTACATGTCCCCAGCTTCACTGAGTGCTGATGAACTGCTGTTCCTACAGCTGGGGGGAACGTGCCTTGCCAGGTCCCCAGAGTACCCCCTCCACTTTGCAAGAACCTCTTGTCCTCATGAGTGACTCCTCTTCCTCCCACCCATGAAGGGGAATTCCTCCTCCTCCTTGCTCCCACACAGCACAGCCATGCAGGCCAGGGTAAAGCCAAGGGCAAAGCCAAGAGCAGCAGTGACAATCCCAGCCCAGCCCCATCCATCCCACCAAGGGGTGCTGGGTCCCCACACTGGCTCATAGTTGGCTTTGGTGCTCCAAGAGCTCTGAAGGACAGGGGACTCAGGCACATGTGGTACCTGTGCCCCACACAAACCACAGGCATGGGAAGATCCATGAAGGCTCAAACCAGCCCAGATCCTCTCTATTCCTTGGGTTTTAACTGGGCCCAGATGAGGGGTGAGGGTCCCAGGGCCCCACAGGGCCAGGCTCTGCAGCCCTGTGAGGGCTGTGAGGGCTCCCAGAGCTCCCTGCTGGGGCAGGAGCTGTGGGACCCGACTGCTGCAGCCTCCAGGGCTGCTCCTGTGCCCACCCATGAGCCATCGCCACCAGCACAACCACAGGAGTGTCACCTCCTCCTCGTGGCCCCCTGGGACAGGCAGTGTCCACCACCAGAGTCACCCCCCTGTCCACCCCATGGGGCTGTGCCCATCTGGCACAGGGCTGCACCCCAATAACCGTGTACCCCAAGTGCCCAGGAGTGGCTGCACTGAGTCAGAGGGGTCCTGGGGACCCCTTGCTCTCCCAAGCAGGGCCATGGGAGCCCCCCCCGACCATCCTGCCCGCCCCTGCTGCACCCCTGGGCAGGCAAAGGCTCAGGTTCTTATCTCTGGCCCCGCAGGGGCAGGATCACGAGAATTACAGGCTGCTGCACAAGCGCCTGGGGCAGGGATTTTGCCAGACAGGCTGAGACAGGCATCAAAGAGACGCTCACCCTTCCTCCCCACCGCGTCAGGAAGCTGGACCCCATAAAAGGGCTGGCGAGCGGGCAGGGACACCCGGGACCGCCTGCGGGAACACCGGGGGCCGCGGCCGCGGTGGGAAGATGCCACTGATAGCAACTCGTGGTGTCTCCGCCACCCCGAGGCTGCGGTTTCACAACGTTTCCTCTGATCTGAGCACGGGTTTGCCACCGGACGAGACACCCTGCTCCCACACAACAGCCCTCGCTGCAGCCCGATCCAGGGAGCCGAGCACAGCCGGCTCGGGTGGGTTTGCCACCAGCACTGCTCACTCTGCAGTCAGCCAAGGTTATTCCCAAGGCGCTGGGGAAGCCTTGGGAATAACCCACGCTCCAGCCTGGAAAACAGCCTGTGTCCCTGCTCCAGCCTGCCCTGGGCTGAGCTCTGCTCCCTGCAGCCCCCAAGCAAGGCCTGAGTTAGGACTTCCCCTCTGTGCTCGCAGGGCAGCACCCGGCTGGAGCAGGGGGAGAAAACAGCTCAGGCCACTTCCCTAAATCGAGGGCGCCGGTGCAGCTGACAGCGGGGCAGGGGTGAAGCTGCCCCTTCAACACTCCCTGAGTCACCAAGCCAAGCTCCGGCGAGGTCAGACGCTTTATCAGGCTGCCGTTGGGTTGCATGAAGCAAGAGATAAATTTGGGATCAAGATAAGAGGACCCACACTGCAACCGTCCTCCCTCCACACGGGTGTGCTCCGGGTGAGGCAGTGCCCTGTTGTTACCGAGGGCTGTTATCAATGGCCATTTCTTCCACCAACTGCCCCGTCCCCTGCTGAGTGCCAGCTAAGCAGGACGTGCAGGTTCCTCTCACAGCACCGAGGACCCCTCTCTACACCATGCTGCCCCCTCAGAGAGGGACCTCAGTAGATGGGTCCCTGCCAGCCCCTGCACTCCGTTGCATTTTTTGGCCCAGGGCACAATGCAAGACAAACCTGTCAATAATTCCAGTGAGCCAGAGCCTCCTGTGCATCCCATGGCTGTACCCCACTGCTGCCCCCGGGATGCACATCCCCAGTACAGCCAAGAGCCCCATGCTCTAGGGTCCCCCCTGGGGACACCGAGAGCTGCTCAGGAAGCAGCTGGGCTTCTGGGAAACCCCAGATTTTACTGCTGGTCTTGGTTTTGCTGCAGCTCCAAGGTCTGAGCATGTGGCTCTTACCCCAGCTCACTGCCACCCACACACACAAAGCCCGAGGGACAGTGGGGAGCCCCTCGGGGTGGGATGGTGCCCAGGCAGGACAGAGATACCATGGTGCCCCTTCTCCATCCAGGCTCAGCATCCCACTGTCCCCTACACATGGAGCAGCTCTGTCCCCAACTCGCTGCTGCAGGGGATTCCAGAAAGGCATCTCTCAGGCTATCCTCTCCTCACAAGGCACCCCAGACCCATCTCCTGTCACCCCAGGGCACAGCCTACACACCAGAGCCCCTTCACCCTCCACAGGGCACCCCAAAAGCGACCCAGGGCAACCCCCCCTTCCATGGAGGAACTGGTCCCTTCCACCACAGAGCACCCCTGGGGCTGCCCCTCTCCAGCTGGGGGGACCCTGTCCCCACCTCACTGCCACATGATGGTCTCCCTCCCCAGAAAGGCCCCCACCTTCAGGGAGAACTCCATGCCACAAGGCACCCCGGTTCCTCCCTGCTCCAGGGAACCCCCAAGGCTGATCCCCCAACCCAGAAAGGTACCTTTGGTCTTGTTACCCCTCTTCCAGGGCACCTCAGAAAGGTACCCTGGGGCTGATCCTGTACCCTAGAGAGGCTCCTCCAGGAGCCTCACCCATGTCCCCCAGCAGAGTGTTCCCCACCCATGCTGCCCCAGCTTGGGGCCAACTCCCTCCACCCAACATCCCCCACTGTCCCCCACCCTGAGCATCCTAGAAAGGTTCACCCAGAGTCATCCCTTTCTTCTTATGGCATCCCAAAAAGGCTCCCCTGGGTAGGCCCCACTCAGGGCACCTCAGAAAGGCTCCTTGGGGCCACCCGTCTCCCTTCTGGGCACCCCAGCAGGTGTCTCCCAACCCTGGCATCCCAGAAAAGCTCCCCCAGGGTCACCCATTTTTACACATCACCTTGGATAGCCACCCTTGATCCACTCCCTCAAGGCACCCCAGAAAGCCATCCTCTCCATTTAGAGCACCCTAGAAAGGCTCCCCCAGGTGACCCCCAACTCAGAGCACCCCAGAAAGTCTCCCTCACAGCCATACTCCTCCCCTCCCCTATCCAAAGCCCCTCGGGGTTACCCATCTGTTATCTCTGGCACCCCAGCAGTGTGTCCCACCCACGGCACCCCAGAAAGGCTCCCCACGGCCATTCATCTCCATCCGGCCCACGGCACAAAGGCTACCCTGGGGCCGCCCATTTTCACCCGACCCCTTGGATAGGTACCCTTGGGCTGCTCCCTTCCGGACAGCCCCGCGTGTCCTTCAACACAGAACAGCACATTAGGGTCCCCTGGGGCCACCCCTCTCCACTCAGAGCGTTCTAAAAGGGCTCTGGATGTCGCCCAACACTGACACACGGAAAAGCTCCCCCGGGGTCATCCCTCTTCACCTGGAGCATCTCAGAAAGCCTCCCCCGGCTATCCCCCGCCCAAAGCACCCCAGCAAGACCTCTCAGGGTCCCCGCCCTCCACCCCGGGCACCCCAGAAAGGCTCTCCCGGTGTCAGCGCTCTCCACCCAGCTCCCCCCATCAGAGCTCCCGGTCCCCCGACCCGCCGGCCAGGTGTCCCCGCTCCCTCCGGTCCCCCGCACCCACCGGCCAGGTGCCAGCCCTTCCTGCGTCCGCAGCGGCCGCAGCCGTGGGCCCGGTCGGCCTCGACGACGAGCAGGGGCGTGCAGAACCCGTCGGCCGCCTGCCCGGCGAGGAGCAGCCCGCCGGCTGCGCCGTGCCCGTAGCCCAGCACGGCGTGCAGGAAGGGCAGCAGGTAGGTGAACCACAGCGCCGAACACGCGTCGTTCAGGAAGTGCCCGCACGCGAAGCTGAGCCGCGCCCGCAGCGGCAGAGCCGGGCCCGGGGACTGCGGGGGCTCCGCCATGGCCCGGCCAGAGCCCGCGGGGACAGCGCCGGGACGGGCCCGGCGGGAGCGACCAAGGGAATGGGAGGGAGGGAATGGGAGGGGACAGGGAGGGAGGAGGGAGGAGATGGCAGGGGCAGGGAGGGACCGGCCGGGACCGCTGATCTCCCGCATCCCCCGGGGGCCGCCGCGTCCTGGGCGGGGAGAGCGGGGGGTGACCCGGGCAGGGGGGAGGCGGGAGCGGGTGAGCGCCCCGTTACACCGGTGCCGCCCCACAGCGATCCCAGGGACTCCACTGCTGTCCCCGCACTGCTCCCGGACACAGCACGGCTGCCCCCACACCGTTCCCAGTCACACCAGCTGTGGCCTCGTACTGCCCCCAGTTACACCAGTACCACGACACTGCTCCCAGTCACACCGGTGCTGTCCCATACTGCTCCCAGACGCATCAGTAATGTCCCTGCACTACTCCCAGTCACACCGGTGTTACCCCCACACTGCTTCCACTCACACCAGTGTTACCCTCACACTGCTCCCAGTCACACCAGTGGTGTCTCCATAGTGCTCCCAGTCACACCAATACTGTCTCTGTACTGCTCCCAGTCACACCAGTGCTCCCAGTGCTCCCAGTATCACTCCCACACTTCCAGTCACTCCTGCCCTGCCCATAACAGTTCCACAGACCCCAGTATCCTCACACTGCTCCCAGTCACACCAGTGCTGCCTACAACAGTCCCATTACCTGCACAAGGGAAAGTCCCAGTCACACCAGTACCCTCACACTGCTCCCAGTGACCTCAGTGCCCACCCCAGCAAGGAAATAGTCCCCGTAGTCTGAGGTACCAGTAGGCATCTCAGAATTGCAGTGACACCAGTACACCCTCACTGCTCCCAGCACCCCGGTATTCAAGTGAGGGGTCCCCAGGATACTGGCAGTTGCCCGAGTTCCAATGATCTCAGTACACCATCACACTGCTCCCAGTCACCCCAATATCCCAGTATGCCCCAAGTGGGGAGTGTCAGACTACAGGAGTGGGGGCACAGGGATTGTGGCCACTGGGACGCTGGGATGACTACAGATGCCATGGGGACCCCCTGCTTGGATGGGCACTGGGGACAGTAGGAATCCTGCGAGGGGAGTGCGGGGTTCCCTGGGACTCTGGGGTGGCTACTGGAGTCTTGGGACACCCCCTCTTGGGTGAATACTGGTGTCACTGGGAGAAGTGTGGGATTACTTGGGCAACTGGGACCTCCTCTTGAGTAGGTACTGGTGTGACTGGGACCAGTAAGAGTAGTACTGGGGCCACCGAGACCCTCTAGAGAGGAGTATTAGGGTCACTGGGACTCTGTGGTGACTACAGGCATCACGGGGATCTGCAACTGTGTGAATACTGGAGACACTGGGAGCAGACTGGAGGTCGTGGGGACCTCCCGTTGTGTATTTAATGGAGTCACTGGGCCCAGTATGGCCTATACGGGGGTGACAGGAAGCAGTGTTCGGGGAGTACTGGGGTCACTGGGACTCTGGGATAAGTACTGGTGTCATGGGTATCCCCTGCTGGGTGGGTACTGGGGCTGCTGAGAGCGGTGCTCAGGGGAGGGTAGCTGAATCAGTGGATCAGCCCTGAGGTGGGCACTGAGGTTACTGGGAGCGATGGGAAGATACTGGGGTCACTGGAATAGGGCGGCGGTGGTGGGACGCCTCCATGACGTTGCCCCTTTAAGGCGCCGCCCACACAGGGACGTGCGTCCCCACCTCTGTGTCGTTGCCCCTTTAAGGCGCTGCCCTCTCCACAACACTTCCTCGTCCCCACGCTGGCGGCTGATTGGCCGAGCCCCAGCCGCGCGCGCGCGCCGCTCCCGCCAGCCCCGCCCCCCTCCCGCCGCATCCGTCTGACGTCATCACACCCAGCCAATCCGCGTGGGGCTGCGCTCAACGAGTCGGCGCCGAGCGGCCAATCGGGGGCAGTGCGGCGGGAGCCTCGTTTGCATAATAATAGAGGGGCGTGGTCAGGTGAGCGGCGGCGGCGGTGGGTCCGGTCGGGGATTCCGTGGGGATCGTGTGGGGGGATCGTGTGGGGGGATCCTGTGGGGGGGCCGTTCCTGTCGGGATCCTGGGGGGGCCTGGGGGGACCGAGGAATCGCGGGTGGAGGGCGGGTTATGAGGGCGAGCCCACTGGGGCGCTGCGATGGGACCTCGAGAGGGAGGGCGAGACGGGAGGGGCCGGTGAGGGGGTGCCGGGGGGGCACTGGGGGTGCGAGGGGGCGCGGAGTGTTACGGGGATGAACCTGTTGGGGCTGCGGTGGGTCTCGGGGAGGGGGGTTTCTGCAGGGGAGGGCTCGGGGGACGCTGGGGAGCGCCAGTGGGAGGGGGGCCAGGCCGTGGGGGCTGAGATGGCACTCCCAGGGAGGGGGTGGGTCGGTGGGAGCGGCTGGAGCTTGTGCCGGGATCCTGGGGGCTGGAGGGGGGGAAGGAGAGGCCAGTAAGGGGTTGGCTGGGGAGGAGAGGCCATTCGGGGAGGCATCCTGTGATTTCCCCGCGAGGGAGACACTTCCGAGGGGGGTTTCACCAGGGGGACCCCGGTGGGCACCACCGGCCTGATGGCAATGCCAGCTGTGCTCTGTCCACAGGGTGCTCACCGAGACCCCACCCATGGCCCACAGCACCAAGCAGCCGTCCGCTGCCCTGCTGTAAGTGTCACCACCTGCCACAGGTTCCTCCAGACACCCTGTTCTGTGTCAGTGCCCCGGTGAAAGAGCAGCAGAAACTCACCCCCTTCCAGGCCTTTCGGGTGGTCTGTGTTTGCTGGGGAGGGATTGTCCCACTCTGCTCTGCCCTGGGGCAGCCTCACCTCCAGTGCTGGGGGCACTTGAAGCACCACAGGATCAGAAGGATCCAAAACTGTTGGAGAGTGGCCAAAGGAGGGACACAGAGCTGGGGAAGGCTCTGAGGAGAGGCTGAGGGCACTTGGCTGCTTCAGCTGCAGCAGAGGAGACTGAGGGGAGGCT
>JBBMKD010000103.1:4796118-4806735 GCA_037834095.1 Argya squamiceps
GTGCCCAGAGCAGCTGTGGCTGCCCCTGGATCCCTGGCAGTGCCCAAGGCCAGGCTGGACAGGGCTTGGAGCAGCCTTGGATAGTGGAAGGTGTCCCTGCCCAGGGCAGGGGGAGGAGCTGGATGAATTTTAGGACCCCTTCCAGTCCAAACCATTATGGGATTCTGTGATTCAGCTGTGCTTTTCTCCCTCCTCAGTGAACACTTGTGAGAGGACCAGTCCTTCCAGTCCCCGGGCCTGGCTGGACCCTGGGCCTGTCCCTTGGAGCTCACTCAAGGGACAGTCTCTGCAGGGGGTCTGGCTGCTCCCCCTGCCCCTTGCACCTTCCTGCAGCTGGGACCCCCAGCCTGGACCAGCCGACCCACAGCTGCACCAGCTCCAGGGACCTTCAGCTTCGGGGGACAAGCGGTGACAGGCCTGAGAGCCCAGCTGGGGCAGTGCTGGGAGAGGATCAGCATTGCTGTGAGCACCCCCAGCTCTCCCCTGGGCCCCCAGCCCTGCCTTGCCATCCAGGGTTTCCCTGAAGCCTGGCTGGGGCAGGGGAGGCACTGGTGGGTTTGAGCCTGGAGTGAACACACCCCTTTAGGGTGAACTGGGGCTGGGGGGCACTAGGGGATGACTGGGACCCCCTTGGTCCTTGTGCTGCCTCCTGTCCCCTGGGCAGCTTGGGAGCCCCTTGGTCCCATCCCAGCAAGGGCATGAGGGCAGCTCCTTCCCACCACCTGCCTCAGCTTTTATTTAATGGGTGCCTTCAGCCCCTGCCCCCATCACCCTGCTTGGCTTCCCTCCTTCCCCTCCATATCTGGGACCAGGCAGCAAGCTCCTGAAAGCAATAAAACTGTTCAGGCTAGAGGGGAGCTGGAACTGATGTCCTGGGGCAGGGAGCAGGGGAAAGCTGGGACTGACCCCCTCCCAGGGCGGGGACCCCTGGCAGAGGGAACCTGGGACTCACCTTGTCCTGGGGTGGGGACCACTGTAGCAGGGGAGCTGTGACCGACTCCCTCCTGCTTGCAGGGGCCCTGGGTGTGCTGCACTGGCTTTTGCCTTCTGCCCCTTTTGCCTGAGCCCCCCTGCTCTTGTGGGACCACTGTGCTGGCAGCCGGGGTCAGGGTTGGTGTCCCCGGGACTGCCTGTCATTAATCTCAGACTGTGTAATTAGAGAGTGTCTTATTTTCTTACTTAGCACTACATGGGCCTGGCCCTGGGTCTGACCGGGACCGGGGTGTTCCCACCCCTGCCTGGCCTGCCAGGCCTGAGCTGTGCATCTGCCATTTGCCATCTCCTGGTGCCGCTGGGCTGGGGATGGAGATGGGAGCAAATAAACGTGGGAGAAAACCACTCTGGTCCCTGTGTGTTTGTGCTCACGGGAGCTCCGGAGCTGATCCTGGGGTTGTTGGGGTGGATCCGTGGGTGACAGCCCTGAGCCCATGACTGCAGCACCCAGCCCCAGCCGGGGAGGATGTGATGGTGCTGCCTCTGGGCCGGCTGCTCTCCCACCTCCAGCCTGGCAGGGGCTCTTCCTACGTGGCAGAGCTCACCCGATCCCCGCGGGTGACCTGCGCCACCGGCTCAGGTTTCCGGGCTCGGGGATCACCTTACGGCCGGCGGGGAGCCAGCCCCATCCATAATTCAGCAGCGCCGCAGGGATGCAGCGGGCGGGCAGGCACGGCCGGCAGCCCCCCGAGGGCGGCCCCATGGAGAACGGCGTGGGGCAGGAGCCGGGGACCCCCGAGGCGCCCGGCCCCGCAGCCCCCCGGCCTCCCCGCACCCGCCCCAGGCTGGTGTTCCACACGCAGCTGGCCCACGGCAGCCCCACGGGCCGCATCGAGGGCTTCACCAACGTCAAGGAGCTCTACGCCAAAATCGCCGAGGTCTTCAACATCTCGCCCACTGAGGTGAGGGGCTGCGGCCTGGGGAGGGGTCTTGGTCCCCCACACAGGGACACCCACCCTGTGGCACTGTCTGTGGCCTGTGCTCCTAAAAGTCCCCAGATGCTCCCCCAGTCCCCAAAATTTTCTGGAAGAGATGGCCTCAGGGTTGTATCAGTTCCTCTGGGGAGGGCTTGGGGGCTCTGTGCCTCAGTTTCCCCCCTGTATGTGGGCAGGAAGCCATGTCTTCCAGTTCCCTGGTTAGTTCCAGCTGTCTGAAGCTGTGGAAAGGTGCACAGGGATGGGGCAGTGCAGGGTCCCCAGGCAGGCTGGGGGTCCCTGAGTCCCTCTGTTCTAGCAATGCCCAGATCTGACCGAATCCCCCTGAACTGGCTGTGGCTCCCCTGACACCTCTTGCCCTGCTGGGGCACCCCCAGTCCCTGCTGACGGGGTTCCCCGGGGCAGATCCTCTTCTGCACGCTCAACACGCACAAAGTGGACATGCAGAAGCTGCTGGGGGGACAGATTGGCCTGGAGGATTTCATCTTTGCCCACATCCGGGGTGAGACCAAGGAGGTGGAGGTGACCAAGACAGAGGATGCACTCGGCCTCACCATCACAGACAACGGGGCTGGCTACGCCTTCATCAAGGTGAACCCCCGGGGACCGTGCTGGGGCTGGGGCAGCCCTGGGGACTGTGGCCCTGCAGGTGACATCCCCTGTGCATCCCCTCCCTGGGGCCAGGCTCCTCCCTGACTCCCCACATCAGTCCTTCCCAGGGTCCACCCTGGCCCTGGGGGTCTCCCCTGCCATGGGGAGGTCTGGGAGGGCTTCCCTGCCTGACCTGGCTACCAAAGGGCATGGGAGCACTGAGGTGGTTGTGTGTGGGTTGGGATGGGGGCTGTGTCTGACTGTCCCACTGTGCCATGTGGTCGCTGTGTCCCTGTCCCACCGTGATCCCCAGAGGATCAAGGAGGGCAGCATCATCAACCGGCTGCAGACAGTGTGTGTGGGGGACAGCATTGAAGCCATCAATGACCACACCATCGTGGGCTGCCGGCACTACGAGGTGGCCCGGATGCTGCGGGAGCTGCCGCGGGCTCAGCCCTTCACCCTCCGCCTGGTGCAGCCCAAAAAGGCCTTTGGTGAGTTGGGAAGATTCCCCTGCTCTTGCCCTGGGGACCCTGGGATTGTCCCCAGCCCCCTGTGGCCCTGCAGCCCCTCCCCAGTGACCGAGTGCCTCCCAGGGCTCACTGCCCCCTGTGTGTACCCCTCTGCCCCCCCACAGCCCTGGGGCACACACATAGGTGTCCCCACACCTGCTCGTGTCCCCCATGGGCATCCCCTTGCTCTGTGTGCGCCGTGAGCACCCCATAACCACGAGCATCTCCACTCTGCACCCCTGGGTGTCCCTGACACACATCCCGCCCTGTCCCACACACGGCTCATCCTGCAGTGCCCCCGGGGGACTGGGGGATGGCGGGGCAGTGAGCAGCGAGGGGCTGGGGATGCCAGGTCCTGCCTGTGCCCTCATCCCCTCCCCGCGGGGCACAGACATGATCGGGCAGCGGACACGGACAGGCAAATCCCCAGGCGAAGGCAGAGTGGCCAGTGGGAAGGAAACGCTGCGGCTGCGGACACAGGGTCCGGCCGTGCTGGAGGAGGGGGTAAGGCCCACCCGAGCCTCCCACCCCAAGCCTATGGCTGCTCACACTGTGCCAGGGTGGGGATAAGCATCCCCATATACCTGGGTGCCCCCCGGTGCTGCCCGGCACTCACCCCCCGGGCGCCTCACCCCCAGCCCAGCCCCTCCGAGGAAGAAGCTGCCCGGCGGGTGGACGATCTGCTGGAGAGTTACATGGGCATCCGCGACAGCGAGCTGGGTGAGGGGGGAGCCTGGACCCTGACCAGGAGATGCTCCTACCCCTACCACTGACCTGCCCGTCCTGATCCTTACCCCTTACCCCAACCCTGCCCGAGCCCGCGCCCCGTCCCTGCCCCCTGCTCTGACCCAGCTCCTGCCTCCTCCCCTGCTCCTTTCCCAGATCCTGACTCAGCCCCTGCTCCTGCCCCAGCCCCTCACACTGACCCTGACCTCCCCCTTTTCCCCAACAGCCTCGACGATGGTGGAGGCAGCCAAGGGCAGCCCCAGCGTGGCCCAGCTTGCCCAAGGGCTGGACTCAGTGCTGGGCGAGTTTGCCTTCCCCCAGGAGTTTGTGGCCGAGGTGTGGGCAGCCGTCTGCCACCCCAAGGGGGATAAGGAGTAGCTGGGGACAGGCGTTGCCCCTCACTTTTGTCCCCTCCCCATGTCCCCACCTCATCCCCTGGGGCTGAGGTGCTGTTGGAGGTCCCCATACTGCCCCCCACACCCTCCTGAGCAGCACCTAGATCTGTCCCTTGGGTTGGGGAGCACAAAGCACCCAACCCACCTACCTTCCTGAGGATCTCCCTTACACACCCCCCAGATGTGGTGGGCAGCAGCTGTGGCTCATTAAAGGAGAGACTGGAGGAGAAGGGCTGTTGCTCTCTTGTCAGCAAGGTGGGCTCCCCCCAGGCACCCTCCCTGGGGCCCCCCAGGGTGGTCACCCCCAGCAGGCACCAAGAGCTTCATGAGCTGTGCTTTATTGGGGACAGGGAGGGGGAAGCAGCCCCGTGCCCCCTGACAGCCCCTTGGGTATCGAGCTTGCGGTGGAGGGAAGCCCCTGGATGCAGGTGATGAGGATCCACGGCGGGGGTGGGATGGGGGGATGGCCGTGCCCCCCTGCTCAGTGCCTGTCCCCAGGGCTACTGCAGGACAGAGGCAGCGGTGAGCTTGCGGGGCAGGGAGGGGCTGAGGGAGACGATGGAGGGCCGGGGGTGCAGCCGGGGGTACACACGCTGCAGCACGGCCCGGCGGAACAGGATGTACACCCAGGGGTCCAGGATCTGATTCCAAGTGACCATGCGGATGTAGATCAGCAGCATCTCCTGCGTGTCTGTGGGCAGCACCTCTGCCTGGCCAGGCAGGTGCTGCAGGACCATCTGCACAATGAAGATCTGGGGACAGAAGGTGGCAAAGTGTCAGTGGAGGATCCATGAGCTGCTCCAGGATGGGGAAGTGATGAAGGTCGGGGCACTGAGCACCTTGGAGGAGTCCCGGCCTGGCTTGGGGCACTGGGGAGCACCTGCTCTGCCTGTCACCAGGGGCCAACTCAGGGTGTAGAGAGGTGGCAGGGGGACACTGGCAGGGGAGGTCTTACCAAGGGGACACTCCCAGACCTGGGGGACCTCACTAGAGCAGGGGAGGGGACACAATGAAAGCTGGGACCTCACTGTTAAGGGTGGGGGACACCAAGCCCCTGGAGAGACATGGAGGGAGGTGGGGGGAACACACCGAGACTGAGGCCCCACAAGGAGGAACGGGGGGCATGAAGACCAAGGAGGGACATGGAGGGGTGGTGATGGGGCGCACCAGGACAGGGGCCTCACCAGGAGGGGCATCCAGCAGATGGTGGCGATAATCATGATGCCCACGAGCTGCACCATCATCTCCACCTCGCTGTCCCGGCGCCGCTGCACGGACTCACGGTCGTGGTAGACGCGGCAGAGCGTGACCACGCTGATGGTGTTGAGGATGAAGGAGAGCAGCACGGAGAGGATGCCCAGCAGTGCAAAGAGGAGGCAGAAGATCACATCACCAGTGTCAGGCAGGAGGGTGAGGAAGCACCAGGAGCCGGGGAACTGCAGCGTGTACCGCCCCAGCCCAAACACCGGCAGCAGTCCCAGCAAGCAGGAGAAGCCCCACACCAGCCCCACAATGGCCCAGGCACGGCGCTTGGAGACGCTGGTGGAGCGGGAGAAGGGACGGTTGATGCCCAAGAACCGCTCCCCGGCCATGGTGGCCCCCAGCAGCAGCGGGCACTGCCCGAAGAAGACCATGGAGAAGCCGAGGAAGTTGCAGAGATGGCAGCCAGGGTCCACCTCGACCCAGGAGAACTTGGTGAAGTGGTAGGGGATGATGACCGAGGCCGTCACCAGCAGCCCCATGAAGTCTGTGACCACCAGCCCACAGAGGAAGATGAGGAAGGAGGAGCGGGCCTGGCTGGAGAGCTTGCGGGAGGAGCTGACCAGGACGCAGAGGGCAAAGAGGTTGGAACAGAGGCCGATGAGGCCGAAGGCTGTGGAGAACCAGGGTGAGGCGATGCTGTTCTGTGCACTGGCACGGCCATCGCTGGCATTGAACACCCCGAAGCACGAGTCTGCCTGCCTGGCCATGCTGCTGTTGGGGGGCTCCATGTCCTGCACCCCGTCCTGCTCCTTCCGGCAGCCTCAGGCACCCTCTCAGCTCTGCTCCATGGCTGGAGCCCCCCGCCGCTTCCAGCACCAATCCTGCCTTGCCCTGCAGGGGGAACAGAGGGAATTTAGGGCTGTTCCCTGTGACCTAGCCCACCCATCATCCAGCCTGAGCCTGCAGATAAGGGGTCCTGCAGGGTCTGTGGAGGGGGACACCATGGTGGAACCCCAGCCCTTGGAGGGGAACACCAGGGCAGGACCCAGCTCGTGCTGGCCCCAGGAGCAGCTGCAGGGGGTGCCAAGGGCTGCAGCCCTGGAGCTGCTGGGATTAACTGTCCCCGGCCATGAGCCACGTGGGCCAAATCCCTGCAGAGTGACTGCTGGGGGAAACTCAGCATTGACTCAGCCTGGCTCCCTCGTGGCCTGGGGTGGTGGACATAGGCAAAGATCCCTGGGCCATCACCCTCCATCACGGTGGGGGACACACTCTGAAGGATGCAGGCAGAGAGTGGCTGCAGCAGGACATGATCCTGACACTGCCTATCCCCGTCTGTAAACCCCCGGTTCATTGTGAAGATGCCCCATTTCTCCAGTGTGTTGGGGAAACCCGAGGTACAGGTTTGAGGCTGTGCAGCAACCTTGGCACCATTGCCAAATCACAGCCAGTGTGGGTGACAGACCTTCTCTGCCCTCCCAGCATCCCTCACAGTGAGAGCTGTGGATTTGTCATCAGGACAGTGGCTGTGACAGGGTGTGACAGGGATGGCTGTGGTGGTGGACAGCCTGGTCAGTGCCACTCTGCCTCACTTGGGCCAGGAAGCATCTGGAAATCATAGAATCGTGGGATAATCTGAGTTGGAAGGGACCCGCAAGGTTCATCAACTCCAACTCCTGGTCTTACATGGCTCTCCATTGCAAATCAGTCTGGGCTGCAAATGGGAAGATGTGGGACAGGACAGAGACACATCAATAGTGGGGACTGGACAACCTGGGGACCCCTGCAGGGACCAGACCCCTCCTCTCCTCCTGGGAGCCATTTCTCCAGGCTGTTCTTGCCACCCCACCCACCCCAGCCCACCCTCCTGGCTGACATGATCCTCAGCCCAGTGGCCCCAGTAGAATGCCCAGTGGGATGACCAGCCCTACCCTAACACGCCACCCCTGCAAAGCCTGCACTGTGGTGCCCCTCCCTTGTGCAGGGTGGCACTGCCACCTGCCTTCTGTCCCCAAGTTAAACTTCACACCAACTCTGATCATGGCTGTTGGTCCATCATTGGCCTGGCTCTGAGTCCCCATCTCCCCAGACTACCCTCAGCTGCCAACCCCTCTCCAGCCCCTGGTGCGAGGGCAGCCACAGGGCTGGGAGCCCCTGCACACACTGATCCCACAGCCCGGCCGGGCTGGGCTGGGGCCAGGCATTGCAACATCCTCTGGGGCCTCATCCCGGTGGCACATGGGGTGAGGGCGCCGGCAGCACCCTGCCCGTGCCACGGGACCTGCAGCCCTGCAGGGCGGGGAAGGGCCAGGGGTGCTGGTGGTGGCTTGTCCCCATCTCTCTCCTGTCCTGGTGTGGGGGGCTGGCAGGGCGTAGTGGTGAATCACTGCAAGGCTGGGCCCAGCTTTTTCCATGAGCAGAGAGTGAAAACTTGCTGCTGTTTGTTCTCACTGGTCCCTGAGGGACGGCATCAGCCCCAGAGGCGCTGGCCTGCAGACACGTGGTGAGGCCTCAGCATGACATTCTAAGACCCTGAGGAGTGACCAGCCTTTCCCACGTCCTCTGAGAGGTGACAAAGTCACCCCTGCCCCACAGTGATGCCACATGAGTGCCTGGTGTGCCAGTTCCACTTCAGCTGTCCCTTGCCATGTACCTGCCCACACTGTCAGAGTCCTGTCCCCAGACATGTCCCCCTTGTCCCAGGGTGCTCCTCTGCTCACTGGGGCTCCAGAGCCCACGGGGCGATGCTGCCTTGCTGCCCCTGTCACCTGGGCACTCACAGCCACAGGATGCTCTTGGCCTCTTGCTGGCTCACTGTGGCAGGGTATGACCCCTCCCTACAGTGTCCAGTGAGGGGGTCTCCCTGCAGTGGTACCTTGGCCAGACAAGGAGGCAGCAGCCCCAGAAGCTCCAAATCCCACCATTACCTACATTCCCTCCCTGTCCTCCCTTCACCTCCTGCCCCGACACAGCCACAACCTGGACCCTCGTCCACTGCCCACTGTGGCCTGGACAGGGTCCCTGGGGGCTCTGAGGACTCTGAGTTGGGCTCAGGGGCTGAGCAGCTGGGACCCCCCTGCCCCGTGCAGAGCTGCCTCAGCTGGGCACAGCACTTAGAGGGAATCAAAGGTTTACAAGGGGCCATTTAGAGAGAGGGAACCCCTGCTGTGCCAGAACACACCAATGGTGCCTCCAGAAAGGGGCTCAGGTAGGGGTGGAGGGTCCCACTTGCCATTTCCCCTCCATCATAGGCAGCTACTCCAGGACAATGCATGTGGGGACAGCAGGTCCTGCAGAAGAGAAATCCTGAGCCCAGGGACTTCCCCAACCTCCCTGTGCTCAGTTTTGGGGTTCTGGACCCAGCAAAATGGACATGCCATGGGGAGCAATGGACATGCCATGGGTTTGGCAGGGCATGTTGGGGTAAAATCCCAGAGGAGAGGAGCGAGCTCTGGAATGTCCTGCTGGAGGCGGTGGGGCACTGGCAGTGGGGCTGTGTGGGGCTGCTGCAGGCACTAATGGGGCTCCTGGAAGTGCCTGAGCCCGCAGGTTTGGGTCCTGCTGCAGATGCACCAAGGCTGCCCTGCCTCTGTCGGGCACTGCTTCCTGCCCTGGCCACATCCGAGGGGAGTGAGGGAAAGGCAGATGGGGAGTGCAGGAGGCTGCTCCTTATCAGTTTCTGCCCCAGCCTGTTGCTTCCCCAGGCAGGACTGGGCATGGGGCCTGGACAGGGCTTGCAAGATCAGGCTGGGGTGGGGGCTGGGAGGGAAGAGGTATCACACACCTGCAAAGGGACCCCCAAACCAGACAGCAGTGACTCCCCCCATGCCCTTATGTGCACCCTTGATCTGGGGTCTGCCACTGGATGTGGTGCTTAGTCACAGGGCAGCCGTGCAGAAGATGCTGCAGGGCATTTGCATCTATCCCTTGTATGGCCCGTTTCTGCTTGCTGGACCTCTCCAGGACAAAGATTTCCCTGCATGATCCCTCCTGTCTCCAAAGCCTGATGCCCCTGGTGCAGGTGGTCCCTTGGGACACTGTGTCACCTGTCAGGGATAGATGTGGTCCCACTGCCATCTCCCTCCAGGCTGGGCCTCTGGGGTATCAGATCAGGTCGAGGTCATCAGCTGGGATAGGAAAGGCCATGGGGACTTAGCAGGGTATCAGTGTTCCTCCCTGGACCTACAACCATCACAAGGACTTGTTCCTGAAGAAGTTGGCCTGGCCTAGAGCAGGGACATCCCTAGGACAT
The DNA here is from genome assembly GCA_037834095.1 of Argya squamiceps. Classification (NCBI taxonomy): domain Eukaryota; kingdom Metazoa; phylum Chordata; class Aves; order Passeriformes; family Leiothrichidae; genus Argya; species Argya squamiceps. Next base: position 4,805,726 of record JBBMKD010000103.1, read on the forward strand.
CCAAGACAGAGGACATTTCTGGGAAACAGTGACACACAGGATGGTTCCTGCCAGGCATGGTAACTGTCCTCGCCTGTCCCTGCCGCGGCCCAGGGCAGAGGTCCCCAACCCCTCGGCTGACTGGGAAACAACTGGCACCACCCCCATTCCAATCTCCAGGGCCCCAGAGCCGGCCAGGCGGTGGCTGGAGGATCAAGCCGGGTGCCCTGGAGTGCAGAAGCTGGGGCTCCGCGGCTTCCCCCGCCCGCAGCGTCTCGACATCTCGAGGGCTTCAAGGCTGCTGGGCCGCCCATTCCGACAGCCCGAAATAGACCCTTCCTTTCCCGGCCCTTTCCTGAGCCTTTTCTAGTCCTTCTCCGGCTCTTCCCAGAGAAGCCAGCGGCACATGGGGGCGGGCGGCGGCGGGCGGGGAGGACCCGTCCCGACGGGAGAGTCCCGAAAGCAAATTCTGGTTCCGACGCGAAGCCGAAGATATGCCCGTGGCGACCCCTCGGTCCCCAGGACAGACAGACAGTGGGGGGAGCAGGGACACCATGCGTCCGTCTCCCACTATGGGGTCTCTGCTTCCCCTCCCCCGAAACACACGCGATCCTCGGGGTTGTGTCCGAACCCAGCGGCTGAGCGCCCCGAGAGCCTTGGGAGCCCCGGGAGCCCCGTTCGTCCTACACAGCCCCAGGAGTCCCGCACAGCCCCTCCGTTCGTCCCAACCCTGCGGTCTGCCCGCCCATCCCAGTCTCTGTCCGTCCGTCCCAGCCTTCTGGGCTCTTTGTCCTTCACAGCCCCCTCGGCCCCGTATCTCTCGCCCCGCTCAACGCCTCCCTCCCCGCGCAGACCCGAGCCCTACCTCGCTGCCCACGGGACTCACCCGGCTCAGCTTTGCTCAGCCCGGCTCGGCTCAGCGCGGCTCGACTCAGCTCCGCGGCGGGGCGGGGGAAGGGCCGGGCTCGCCGCGCCCCCCGGAACCGGCCCCGTCCCTCTCCGCTCCCTCCCTGCTCGGGACGGGCCTCCAG
>JBBMKD010000103.1:4814849-4853658 GCA_037834095.1 Argya squamiceps
GGCCGTGACGTCATGAGGCGGGGCGCAGCTCAGGGCGGAGTGTGACGTGCCGGGGCGGAGCGGGGCCTCTCCCGCCCGACCCGGTCCGCGCCCCTTTCCCCCAAACCGGGCCGTGCCCCCGCCGCGCCCACAGAAGAGGCGGACACCCTGGAGAGCACAGCACAGACTGCTTTATCAGAGCGGGGTACAGATCTCTGGAAAAGGGGCTCCCTGGAGAAGGAGGGGAAAAACCCTCAAAGCAACCGAGAAAAGAAAAAAAAACCACCCAGGCCTCGAGCCCCCGGAACAGAGACGGGATAACACCCCAACATCGGCATCCCCGTCCGGCCGCAGCGTCCACACCCCCTCTGCCTTACATTCGGCACACGGTGCACCGCAGCGCGGACGTGTGGGAACAGCGACATCCACGGGGACACCCACCGGGACACGCGGGGGGAGAGGGCCAGCCACCAGGACAGACGCGGGTGGGAACAGGGACAGCCACCCAGGACAGACTTGGCGCGTGTAGACATGGACAGAAAAAAACCCTCAGACATGACCCAAGACGCCTCAGCCCTGGCTTTCTCCTTGTCCGTTCAGGAAGTGCTGGAGCAGTGGCTGGGAATGAGAAGGGGAATGTCGGGGGGATGGAGCCCTGCAGACACCTCTGCCTGCCTTGGATCAAGGCCTGTGGGTGCTCTGGCTTCACTAACAAACTCCCCGAAGTGCAATTCCGGCATACGCGGCCAGAGGCAGCGGCAACCAAAAGCTGCATCCCCTCTGCGTGTGTTGAGTCTCTCCATGAGCTCCTGGGTTTGCCCCAGAGCCTTTACAGGACCCTGACTACAAACTCAGGGACAGAGATGCCCATTTTCTCCTGCCAGTCTCTTACCTGGCAGGGAGAACTCACCTGCAGCCCCAGCACCAGGCAATGGTCAGGGAACGTCCCACAGAGTCCGAGATCTCGGCTGGGATGATGGGGATGAAGAACAGCAGTGGCACACAGACCTGTGTGGGAAAGGGCTGTCCTGCAGGGTCAAATTTCAGAGTACAAGACTCATGGTGCCTCTTTTAATGATGGAGAGCCCGGACAGCACTTGCTGGGTCATTCAAGAGAGCCCAGCAGAGAACAGCAACTCAAGTCCAGAATGAGCTGAAGTGCAGATGGAGGAACACTCAAGACCAAGGCTGCTCCTTCCCTGTTCCTGCCCAGGCAGCACTGGCAGTGCCTGTGACATGCTCGAGAGCCTCTGCTGCTCCCCTGCAGTGCCATGCAGAGGGGGCCAAGAATGAGTTCTAAAATCCATGGTCCTTTCAGCCTCTGTGGGAAGCAGAGACCAAACAGTTCCCCAGCACTGAGCTGCTGGGACAGGAGGTGACTGTGCCAGCTTGAACAGGGGCAGTTTCCATTTCAGATCAACATCTGCCTGCAGGAAGGTTCCTCCTTGTCCCCTTGACAAGCTGTTCAAAGACTTTGCCTGGCTTTTTAGAGGACCACGCCATCCAGACCTGCTCCAAAGGGTCCAGCATTACAGAACTGCACAAGGATCATCTCAAAAAGGGAAGACAATTCTTTGAATTGACATGCTGCAGGAGCTCTGGGTCCACCCCCTCTCTCAGGACCCAAGCCCAGCTCCAGCTCACAAAGCTCACTCTCTGGGACACTCCCTGCACAGAGGCCAAGCAGCTTTAGAGACCCCCTAGAAAGGGGAAGGAAAAAAATCTCCATCAACAATGCTTAAACCATCTCAAAAAAGATGCTTGATTTCAGGTGGCTGCAAAGTCCTGATGAGGCCAAACCCTCCAGCCTCTGACTGAGGTGGTCCCAGAGCTGGGGCCGGGGTCAGAACAGCTTGAGCCCATGCCAGTTCCCCCAGAGAGCCCCCTCCTCCAGCACAGCACCCAGCTGCAGCAGGGATGTGTTTCCCTCTGGCTGTTCTACACACACTGCTGGAAGAAAGAGGTTGAATTTTTAGCTTTTTGAAGCCTCTTGCCTTGAGCCCAAATGCAGGTGAGGCTGTAAGTATTGCACAGCTCCCATTTCCCTCCACCAACCCTTGAGCTCCCCCAGCCTGCAGAGCCCCCCAGGTGGCACAGGAAGGAGGGATGGGGCAGGAGCTGCAGCTGGGAGAATGAGCTGCCAAGCAGCAACAGAAAGGGCAGAGTTTCTTTGAGAGACTTTTGATAGACTGTTTGGTAAATACATGGATACATGAACAGCAGCAACTTGCACAATCCCCAGACTGTGCTCTCAAGAAGCACAACTCACAGCCTTCTGCATCTACAGGCAGGGAAGGGAAGTCCAGGTCCTGTATTCCGTGCAAGAAAAAAACATCAATTCCTGAAGATTCTCACTAAGTTCAGTACAATACAGAAGGAAGAGCTTCCCATCAGCCCAGCTACCTTCTGGGACCCAACATAACCCACTGCTCCTGAGTGCTACTGTGAAGACATTGTGGGGACTGAGGCCTGAGAGAGCAGGGTCCTGCTTCCCCACCCCTCTACATGGAATCCCAAGGAGAGTGAAGATTGTAAAGGGAATAAAGAGATTTCAACCCTCTTTCTCAAGCGAGGTTCATAAAGCACACAAACAAGACCTGTCTCCCTCTGGTCTAACGGATTTCCTGTTTTCTCTCTGGGAGATGAGGATGGGATTGCTGGATCCCAGACTATGCTATGTGTCCTGCTGATGGATGAGCCTGAACACTACCCCATGACATCAAATCCTCTCACCTACAGCCCGCAGCCCTTGCAAAGCAAACCCTCTCAAGCACCCGCAGGGATTTCCACCAGCAGTCATGACCCCAGGCAACACCCCAGCCACCCAACTTTCTGTCCAAGAGTCCATAAGCACAGCAGTGCTGGCACAATTCCGTGGCAGAGCCAGGCCTCCATTCCTGCCTCCAGCGTGTGGATGTGCCCTTGTCCCCCTGCCTGCCCTGAGGGGCAGAGGGGACGTGTGAACCCAGTGTCCGTGACCCCAGGGTACATCCATGAGCACATGAGGGGCTGAGTGGCTCCAGGAGGATGCAGGGTGTGGACAAGCCCCACGTGGGCTGGGCAGAATGGGGAAGTTGCCCTCCATCGTGGCCGGGCCTGGGGGGAGCCCAGTTCCCACGTGTCCGTGAGCGCAGGTCGGGAGCAGGCGGTGGCCGGTCGGATGAAGGGTGGACTCCAAGCACAGAGAGAGGGGTGGTGTGGCAGTGCAGCACAGGGTGAAGGTGGAACCCATCATGACTTCGGGAAGAGCTGAGGAGTCCATGTCACTGTCACCAGGAACTGTGTGCTGCCCCGCACAGTGTTACAGACAGAAGTCACTAGAGAGTTTGGATCCTAGTGAATTGGCATGGTTACTTTGGACTATGGTAACATGGGAGCAATTCTATTCCATGGCCTTTAATACATTTCATTTTCATAGCACCTTTCATCCCAGGGTTTAAGTGCTGTAACGGAAGCAGGTACTGTGCACCCATTAGCACGGGGGAAACTGAGGCACAGAGTGGTTTAGTGACTCGCCTTGGGCCACTTGGAAAAACCGTGGCAGAGTCTGGACAGCCTTAAACCTCCTGACTCCCTCAGTTGATCAGACCACACTGCTGCCTCACATGAAGCCACTCTGCTCCCTACCCTCCCCAGCAATGTGCTCCTACCCATTCTTCGGTGAAGTCTCATGCTCCTTTTTGATGCACAAATATGACCAAAAAAAAAAAAAAAGAAAAAGAAAAAAAAGAAAAAAAAAAGGTGCAGTAAACTAAATGTTTTAAAAAGCACATTTGTGCTGTCTCTGTGCAAAGATAAAAGAAATAAATACATGATTAAAAAATTAAAAAGGTTCACAGTATCACATATGGATAGGTAGCTGTGGTAGTGCATGTCTGGAAAACACTGTTACTACCCAGGATTCTCTACACCCAGCTGGAATTCTCTGCTGGGAGCTGCGGGTGAGCGGGTGGTTTCTTTGCTGCCCACGTCTGGGGGAAGTAGAAATACATGGTTATAGTTTTGCTCCATTCTGAAACGCAGTGCCCAGGATCCTGCAGTGCAGCAATACTGGTGTCAGCAAGCTCTTCCCCATCCCACTGGAATGGCTGCATCAACGAAAAGGGAACACATCGACCTGCAGAGGGAATCACTGCTCTCTGGGACTTCTGTGTCTGCATAGAGATTACTGCAAAAGGCAGAGAGAAGAGAGTCACAGAATCATGGAATCGTTAAGGTGGGAAAAGACCTCCAAGAATACCAAGTTCAGCCATCAGCCCAGCACCACCACGTTCACCACTAACCCACATCCTGAAGTGCTACAGCCACACGTCGTTTGAACACTTCCAGGGACAGTCATGCCACCACTGCCCTGGGCAGCCTGTTCCAATACCTGACAACCCCTTTCAGTCAATAAATATTACCAAATATTCAACCTAAACCACCCCTAGCACAGCTTGAAGCTGTTTCCTCTTGTCCTGTCCCTTGTTCCCTGGGAGCAGAACCCGACCCCCACCTGGCTGCATCCTCGTGTCCAGGAGTTGTGGAGAGGTCTCCCCTGAGCCTCCTCTTCTGCAGGCTGAGTCCCCCCAGCTGCTCCTCATCACACTTGTGTTCCAGCCCCTTCCCCAGCTCCACTCCCTTCTCTGGACATGCTCCAGCCCCTCAATGTCTTTCTGGTCATGAGGGGAAAGAGGATCAACTCCTGAGCACCTGTGCCCACATCAGTCAGGTCTGTGTCCCTCCAACTTCCCAGCATGACCAGAGAGGCTGTTCCACATCCTCCAGAAATGGCAACACCTGAGCTCCCCAAAGCCTTCCTGCACCAAACAAGTGGGAATAAGCCAAAGCCCTTGCTGAGCAGGCCGGGGCTCTGCCAGCACAGAGCTGACCCGAGAGGCAGCCGGGCTCTGCCGCAGCCATGCAGGAGCCCCACGCTGCCAGAGGCCAAGCTGACCTTGCAGAGGGACCTCGACCCAGCGGGCACCCGGCACACGGTGCTGGACACTTACTGTATCGCTCTCCTCATCGGAGACAGAGTGGAGCTGAGCGCTATAGTGGAGCGGGGAGTAAACCCAACTCCTCTCGTCTGTCGGCTGCCAGAGTGGCCAGAGACGGCAGGGAGAATGCAGGGAGAGCAGCAGCAGAGCAGGGAGCAAAGGAGAGAAGAGGAAAAAAATAAAAGGAGAAAATAAAAAGAGTAGGAAACAATACAGTAAGAACAGCTGTCCACCTGGAGGGAGAGCACTGAGCCCAGAGCCAGCTCTCAGCAGAGAAGCCCTCCTCATCCTCAGCACGTACCTGCTCCCTGCCAACCGGGACACGGGACTTGTGCCAGATGCTGTGGGGGTGGCACAACCTCTCCTCTTGTAGGGACAGAGTTTTAGAGCTTTTCACATCAGGGAAACCTTAGTTCCCTGCCACGGCATCACCTGGCTCCAGAGAAACTGAGAGACTTGGGAAGTGACTTACCTAAGAGCAGTGACAGCTCTGGGCTCCTGCTACCTGCTACCAGCTCTTACCCTCCCATTTCCAGAGCCCCATGCATGCTACAAACTGATGTCCAGGAGGGCTTTTACAGGGAAACTGGATTTGTTTGCTGTGCCTTCCTCCTTCTCTGCAGAAGGCAGCAGAGCTGGGGTGAGACCATGGTGGATGGTGGCCACAGAAAGAAAACAGTTATTGCTGAGATTTTGGGGACAGTGAGGTGATGGGAACAAGTACAACACAGGAGGAAAAACACAACCAGACCCTGGAAAGAATGAGGGGAAGGAGGTGTGCCTTGAGGGACAGTTATCACAGCACTGGGCATTGCTGTGAGAAGACACACTCGCTGTTCACACAGCACAGATTCAAGGGCTGGTCTCTGCTTCCAGAGTTCCTGGGGGGCTATTTACATTGCAAATGGGTTCTTTTGTCTCCAGGGGAGTTCCCATAGAGAAGAAACTGCCCCCTTTGATCCAGCCTAGCATTTGCAGAGGAAGAGAAGCAGAACTTCTTCTTGGTGCTTGGAAGAAGCCTGTGGTGTTCCCAGCCCAGGAACTGAGCGTAACAGTCTACAATGCACAAGGAACTACCAGAAGCCAGAGAAGCTTTGAAGCACTGGGCTCCACATGCTGAACCCTTCAGTAACTGCAGCTCCATTAGTAGAGACTGCTGGGAGAAAGGAAGGTTGAGAAACCCCTGTCTGGAGCTTCTCAAAGGGCTCTGTCACAGGTACAGGAAAGCTCCCCACCACATCAAGCTTGTCCCATATCCTCTTTTTCGTCCACCCTGACTGAACCACATGCTCCAGCCAGTCTCTTTCAGAGCCTTTTAGGAGCTTCAATGTGTGTGGGGAGCTACAGGAGGTAAAAGGAGCATCCAGTGCTTGGCATTATTACCCCTCCCAGTGCTGGAGCAGCCAAATCCAGCTGAGGGGCAGGGGGAGCTGCAGGACGAGTTGCCTATTTGCCCACAGAAGTGCAGCACCTTCCTCATGCCATCAGCCATGGCCAGGGGCACATTCCTGCCCCTGCTTCCCCATGCACCCTGCCTGTAACCTAAATGGGAGCACCAGGCTGCACCAGTGAGGCTCTGGCAGCACTGCCACCACCCCCTGGGGACAGCAGCTCTCCCAAAGCCTGAGAAGGTAAATGCTAAACCCCAGAACGATCTCAACTCTAGATTCAGACCCTAAAAGCTCAAATGCCTCCCTGCATCTTTTGGAAAGGAAAATCCTCCCTGCTCAAAGAACACCTTCAGTGAGGAGGGAGCACACTAGTGAGGCTGAGAAGAGCTGGAGAGCTGAAAGCAGCCCTAACTCAGCATCAGCTCCTGCCTCATTCGGTTTATGAGCTGCTCCCCACAAGTCAAAACAGTTCTGTTTGCAACTGGGGTTTTAGAAACTTCAAAACACCTTAATGGTGTCTTTAAAACCCTCTTCCTGGGCTGAGGGAGCTGAGCCTGACATCACCTATAGAGGCCCCAGTGCCTCTCCAGCCAGATCTGGTACTTAAGAATCACAGAACAGTTTGGGTTGGAAGATCACCCAGTATCCCCCCTTGCCATGGGCAGGGACACCTTCCACTACCCCAGATTGCTTCAAGCCCATCCAATCTGACCTTGGACATTTCCAGGGAGAGTGCAACAACAGGTTCTCTGGGCAACCTGTGCCAAGGCCTCACTGCTCTCACTTTTCCCAAGGGCTGAGTGACACTATGGCCCATCCCAGGGTAGGAGCTGTGTCAACAGTCTGCAGAAAAGCAGGACAGAACTCATGATTCTCTCAGATCCTACAAGGAGATCCACTGGTGTAATTTCAATATGCTTCCCCTATTTCTGCTGGGCAGGTTCCTAATGCCCACTCAATCCAGATCCCCAGCTGTTGAGAGAAATGGGGTGCTGGCCCCAGTGTTTCAAAGCTGCAGCTCTGCTCCCCTACGTGCTGTGCTGGTGTGGTCACTTACAATCCCAGAGGAACGCGAGGTAGTTCGGAGTCTGCGCTGGCGGGGAGAGTAAATCCAGTACCTCCCATCTGTGAACTGGGTGGCCCCAGGACAAGTGAGGTGAGAAAGGAAACAGAGGAAAAAAAGGATGATGTGAAAGAGAGGATGAAAGAGAAAGCAAAAAACAAGGGGTTGGGCAACTCCAGGCCTGAACGGGTGAGCAGGTGGGAAAGCCGTGCAGGGGAGAGCGGCGCCCATGCCCTGCCACACTCTGCACTTTTATTCCCTGGGGATGAACAGGAGAATGCAGTGCTCTCCACGAGCAGACTTCCGGTGATCAGACCACAGTCCCCTGAGACTGGCCAAATCTCCCTCTGCAGACACCATCCCTTTACCCAACACTGCCCCTGAGCACTCCTGCAGGAGAGCCGTGGTGCTACTTGAGTGCATGCGTGCAGTCTCATCTGAGCTCCAGCTCAAATGCCTTTCCAAGGAGAATGTCCATGGGAGCTCAGATCAGCTTTTCCCTTCATCCCAGCAGTAACAAACACTCCACAGCACACGACACACATTTAATGCAAAACTCAGACTCAGATGAAGTATGAAAGGCTGATGAGCAGTCAGTCACACTCTCTATGAACACACACTGCAGAATTTTCTCTTGGGTAGAGGTGCCCCTCAACCTGGGGGGAGTCCCTATGCCCAGGAACAGGGAGAAGGAGCAGCTGACCCTCACTAGAAGACACTTGCCAGGAGAGCAGGCAGGATGTGCCTGTATACAGCTGCCATCCATAGACAAGAAGGGGGCAGTGATGTTAGAGGAGCCATTTGCATTTTGAACAGCATGCATCCAACCCCAAACAAGCTGTAAAACAGGGCTGACTCCTTCCACAGCTCCCACAAGCCTGAGTGACTCGGCAATGATTGAGCAGTTCTGCAGCAGAGTCACAAGAGCCCAGGGAACAGCCAATGCTGCATTTTAGTTTAGCCTGAAGGAGCCCATCACATGGGCTCAGGTTATCTCCAGCACCACAAAACCAACAGCGACAAGTCGGAGCAGGGAGAAGCCGGGCACCTCTTTTAATGAGGGTTGCAGTGCCCAGGCACGAGAGAGAGCTCAGCTCTCATGGACAGGCACTCAGCTCTGCTCTGGGAGTCCATGGGACAGGTACATGTTGCTAAAAACCTCTTCTCTGGTCTGCAGAAGTTGCTCAGCCATTGTGGGAGCTGAGTGAGGACCAGCGCCAGGCTCCACGCACTCTGCTGCCAACCACCAACTTACTCCCTGGCTCAGCACTAGACTCCCACTGCATCACCTATTGCAGCCTGCAGGGAAAGGAAAAGCCCGAGTTCACCAGAGCCCAATGTCACCCTCTGCAACCACCTCCCTTTGGGTCTAGGCCATGTTTGTGTCAGGAAAGCAGCCAAGACCTCTGGCTGAGGAAGGAAGACCTCTTTGTTGCACCCACATCACCTTGGCTTGTCCCAGGAGCAAATGTGCTGGCCTAGATAAGCACTTGTGCTTGGAAGTAGAGCAGCACAGCTACAGCTACATCCACAGGAGGAGTGCCACCTGTGTGAGCCCCACTAGATGCTGTTTTGAGTTCTCCAAGTTTAATCCAGTTCCCTGCATTCAAAAACCCACCCAGCACCGAGGTCTCAAGGTGCTCCACACCAAGAAGGTGCAGGACAGCCACTACCCAGCACCCAACTGCTTGGAACAGATAGTGACAGCCTTGTCCAACCCTTCCCATCCCACCCCAAGGGTCAGGTATCTTACAAAGTATATGTCTGTGACTGGCACGTCGTCCTCATCCGAGGCCTGGCTGGCTGGTTCCGAGGCCTGGCTGGCCGTCTCCACCTCTACGGTGGCTGTGGATGTGACAATGGCACAGGCTGAAGAAGTTGCCTCTCTGCAGAGGGGAAGGAAATGACACTGCAGTCAGGACAGGAGCAAGCAAAACTGATTTATTACAGAGGAGCTGAAGATGCTATGCTGTTGCATCCTGAAAGGTCAGGTCAGAGCAGGTCAGGTCAGAACCGTGCTCGGCCTCACCAAACACCCATGACTCCAGCAAAGCCTCCAGCACAATCAGCTACTGCTCAAAACCCACTGTGTGGGCTCTGCTCAACACTCTAAAACACTCACTCTTTGACTTCTTCAGGAGCTACAATCTCAACGTCACACTTGGGCTCCAGCTCGACACTGATTTGCTGAATCTCCTCCTCAACCCGCACCTCCTCGTGTGACCTGGAAACCAAAGAGACAGGCCCCAAGACTCAGCTGGGAATGAGGTATGCAAAGAGAACTGACCTCCAGGGAAAACTTGTGTCCAGAGTTAGCCTGGCACCAGGCCAGAGCCTCTGACCTCTTCCACATCTCTCACCACACCAAAGCTGCTCCAGGATTGAGATCAGATTTATCTGCACACTCTGGAACTGTTTCTGACAATCTTTACTTTGATACCTCTATTAAAGATTTTTAATGCTATTAAAGAAATTACTTGTGCCAGCAGGGCTGGCTCCACTGTCCCCATGGGAGGGAGGAGCAGGAGCCTGCCAAGCTGAGGGGCAGTTGTCAGAGAGCAGCTGAGCTCTGGGTTCACTGACAGCACTGCCCTGTTCTGGGCTGGCTCTGACCAGAGCTGGGGCCAGTGGGCAGCACTTCTGTCCAGCTCCATGCAAAGAACTTGCTCAATTCTTCCTCACAGGGCTGGACCTCAAACCTGGAGTGAGTTCCCCAGCAGACTAGAATAACCAGAGGTATGACACATTCTTGAGCAAATTGGGTGAGGTTTTTTCCATCTCAGCTCATGAATGCAAATTCTTGGTTTAATAAATCTGTGTCTGCACTGGTTTTCACCAGGGGATCCCAAAGAACTCCACAAGTGCACAGGTCCCTGCTCTCCCAGGAAGGGCACATGGAGGCACTAGCACTAGAAAGGGACAAATTAGGCAAAAAAGAGCAAAGGTGGCCACACCTGGAGATGGTTGGTATAGCTCTGGCAAATCTGTGACAGACAGATCTACTCTGAGCAAACCACTGAGCTCCCTGAATGCTCCCAGGTCACTCTGATTCACCTGACCTATTTCTGGATAAGCAGCCACATACTACAGCAGCTCCCTCCACCCATGAGGTACTGTTGAGTCTGAACTATTCTGGATTTAGTCACTGCATTTGCCACATGAGCCCTACCACTGGGGCCTGGCTTTAAGTCTCACATTTTCAGCAATTTCTAACACTGGATTCTGCAGGATAGGATGTGCTTCACAAGTCCCTGACACATCACACAGTGAACAGGTCTCTGCCCTCCAGGGACAGGAATTTATCAGGATTCAGCAACATGCAGCATCCAGAGGTATTTTCATTAGGAAATACCACAGAAAGGGATTTTTTCACAGTGCGTGTCAACCAAACTCAGCAAATCACTCAAAGCTTGAAACAAGGGCTGATGCCTGCAAAGTGGGGCAAACTCTCATCTTCCAAAGACCTTTCCTTCCAAGCACCAAATACTGACTGCAAGGAGAGAGGACATCAGGCTGACATCCTCTGGCTATGGCACATCCTAGGACTGAGTCTCTGATGTCATTTCAAAGCCTACTACACCTACACAATGTCCTGGAAAGCGAGGGCAGAGCCAGCAGCATCCGAAGGCTCCTCGTGCAGATCCTGCTGACACGAGCGATGGAGTAATTTTTACTGGTGCAAAATAATTCCACAATAATGCACAACGATTTCATGATATGAGCCTCTAAAATCAGACACCCCTCTGCAGCACAGCATTTCTGTCCTACCTTGCCCTTGGCTCTGAGACACCACAGGAGGGAAAAAGCCTCACAGATTTCTGAAAATACTGGAAGTTGCTTCTGTGGGGACTGAGGGTGCTCAGTGCCTCACAAAGTCAAAGCCCTTTCACTTTTCCCAGGCCACAAGCAGATGCTCAGAGGAGGAATGTTCCTGCTGTCAGGGCTCACTTATGTTCTTAAAGGGACTTAAATAACCTTCCTTCACTCTGGTGCTGGGTGGGTGGGTAAATTTGGACAACACTGTTGTTCCCTTTCCTGTCAAATAACTGTGGTATTTTCCAAGTGCTAAGAGATCTGCTTTGCAAGGAAAATTCTGTGTAAGAAATGGGGATTGTCTGATTGCAGAAGCAGCTCAGCATCCGTGCCAAAATCCTGGAGCTACTGAAATTCCCACTCAGCCCTCTAAGAGACCTTCACATGGGGATAAACATGAGGTCTCTGAGGAAGAAAGAAGATGAGACAAGAAGATAGGAGACCCATTTCTCACCTGCCATCCTGCCCTGAGGAGTGTGTACGCCTCCTGCAGAAAGAAAACGGAAGAGTTTGGAGAAGCAATTTAAGCCAGAAATCCTGCACTGTCCCCAAATCTACCTCTGCATCCCATAAGGGAGATGCTCTACTTAACAACTGACACTTCTTCCAGCAATAATTAATCCCATCAAAGCTGTGTCTGCTTGCTCCCAGGAGAGATTTAATTAAAATCAGTCATTAGCATTCCAGAGTGCAGGGCAGCCTGCCGGGATCTGCAGCCCCTCGATGCCAGCGGGAGCAGGGGAAGTGTCCTCACCTGTACCTGGGCTGCTCAGAGGTCTCCGAGGGGGATCGCTCGGGAACAGAGAGAGATGTTGACGATAGTGTCGTGGCTATGGAGGCTGTGGTAGCTTCTTCAAAGGAAGGAGGAGTGCAAGGGAGCAGGTCTGGCCTGCCTGCTGGCCCAGAGCAGGGGCAGGGGAGAGGCAGGAAGAAGAGATGATTAAGTCAAACACCAACACTTCACCTACGCCAGCCCTGTGCGAGGCTATTTCACCATGAACCTGCACAACCACACTGGGACTGGCCACTCAAACCACAGACAGGCAGGAAGTTTAGCTGGGTCCATGAACATGACAACCTCTCTGAAAGCATCCTCTGGAGAGAATCAATCAGCACCACTTCCAGCACAACAGGCAGGGAACAGAATGCCAATGAGGACTTCTCAGTCGTGACCAAAGCCGGATTAAAGGCTTGGATCACCAGGGATAGATATCGAAGTGAATTCAGAAATGAACTGAATGTCCAGTGCTTTGCACAGGGAGCAATCCAACACCCCTGCACTGGCTGGAGGAGCTTGTCCTCCAGCACTCAGCTGTAAATGCAGCCAGATGGAAGTGAAGGAAAGGCAGCATAAAACCAGCCCATTCCCTTGTTTTCGAATTGCAAGATCGTGCCTGTTGTAACTGCCCAAACACTGTCATTGGAGTGCTGCAGTTCCCAGTCACTGCCCCTTCCCTCCCTCCCTTTTTGTTTTAAAGGATAGAAAACACAACTTTCTGTTGGCTTTTGGGCTATGACTTATGGTGCCCCTGGCAGCATCTGTCTTGCAGCAGTGATGCAGGTGACCATTTTTACTGCAGAACCCCATAGTGCTGCAGAGAAGGGATTTGGTCTCCTTTGACGCAGAGGTGTTGCATCAAGTACCTGCCGGTGCTGTGACAAAACAATGCACTCTTACCTTCTTCCCTGTCCTGGTTAGGTTTAGCACCTGCAAAGCACAGCAAGACATGCAATGAAGAGCTATCCATGAGAAAAGATCTGCAGTTGGTGCACAGTGGGGAACTGGATGAGAACAAGGGAGGATCCTAAGGAACTGCTAGGAAAGAGAGGGTGACCACAGAGCCAGTGCCCTGAGCGGGGCTGTCACCTTCATCATCGAGTGTGGGGTAACTCCTGGCGGCGCGCAGGTCGTACTGGGTGTCGTCCTTGTCAGAGACCAGCTGGCTGGCCGAGAACGCCGCCGTGGGCCCCGCCGTCTTCACGGCCAGCAAGGCACCGCGCCCTTTCTTCGAGGGGGATGACTTCAGAGCTGGGGGAGGGAGAGAGACAAGAGATCAAAGTACCACCACCAGCTATGGTCACACCAAAGGCATTTTTCCCTTCACAAGGAGAGGCTCTGCCCTCACACGCATCCCTCCTTGACTGAACGCAGGTCAGGTGCAGGGAGCCTGAGCAGACCAAGGCGAGCTGTGACAATCTGAGGACTCTGCGGTTCTTAGTTTTGCTCTGTATCACGGAATGTTTTGGGTTGGAAGGGACCTTAAAAACCCATCTCATTTCACCCCCTCCATGGGCACTACAGCAGACTGCTGCAGGTCCTGTCCAGCCTGGCCTTGGATACTTCCAGGGATGGGGAAGCCACAGCTGCTCTGGGCAACCTGTGCCAGGGCCTCACCACCCTCTGATTTCCTAACTTCTAACCTGACCCTGCCAGCTCAAAACCATTGCCCCCTGCCCGTCACTATCTACCTGCATAAAAGTCCTTCCCCCTCCTTTTTCTAAGCCCCCTTTAAGCACTGGAAGGGGCTCGAACATCTCCCAAGAGCCTTCTCCAGGCTGAACACCCCCAGCTCTCTCAGCTGTACCAGAGTGGAAAACCCTGCTCAGGCTCCAGCCCAGACTCCTTGTGAGGACTGCAGCAGCCAAGCCAAGGCAAAGCCTCATAGCACAGCAGTCCTTGAACTTGACACTTACAGGAATTCTTTCGAAACACCGTGTTGGTCATGAATTTGAAGAATCTCTCTGCATAAAAGCTGGGTCTGTGTACTGACACCGTGTCCTACAACAGCAAGAAGCAATTGTTTAATTTTAAAATGATCCCTCAAGGCAGAATTTCTGTAACAACCAGCACAGTCTTCTTTATTCCAACATTTAGCACTGACAGAGCCTTAAAATGGAAAGGCTCAACTGAAACACTCTAATTAATGCTATAAATAACCCTGAAGTGTTGTCTCTGATTGCATTTGATTATATTCTTGCTGTGATTTTATAACGGGTTTTGGTGATTTCATTCCTTTGTAGACTTCCTGGATTTTTTTTACAGACTGGACCCGATTTGCATACATGAAATAACTTCTGGCTTTGCTGGCTGCCATTCCAAGCACACCTGGATACCTTTGTATGTCACACAGAGACCCAAATTTAACCAAGAGTCTCCATACATTTCAAATGTTTTTGTTTAAAATAGTAGAACTGAAACCATTTCTGCTTCTGATATTTGACTGTGCTCCCAGGATTTGGCATCTCCATATTTCCTTTGCCACTTTAAGGGAAGCCAGGAAATGCAAGGCTGTAAAACAGTTTCCACGTCCAAGGTTGTTCTTTCAGAAACAAACACCTGGCTGCTGCAGGAATGAAGCCAGCAGGGAAACATGGAAAGGCATTTTCTGGCAGAGAGCTGGCTGAAGTGGAAACAGCCAGTCACCAAAGAGAACAAACAGCACAGGGCTCCTGACACCTGGGTGTGTGCTCCTGGTGTCACGGGAGGAGGAGAGGGACAGACAGGAGCAGGGGAGGAAAGCTGTGAGCACAACAGCTCAACATGTGAGGAGCTGGATTGAGCAAGGACCCCGGCTGGGATAAGTGGCACCACCCTGCTGTGCAGGAATGAGAGGCAAGAACTGCTCCTTTCATCAGCTGCAGCTGTGCCAGGTCAGGCTCTATAAATAGCCACCAGGTAATCCTGCTAGGCTTGGACAACTCCTGCTCCTGCACAGGCACTCACCCCGTCATGGACAAGCGCCTTCCAGGTGTGTTCTAGCTTCTTGATGAACCTAATTCCAAGGAGAAATGGAGAGAAAAATAAAGGTACAGATTCAGGCATGCACTCTGTACCAAGCCCCCTTTCATACCCTATCAGGGAGATCCCTGAACTGCCAATGTCACCAGGACAGAGCTTTCTCCAGCATCTCCCCAGCCAGGTCAGGACTGCCTGGCAACACCACAGGGAAGGAGGAGCTGGGCTGGAAGAGGTGCACCTTCCACCCCTAGAGATCTCCTTCCCACACTGAGGTGGGAAACTACTTCTTTATGAGCAGCTCATCATCCTGGACAAAGGGCTGTGTGTCCCCAGCTGTTCTAAGGACATGATGGAAGCCCATGGCCAGCTTCGGGCAGCCGTACCTACTCATCCTCACAGTCTCCAGGACAGGATATCTCTCCTGCTTTCATTTGGTACTAAAAGACATGTTATCAGCCAGAAAAGACACTCTGCCAGGTTACCCACCTGTATGACTGCAGGATATCAATGATTCCTACGTGCAGCAGGAGACGCTCTCCTTTTCCATTCACTGCTGGGATCCCTCCCATCCTGCAGGTAAAGCAGAACTTCAGCAGGTGCAGCTTCAGCCAGAGCCCCTGTTACACCCAAGCTCTGGGGAAGGGCAACAGCAGCCACGCTAAGGGGCTCTGGTGTGGTGTCAGACACACTTTAAAACCAGCATGGTCACTTTGTGCACAACCACAGGCGTCACTGGCTGACCTGGCCTGACCCTGGGTGCCCAGGGTCACTGCCTGCATGGCCAAACACCACGATCATGACAGAACCTGCATCGTGTGGCACAGCTCTGCCTGGGCCAGGAAGCACCATGGAGTTTTTTCCTGCCTACTTCTGGGAATCAGGTTGTTTATTGGGTCAGTGAGGGCTGTCTGCCATTAGGGCAGTAACCCCTTAAGGATGAGGGTATTCCCAGTCCCATTCACACTAATGCCACCCTGCCAAAGGTGCAGCAACCATTGGCACCAGCACAGGAGTACCAGACACTCCTTCAGGCAGCCACTGCAATTATTGATGCTGCCTGAAGGACTGGAAACACCATGGTATCATCTCAGCTCTCAGACCCTCCATCAAACCCACAGCAGCTGGTTTCAGACAACAGCAAGCAGCAAACTCCACCATTCCCTGGCCCAAGAGCCAGGGGGCCAGGCAGAACTCCAGATCAAGCAAAGCACAGGCTTGGGGCAACCCCCAGCCTCCAGCTCCAGCAGTGACTCCAGCACTTGGCTACACTGCTGTCTGCAACCCCACTGCGATGGCCTGAGGGAACTGCCAAGGATTCCAAAGATGGGAGTGATGGAGAACTCCAGGCTCCTAGGGACAGGCTGATCCCTACTTCTGCTCCAGTATTTGGGTGCTGAGCTAGTCTCCTCCTCAGAGCATGGGTGGATGTTTAGAGGCTGTTACACAAACTGACAACCTACAGCCTGGCCTAAGAAGAGAGACTGCTGTGAGGCCAGAGCCTTACAGAACTATTTCCCACCCTGGCTTCCCTCTTTCCCACCATAATGGAGCACCACCAAAACCCCAGGAGAGCTGCTCCCTTGAACAGTTCCTGTGGGCCTCATTAGGGATTTCCCACTCCAGCCTCCACCTCTGCCCCTCCCAGCAGCACGAGCGAGCTCAGGTTTCACCTACGTGTCATCTGTGTCTATGGCCTCCCCCCCGGCAGCCCCTCCTCCCTGGATGGACTCCATGGCAGTGGAGTACAGGGCCTTCTGCCCCATGGGGCGCTTCTCATCCGACGTGCTGTGGGCTCCCTCCGACAGCTGCTCCCGCTCGTGCTGGTCTATGTTATGAACCCCAAGCAGGAGGCTGTAGTCCATGATTTTAAAACTTTCCAATACCTACAGGTTAGTATTGAATTCAAGAACAAAGATAAAATATCAAGCCAGCAGCAGAAATACAGACCCTGAAGCATAGAATCAAAGCAATCAAAGCAAAGCATCCCGTCCACATCCCCACTTTTAACAGAGCCTTAAAGTTTCTGAACCAACAGTCACCTCTGGGTTTGACTGCACAGAGTTTGGCCATCCCACAGTCACACCCAAGGCCTGAAGGCTTGCAAACACCATTGTATCTGCTGCACAGTGATTGGGAAAACGCTCCAGCAGAGCAGCTACAAGTGGAGCAGTGCCAAAGTGTGATGCACCAGGCAAAGGAGCACAGCCTCAGTCCTCAGAGGCTGCCATGAGACCCATCTCTACTGCTTGGCTTTCAGGGAAAAGGGCAGGAGAAAGGATGGATCCTATCTGGGATCAGCAGATTAGCAAGGTTCTCAATTGGAAAATGCTCTTCCTCATGCTTGAGAGCCACAGAGGTTCCTTACCCTGTCCCCGAGCTGCCCCCTTCTTACCAGACAGTCTCGCTGCAACGTCTTCACCAAAGCACTGAAGGTGTCTGCATCCAACATCAGGCCCTCAGGCATGTCTTGGATGAAGTCCAGATCCTTGTACGTAGGGCTGGACTTTTCTTTTTCCTTCTTGGATGCCCGGCGTTTGTAGGTCGAACCTTTGAGGTCAAATTTCAGGTGCATTTTCACCACTCGAGGCAGGATGTTGTTCATTACAACCACGCGGATGTTTTTGCCCCCAGACTGCACACAGTACAGTCCATAAAACTTGGGCAGCAGTGTCCGGGGGTTCTGGTTCAGATTCTGTAGCAAAGGTGGAAAAAAGCAGGGAGAAAGGTCATTTGAGCAGAAAATTCCTGCTGTGTTCACCACAAAGGACATCAACAGCTGGACTAGGGATTCTTTGCTGAGAGGTTCTCTGAACTTAACAGTAGCTCAGTGTACACATTTGACAAAGTCCTGCATTTCAGTGGCTTTACGACCTGAAAATACAGGGACTGAGGGGTTTACCAGCCTCTGGGCAAATAACCAAATCTGGAAATCCCCCGCTTTCCCCAAGTACAGCAGCTAAAAAAAGGAAACCAAACTGGGAGAGAAACAAATACAATAAGTGGGAACTTCAAGCTTAAAAATAACAGCTCCCTTTATCTCTCCACAAGTGTCAGAATCAAGAGCCATTCTCTGTCCCAGAATAAAACAGGGACAGGGTTATTTTTTAAACAAAACAACATAAATGTTCTCCTCCTGTTGCAGAGTTGCTTTATGAAGCAGTCAACCAGAGAGCACGGATATCCTGTTCTGCTGTCATCTCCTTTTTTTAGGCAGCAGAATAATTAGGAATGACATGACAGGCAGGATTTGCTTGTTCAGCTTTGGGTACGTTTGGGAAGGAAACAGAACTTCTCTGCACGCTGTGGCAGGAAGGACAGACCTGACAGGTTCTGACAGACAGCAGAAACGTGACTGTATTAAAATTTCATTCCCCTCAGCTCACCCACCTGTGCACAGCAGTGAGCCCTCTTGGAGAGTGCCAAAAGTAACAGAAGCAGGTAAATGGAAACAGCTTTAAAGTAACTCAGGATGAAACCACCCTGTTTCCCTTTCCCTGACTCCTTTGATATGGGTGGTTTCCCAGGAGCAGCAGGGTGATTAGGTGTAGTACTACAGAACCCAGACAGTGGAAAGCTGCAACAGGTCGCTCAGAACTCTGCATCAGATGGGTAAGTTCAGTTTAATTCACTGACTGATGATGGCAGAATTAACAGTGCAACTCCATTCCCACTCAAAACCTCACACCTGACTTACTACACACATTAGGCAACAGGCAGTGCTTTCCAAGAAAACTCATCCTGTCCAGGAATGCGAGTGTCACCTGCAAAAGCAAGTGATTCACAGAATCTCAGGATGGTTTGGATTGGAAGGGACTGTAAAGACCATTGGTTTCTCCCCCTGCCGTGGGCAGGGACACCTTCCACTGCCCCAGGTTGCTCCAAGCCCTGTCCAGCCTGACCTGGAACACTCCCAGGGATGAGGCAGCCACAGCTGCTCTGAGCAACCTGTGCCCCACCTTCACAGGGAAGAATTTCTTCCTGGCCTGGCTGTCACTAACACACAGACATCCCACAGCCTGCCTCTCTTGGGTGAATTTTCCCCAATAAATATTGAGCAATGAAAGGATTTTCACAGAACTAGTGTAGGATCACATAAACGCACAGCACCAGGCACAGAGATGGGGCAGTAGCATTGCTCCTCATCACCTTCTCCTTGGCATCTTCACAAGAAACAAATCCCTGGTCATTGTAACAATGTCAAGAGTTCTCATCCATAAAGCTGAAGCCTCCAACACAGTTTTGTGCAGGGAGACCAGCTCCTGGTTTTTACACCACAGCACAGGAGGTTTGGGTCCAATTTACTTGACCCAATGCAAATCTCTGGGTCTCAATATTCTGCCTTGCCAGACTGATGGGCAAAGCTGGCTGGTACCATGGGGGCCTCCAGCCTGGAATTGCAGCCAGTGCAATGGCTGTCCATGGAACACAACAATCTCAAATGTCCCTGTCCAGGGAACAGGACAATCCTTGGAGTAACGGTCAAACAGCAGGAATGGGAGAGATTCAGGGACAGCAGTGCATTCCCCACAAAACCAAAGTGGTTGTGTTACTGCCTGAAGAAAAGGAGGCTCAGGGGGGACCTTTTGCTCTCCACAAGTCCCTGACAGAAGGGTGCAGCCAGGTGGGGGTCAGGCTCTGCTCTCAAGGAGCAAGGGACAGGATGAGAAGAAATAGCCTCAAGTTGTGCCACGGGAGGTTTAGGTTGGATATTAGGAGAAATTTCTTCATGGAAAGGTTGTAAAGGATTACAACAAGCTGTTCAGGGCAGTGGTGGAGTCACCATTCCTGGAAGCATTCAAATAATGTGTGGCTGTGGCACTTGAGGACAAGGTTTAGTGGTGACCATCATGGTGCTGAGCTGAAGGTTGGACCTGATGATCTTGGTGGTCTTTTCCAACCTTCATAAGAGTTTTACTATTCTATGATTGCAATTAGCAGCCATCCTCAAATGCAGGCTCAGGCAAATGTATGCTGCCAAGTGAAGAGGAATTAACTAGTTCTGGGAAAAGGACACTCAGAAACACATCTGGGAAGCCATTCTGAGGCCAAAACATGCCTCCAAACTATGGCACAATTATATGCCTCATGTTTACCCACAGAGTTTGCAAATAATCAGCAGGATTTGTGCTTCTGGGACTACTTCATGACATGCTGTTAACACCGTCCCTGGCATGGGGGCAGGCCACAAGACACCCAGGTGGAGAACATGCCCTGTGAGATGCTCTGCCATGACAAAGCTGAGCTGGGTCTGAGGTCCTGGGTGATACACACCATGTAGTATCCAGGAAGGAGCTTCTGCAGGAATTCAGCTTCCTTGTGCATCACAGTTTTGATGATGAATTCATCGTCGCTGGTGACATAGAAGAGGGAGCCGCTGGCCCCGGGGTTGGACAGCTCGATCAGGGGCGCGTTACATAACGAATACTGGTGAGAAAAAGTAAAGAAGGTGATGTTTTATACCCCATTTATTGCAGATTTGAGATCTATGCCCTCAAGGCCTTCCCCATAATGTCATCTCCCTGGGAGATTAAGGGGTAGCAAAGCTCAAGTGAGAACTATTTTCATTATAGGTTAGGTCTGAGCAGCCAGACTGATGGACAATTTATAATTAGAGGCTAAAATTACAGTTCAGGGCATCCCAACTGTTCAGTATCCAACTAATCATCTGCTTTCAGGAACATCCAGCCTTCGTAATGACATCTTATCTGTTCCCATTGTGCCTGCATGCACGTATCACATTCAGGCTCTTTGTGCACAGCCCAGCACACGCTGATGGGCACAGAGGATTTCAGGAGACACCACAGTCTGCTCAGGGACCACATATCACTGTGCTGGAGGGAACACAATGCACTGGCTGTTCTCAGCAGCCTCCCCTGGCCTTGTGCTCCCCTGTTCCCTGCAAAAGCCAGTGCCTGATTCACAGAATCCCAGAATGGTTTTGGCTGGAAATTACCTTAAAGCTCATCTCACCCCATACATGGGGAGGGACACCTTCCACTAGACTAGGTTACTCCAAGCTCCATGCAACCTGGCTGTATTTTTACAGCCACACTTCACGTGCTGAAAACATGTGACAAGTCTTATCCCAGGTGTGCAATCAAAAGGGATGAGCCCTGCTCAAGCACAGCAAAGAGTTCTGCACTGGGGCCTGAACTGGGAGAACACGTCTGGTCATCAGGATGCAAACAGCAGGACTTGTCCAGCAGCAGAGCAAAAAAAAAAAGGAAAAAGCAAAGCAGGCAAAGGCACTTTTTAGCTCAGTGCCCACCCAGGTACTGCAGGGGTCAGGTGGGGTCAGGGCAGGAACACAGAACTGCCCAGTGAGAGGTGAGATGGGGAGAATCAGGTGGGGCATGGAAGGGAGGTAATCAGAACAATAAATGCTCATCCTTATGTAATGAGAACAGCTTTCAGCTCTGCACAGATTAACAATCCCAGACTTGATCAAGTTAATCATCTCATGCATAATTAAAGGAATTTGCTGCTGTGGTAGGCAAAAGACTATCAGGAGAAGCAGAAACAACATATCAGAGCCATTACCTTTGCAACTGAGGCAAACTCCTTGCCTGTCCTCAGTTGGGAACACTCATCATCAGGCAGCACTGCCTTCGCTGGCTGGCGGGAGGGGATCACTGTTACCCTCCCACCAGGCACTGGCACAGGTTTGTTTTCACTGGCAGGTGTTCAGCTGTGATCACCCCCATCTACAGGTGAAGTCACACAAAAAGGGCTGTTCCAAAAGGGGAGGGTGTGCACTCATGGATCTGTTTCCTTCCCCAGTTCACGTAGAACAGGATGTCACATAAAGGCAAGGCCCCAAATTCAACCACAGTACGCTTCAAGTCCCAACGGCTTGTATTCCAAGGTATTTGAAAACCAGCCTTTCCAGCTCTGAGAGGCTTTTGAAGCACAAGAACAAGCTGTAGTTTATTCTGTCTTTTTAAGATGATTAAAATAACTACACTCACATAGCTCTCCAGTGAACACACAAGAAAAAATCCCATCTTTGTCCTTAGAGGGGACATTACAGGGTCGCACCCAGCAGAACACAACTCCTTTGGCTTGTAAACACAGCAAGCTGTTATTACGACAAGGACCAGAGAGGGAAGCCCATTTCAGGGCTTACACAGCTCACACTGTGTGCAGGTCATGGCCTCCCTCCAGCACAGGCTAGCAGCTGCCATTCAGCAAACTCAGACTCGGAATCATGGAATGTTCTGGCTTGGAAGAGACCTCAAAGCCCACCTCATTCCATCCCCTGCCATGGCCAGGGACACCCAGCACTACACCAGGTTGCCCCAAGTCCTGTCCAACCTGACCTGGAACACTCCCAGCCACAGCTTCTCTGGGCAACCTGTTCCAGGCCCTCACTACCCTCATGGTAAAGGCAAATAAAGGAGGAAAAGACAGAGAAATCTGAAAATATATCCATACCAAATAATCATCTGGACGAATCCCAAAGAGCTCTCGGAAGTAGCGGAAAGCCACTGGGGCGTAGGTCTTGAACCTGAAGTCGGCGTAGTGGTGAGCTGGGGTGAGGTTACTGCCTTCACTGCACAGAACACACACATGGGCAGGGCCTGTTACCACTCACCACACATGGACAGTCACACCTGTGTACTTCAGATGCACTGAGCCTTGCAAAAAGACATCTTTGGAACAACAACCACTACCTTTCTTCTGTGGCAGGAAAAAGGTTTCAAACTATCTCCCAAAATCTATTTCAAGAGATTAAAGGAATGACAACTTGCCAAGCAGAATATATTTACACACAGAACGTAACTTTTATGAGCTTTGTTTATTCACAGTTAGTGAGCTTCCAGGAGTTTCTTCCATCTAAAACATGGTATGATTTTGTGGTAGAAATTCTAGATGGACAGCTAGAAAGACAAGCCTATAGGAAGGGTACCAAAGTGGAGTGTATATTACTGCATTTTGCACTGTGCTTCCCTGCAGGCCAGTGCACTGCAGATTCCAACACTTCCCACTGTTCTGTTTGTAAATCATGGAGCAGATTTAAAACATTCACAGCATGCAACTCTGATCTAAAAACAGATGGAAGCTCTCTTGAAAAGGCAGTGAGAGGAAAAGAAAAGAAGTAATTAATGCATTCATTCTTTTCCCCTTCTCCTTTACCTTGGGAAAAAAATGCTCTCCACCACGTAGAAGTCCTGCATTAGGACATCTCTCTCTGGCTTGGAGCTCAGATTGCCCACAGTATATCCAATCCCCAGCTGGATGGCCCCCTTCAGAGTGGATGAGGTGGTCTGGCAAAAGGAAAAGAGGAGTCAGCGACCATTTGACAGCAGATGTATCACAATAACATCTCCTGCATTACAACACAGTCATGTCTGTGACTTTTCTGGGGTCATCTCAGGCACCATACACTGCTAACCAAGTTTATCCAGGTGCTGAAGAGATGAATTAGGGCTTCAGATTTGCTGTTTGCAGGATTGTGCTGTCCAAGAGTGCTACATAAAAATCTCAACCAAATTAATAAATACTGGGCCATAACTTCTCTCAGCCCATCACTCCCACTTGGGTGCCATCCCCCCACTCCCCAAACCCAAACCTTTTTGTAGGTGGTTTCCCCAGAAGCATCCACGCTTCGATGGCCAATCTTCCTTCCTTGGCCTGGCTGTCCTGGCAGTGATGGGCCCTGCAAGGAGAGCACAAGGACAGTCAGGGCACAGGCTGAGCTGCCATCAGAGCAGCACAGCCACATTCCCACACTGTACTGCACACAGGGATCATGGTACTGCTGGAGAAAACTCTCAGAGTGCCAAACACGTGAAATGGAAGCTCTTTGAATTATACTTCCACCCCTCAAGATGAGTTAGAATAGCAACACTCCACCTGACACCCCCACTGCTCACTGGCAGAGCCCTCAGCAAAGATGCTGAGCTTGGAAAAGATCCAGCTGCCAAGATTCCCCTGGTGCTTGACTGTGGTTTCCCATTGATTTAAAACAGTGATGTATTAAATCAAACAGCCACAGAGATTTATTCTTAAAATCCCATGCCCTCACGTGTCACACCGACACCTCGGGGTTTGCTGGAGAGATCAGAAGCAGCTGATGGAGACAGCCCAGCCCCACTCACATTGAGATAATCCATTTAAGCGAGATCTCATCTGTTTACAATTCCAAGGCCGAGCCCACCACACAGGGTGAGCCACAGGAATGTCTCTTCCACAAGTTTTGAAGTTTACAGAAATGCTATAGACTGCCAGCACTTCAGGGTGACAACAAACCTGCTCCTGTCCCCTCCTCCTCTCCTACCTCTGAGTCTGCCTAGCCTTTCTTTGCCAACCCAGGAGGGAGCAGGTTGTGGCTGCTCCTTTAACAGCCTGGTGTAACCAGGTGTTGGGAAGTTCCCTGCAGCTCCTTTTGCAGCCCTAGAGAGTCTCTACTCCACCACCAGTCAACACTGCAGTGACACCCAAGCTCTCTGCCAGCTGATCCCCATGGATCCTTGAGCCCAC
The DNA here is from genome assembly GCA_037834095.1 of Argya squamiceps. Classification (NCBI taxonomy): domain Eukaryota; kingdom Metazoa; phylum Chordata; class Aves; order Passeriformes; family Leiothrichidae; genus Argya; species Argya squamiceps. Next base: position 4,839,297 of record JBBMKD010000103.1, read on the forward strand.
CAGACAGCTAGAAATGCTGGTGAGAGATCAGCACCACTTCAGGGTTTGCTACACTGCAGAACAGCTTCAGATGTTCCCTTGAGCAGCATGCAGAGAGATCCAAGGTCACTTCCCAAGTGACACTGTTCTATCCCTGTCACTCCTGAGTGCTGCACAAACACAGCTCTGAACAATGGCTCTGGCAGACAATGGATAATTTTGCTCAGACTAAGAAGTTCTTTGTACTTTAGCTTTTGATCAAGAGCTTGCAGTTATTTCTGGTCAATCTGCTTGTACTTCTCACTCTAAGGGGCAGTCTGAGTTCTTCTTCAAAAATCCCATTTCCTACCCTATTTTATTAGCAGAGCCAGCCTTGCTTTGAGCACTCCTCCTCCAGCAGCTGTGAGCAGCAGCAAAGCTCAGCCTCTCCTGCCAACCCACTGGATCTTACTCCACACAGGCCCAGGCTGTGCTGTCCTCCCTTGCCAATGGCTCACCATCATCATCCTCCCAACATGATGAGCAGACACAAGCACAGGGAAGGGACTACCATCATCCCAGGAACTGCAGTGACAAAAGTATCTTCCAGTCTCCTGCTATGCCTCTGGCTGTTTCCAGGGCAAGCAAGAGTGGCCCAATTTCTGCACTGAACAATGCAACCAACTTCCACAGAAGCTGAGCTTCCCACTATGTGTATTCTGGTACAAAAGAATCAAGCATTCCAGGCAGTTTTATGGGAAGACTTTGCTGTTCATGTATACAAATGCTCATCATCCCAAGTGAGGAATGGGAAGGAGCATATAAAAATTTTTGATCAAACAAAAATAATTTGAACGTGGTGCCCTAAGCCATGAGTGTGGGTTTCAGTGAAGAGCTTTCAGGCACAGAGCCTCCTACTAGATTCCCTGCTGCCAGCTGTGAAGAGTTTTGCTCCAGAAGGTAACAGTGACTCAGAACCTGTGACCTGGAATATCTACATGAGAAGATGACTCCCTGGTGATGTTCCCCTGTTTTAGGGCTTCACAAATCACAGCCTCCCTGACTCGTTTCCACCAGTGGGTAAGACCCACCAGAGAGGCCAGAAGATGCATTCTCCACTTACCACCTCCAGGTGCTGGTGTGGAAGAGATGCCCTCAGTCACTGATGCAGAGGCATCATGATCACACAGCCAAGCCTGCCCCATGATGGGCACAATCCCTCCACATCCCTTCTGTGGCTGCAACGATGCCAATGAAGGGACCCCAGAGACCTGCAACTAATTTTATTTCTCCCAAATAACAGATATCAATTTTGTAGTAATCTCATAAGTATTTTGAAATGCAGTTTGGCCCAAAAGAGGCAGGCAGAAGAGTTTCCTAGAGCTCTGTGTTCTCATTTCTCAACACAGGATTGTCAAACCCAGCTTTACACATCTCACCTCAGTGGTGGCTGTCCTCCTTGGGCCTGGACCTGCAGACAAAAGGGAAGAGCATCAGGAAAAGTAGGGACATCAAATAAAAACCCTCAACCCAACCACCAAAACTCAGAAAACAGCTCAATGCTGTACTTTTCAAGTACAGCAGCCAGCCCTTAGAGCAGCTGGTTTTACTCAGTTTTCAGCTTTGCTAGTGCAGGAATCTGATGGTACGAGTGTCACCTGAACAATTTCATATTCAGAAGCACAAAACTGCACATTTTTTTCCCAGCAATAGTATTTCCTAAAGGCTTCAGCAGAGAGGTCTTGCAAATCTCTGCTGCCCCATTAAGCAATGGGTCCACACTACACTGAAGAGCTGGCTCCACAGAGAAGCCCAGAGAGACACTCCTGAAGCTGTTTTCCAGCCACTCAGAAGGCACTTGACAAACTGTATCGATAATTGAATATATTTATAGAATCCTATGTCCAAATATATCACACAGATGAACACATCATTTATCTTTATTGCTGCCTGAGGAGAAGCCACTGCTGCTCCATTACAGCCAACTGTGGAAACCAGGGTTTTGCCTCAAGCTTTTAGATATACAATCAGAGCTGGAAACATAGGCCCAAACCCTCTGACATGAGGCCATCTCCCATTTCCTAGTGCGAGTTTGTTTTTCTGAGTCTTCCCAAACCCAAGTTTGCAAGAAGCTCCTTAATTTCAGACAGCAAGGTGCACAGGCTCCTGTGCGGAATGCGGGACCATGAGATCCAGCTGGCTCCCAAGAGCTGCCATGAAGGACCAAGAGCTGCTGGAGAGGAGCTCCCCACACCCCCCCAGCAGTCCCCCAGCACCTCTGTGTGCACAGGCCAGTTCTCATGGGGGAGTCTCCTGCACAGAACACAAAGGGGACAGGTTCAAGGCCTTACTTCCAAGTGTAAGTCTGCCACTCCCTGCTCCTGTCCTACAGGCACAGATCCTTATCAACACATAATCCTTCAGAAAGGGCTTAATTTTGCAAGAGACCATTGAGTGCAATTTTGAGTTTATCTGCACTCAAATTAGGGGGTGATCTTTGCTGGGGGAAGTGGATGTCCTCTGTCCCTCCTGGTTGGAGAGCAGGAAAAGCTCCAGAGTACCCACCCCAACTTCTGCTCCTTCAGGATCTCCCCCATTTGGCGAAGGAAGAAGTTCAACGTGTTGGGGGTTAAATTTCTTCCTTTGTTATTTAAGGATTATTTTCCCCCATGAATTGCTAGGAGATTAACTGCTGGGTTACTTGTGGGTGCTTGACCAAAACAAAGAGGTGGCCAAAAGTCGGGAGAGGAGTGCAGCATGTCTCTGGGAGCTTCCCTCGGAGGGGGCAGCAGCAGGTAGCCTCTTGCTCTCAGCATCTCTCAGCACCGGGAGGAGGACAGCCAAGCTGTTGCATACTGCAAGGGGGAAATTACTGTCACCACCAAGTCCGGTCCTAGGAAATCTACCACCATCTGCTTGTTTGCCCAGGAATTCTGAGCTCGGCGTCTCCTGCCCAGCGGGAGCTGGGCCGGCCCGGTCCCGCGGCTGCTTCGGCACTGCTGAGTCTTCTCGCTACGCCGTAGCCCCGGCCCGCCCTGCCCTGCCGGGACATCCCGCCCTTCAGCTACCACCGCCCGGGATTCCTCTGCTACATCTCCATCCACCAGCCCGGGATTTCTACTCATTGCTGCTGTTCCAGCTCGGTGCTCCTCAGAGTCCTGCAGGGGCACCGAGATCAGGCTGCCTCGGGCTTGGGGAAGCAAAGCCCCTCGAGGCTCCTGGTTCTGTTTTGTTGTTAATGCTGTAGTTGTTGTTCTGTTTGCCTTGTTACACACATTAGTAAAGAACTGTTATTCCTATCCCCATACCTTTGTCTGAGAGCCCCTTAATATCAAAATTATAATACTTCAGAAGGAGGGGGTTTACATTCTCCTTTCCAAGGGAAGGTCAGGCTTTCCCTAGCCTGTCTTCCAAACTAAGACAAATGGTTTACCCATAGTACCTGCTCAACTCTTTCAAAGAGAAGCAGTGATGCTGCTCCAGGGCTTGTTTCAGAAGGAGCCTGAGCAAGAACCTGGGCATCACACCTGAAGGAGCTCCAAGAGAGCTGGAAAGGTACTTTGGACAAGGGCCTGGTGGGAATGGCTTCCCATTGCCACAGGGCAGGGTTAGATGGGATATTCCAAAGAAGTTCTCCCCAGTGAGGATGGTGAGGTCCCAGCACAGGTTGCCCAGAGCAGCTGTGGCTGCCCCGGGATCCCTGGAAGGCCAGGCTGGACATGGCATGGAGCAACCTGGACTAGTGGAAGGTGTCCCTGCCCATGGCAGGGGGTGGAACAAGATGAGATTTAAGGCCCCTTCCAACCCCAAACATTCCAAGATTCCATGATAATGGGATGACAACACCAGTCTGTGACTCAGTTACATTTCGGAAAATATTTCAGACTCTGGAAAGCAAATAAACAACAAGCCCAACAAAAACCCCTTGGTGATTACAGGGAAGATGAAGCTGCTTTGACTCAGAAGTGCTGCAGGTGTCTCACCATCCTGATCTCCACAAACTGGGCAGTCCCTCATGTGAAACAGGTCTTGTCATGTGGCATTTTGAGCTGTCTGCAGAGCACCCCTGGGCCTACAGCCTGGCCTGCGGGGCAGAGCCAGGGTGGCAGAGGAGAGTCACTTCTTGTTATTGTCTTTTAAACAGTGCCCAATTCCTGCCTCAGGGACAGTCACTGAAACGCCACTCCCTGTGTCACAGAATCCCACTGCAAACAGGCAGAGGGGAGTGAGCAGAGTGGGAACCCGAGGGGTGCAGATGACACACAGCACGAGTGACATGAACCCTGTCACTCCTCCAGCTCTCAGACTGCAGCAGCACATGGCTCAGGACCACTGTGAGCTCAAACTGTCCTGAAAAATTAGTTCTTTGGCCTAAGCCAACAGGATTTTGTGATCATTGAACAAAACAGCTTGCAATGGCACGGAGAGCAGGAAAGAAGGCTCTGAGTGAGCATTAGGCTAATGAACTTCCAGAGCACAAACTGAAGCAGCACTACCAGACCATGGCGGAATCCAAAGGAGCTAATGCTGCTCCAGACTGAGCTCTGGAAATCGCTGGGAACACAGTGCAGCTAAGAGCCCTGGGCCAGGGGAATGTGCTCCCCCTGCACGGCTGCCACTGCTCTCCTGGTGCACTAATCTCATTTCTGCACTTTGTCACAATTCCAGAGCAGGAGATTATCTTTAATTTTGTGATAATTACCACAAGCCACTTTCATTCCCAGCTTTTAGGTGTCTGCTGTTGTACACGTACCAAATGTGGAAACAACACCAACTGTCTGCACAAAGGAAAGGTATCAGAGGCAAGGAACCAGAGATCTGTGGGAGAAAGGATGCCTGATGTGGGCAAGAGCAACCCCAGCAAAACCTCCCCCTGCCCCCGCCACTAATAAAAAGTAATCAGCTTTATAAAATCAACTTGTCTTGTCAGAAAACGTAAAAATCTTCCAGTGGCCCCTCTGTGCATGGCACACAGCTGTGCTTGGCTTAAACAAGGTGACAGATGGTCTGGCAAAATCTGATTTAACTCCAGCTCCAGGGGTTATTGAGCCACAGGGCAGCACTGGGGTTTGTGGGAGTGGGAGCACGGCAGAGGGAAGTTTGGACACTTAACAAGCTCATTGAAATGATTCTTATCCTGTTGGCTGTGGCTCACTCAGAAAGGCTGTGCTCAGAAATGTGATGAGTGGCTCTGGAGGGGAAACCCTGAGATGAAACTCCAACTTTCTGCCCTGCTCCAGTCTGTGCCTGGGCTCTGCCAGGCACTTTATGCACGCTTGACCTGCTGCCTTCAGTTCTGTTCTCATCTGTGCATGGCTCTGAGTGACCCTGTCCTAATGCCTGAACTTCTATGGAGCCTCTGAAATAAACACTTCAGTTGTGGCATTCAGCCATTCCCATCTCAGACTTGTGTTTTTTCCATATTCACAGCCACATCAGCCATCACCACCACTAAGCTGACGCCCTGCAGGACAGGCAGGAATTTCCTTCTGGAAAGCCTCTGCACAGGAAAGGGCTCAAGTTTCAGCTCTGCCAGCCAGAGGAGCAGAACCCCCACAAGGTCAGGGTGGGGAGGCCTGGCACAGGGTGCCCAGAGCAGCTCTGGCTGCCCCATCCCTGGGAGTGCTCCAGGCCAGGTTGGATGAGGCTTGGAGCAACCTGGTCTAGCAGAAGGTGTCTCTTCCACTCCCTCCAAACTAGCTGAGGCAGGTTGACTTGCCAAAAGCCTTCACCATCAAAACTTTGAGACATTAGAGGCTTCTGTCCACCAGAAAGGAATTTCTTAAAAGGTTTACAAAAATCCAGCAGAAGCCAAATTTAAGATCACAGAATCCTTGAATATCCTGAGTGGGAAGGCACCCACAAGGACCACTGAGTCCCAAGTCCTTGGCCCTGCACAGACACCCCAACAATCCCACCCTGAGCATCCCTGAGAGCCTTGTCCCAGTGCTCCTGCAGCTCTGGCAGCCTCGGGGCTGGGACCATTCCCTGGGGAGTTTGGTCAGCGCTCACATGATCTAATAACTAAGTTTTCTTTATAAGACAGGTCTATACACACAGACATAAATTTATAAACTTAAAGTATTTGATGCTTTATGATGCCCTAGAAGTCAAAACAAATCTGAATAACCAGTGGACTCTCTTCTCTGACCAGAACTGCTGCTGCACCTTTACTAAAAGCTTCACTTTATTTAAGGGTTTATAAGGACATACAATGTGATTGGAACTAAAAATACATGAAAATATAAATGCCATGTAAGCTCCTTGGCTGGAGGCTGCAACGGCATGACTCCCCCAGAAACCCAGCACACCAGAGACCTGCAGTTTGCCACTTGCACCCAGCCTGCTCTAGTGGAAGGTGTTCCTGCCCATGGCAGGGGGATGGAACTGGACGAGCTTTACGGTCCCTTTCAGTCCAAACCATTGCAGGATTCTGTGAAATGCTGACAAGTTATACACACCCCAAAGGAGTGTGTCTATCTCATTTTTCACTTTCTCCATTGAGAACAAGACAATGTGACACACCTGAGCAGCCCATTTTGACAATAAGGGGATGTGGAGACTGTAACCAGGACCTGATTCCAGCTCCATCAGACCCCTAACACAGACTGGCTCAGTCAATGCCTTACAAGCAAAGGCAGAAACAGGAATGCCAGGACAGGAACTGTGGAAATGAAAGCCACTACACATGTGTTGCTATCAAAATACAGGCAGAAAGGATGGGAATTAAACACATCCATCAAAAGAGATGGCTGTAACTGCCTGCAAGGGACTGCTGGTAAAAACAAATTAAAATTAAGGGGGAGTGGGGGAAGGCGATTCAGCAATCACGGAATGGTTTGGGTTGGAAGGGACCTTAAAGCTCATCTCATTCCACCCCCTGCCAGGGGCAGGGACACCTTCCACTAGACCAGGGTGTCCTGAGTGCCCTCCTTGGACACTTCAAGGATGGGGCAGCCACAGCTGCTCTGGGCACCCTGTGCCAGGGCCTCAGCACCCTCGCAGGGAAGAGTTTCTTTGCAAAATCCCATCTAACCCTGCCCTCTGACAGGGCATTCCCCTTTTTCTGTCCCTCCAGGCCTTTCCCCACAGTCCCTCCCCAGCTCTCTTGTAAGCCAGGAAACAGCCCTGAGCTGGGAAGCAGCCCCTGAGCCAGAGTGGCAGCCAGCTGGGCTTCCCAAGGAGCCAGCAGAAGCACTGCACAGTGTCTCAGGGCACAGGCAAAAGCAATCCCTGAACTGCCTCTCACACTCCACTCCAGTGTGTGGCTTCAGCTCCCAGCACACGGAGCAGCAGCACAGGGCAGTCCTGGGAGGGGAGGGGACACCACAGGGAGCAGGAGTTGGCTTAGCCACCCCCAGGGAAGGCAGCTGAGTACAACCTGCCCTTCCCAGGCACACATTTCTGGTCATTATGGTATTTTCTTCCCATAATTCAACACAATTTGATTCAGATGAGAATCATCAAGTAAGGCACAAAATTATATCAAAATTTTGGGGGTTTTGCCCCTTAAATATGCCATCTCTTGGCAGAAAGAGCTGTAGCTGTAGTGCACCCTGGGCATGGATCACTGCTTCTGCCACCCGAGAGCTTGAAGAACTAATACAGAAACAAAGCAATCTGAGATAAATTCTGCTTGTTATGTAGAACCCACATAAAGTTTTATGATCTAAATGTATCTCTTTTCCCCTGGAGTACTGCCTGACTGACTGACTTTTGGGATCATCCACACAAAACTGGTGCTGGTCAGATGCAGCCAGTTAAACACATGGATGTGTTTAATTTCCATCTTTTCAGCCTGGTTCACCCCATTATTCATCCCGGTGCTCAGGCGGGGCTGGCTCCACCCCTGTGGGCAAGCAAACAGGGGGACAAGAGACCTGGCTCTGATGTACCTGCAGCACAGGTAGCTCAACATTCCTCAGGATACTTTAGCCAGTATCTGAAGTCCAGCAGCTATTTGCAGCAGAAATGCTGGCAGCACCAGGCAGTATCCACACTGGGCTGCCAGAAGCAGCCAGATAAATAATCCTGTTTAATCCCACCTCAGCCACCCTGACTCCTCCCTGCTCCTGCTCGTTACCCACATGGGCTCCATGCCTTGTTTGAAGCACACAGGAACCACCTTCACATAAAATGACATTTGTACAGCAGCATCTGCTGCCTCAACTCCATGTGCTGCACTCTTTCCATGGCCTTTGTCTTGTTTTTCTCAGCAGAAATACTGGGGTTGAGAACAGTAAGGCTTGTAAAAATAAATGGCTTGTACAAATGAAGAGAAGGAGATTAATGTACAGGCTGGGCCTTTGGGCACTTCTGTGGTACTTGCTGAGAGCAGTGACACAGCTGACCCCTCCTTTCCACCCCAAGTATGGACATGCTCTTCCATTAAGTGGAGACAGACAGGCACAGGGAGCCCCAGTCCTGTCCCAGCCACCCCCTCAGGTTTCTGACCCCCAAACTCCTGAAGCTGCTCCCCTGTTGGCTCCCAGGGATCATCACAGGATTTTACAGCCCAGCTCAGCTGATCAAAGCAGACTTCCAGCTTATGGAGCATTGCCAGAGACTGCCACAAAAGGATGTTCTGCAGTAAAGGCATCTACCAGCCTGGTTTATTTTTGGGTTTATGCAGAAACTCTTTCTGCCTCAAAAATAAATCCATTTATCCCAGCTCAAGAGGCAGGGCAGAAGCTGAAGATGCAAGCAGGGAGTTAACACATCCCTCCCTCACCGTCAGCTGCAGGTGCCACCACATCCGGGGTGCAGCATCCCGGGTGCAGCCCCCTCAGGGAGCTGGGCCAGGACATCACCGAGCTGGAACGTTTCCGTAACAACTCCCCGGAAAAGCACTTACAGCACCAAGGCCCAATTACAGTGAGGAACGAGCAGGACAAGACCAGGGAAATGAAATTCAAAAAGAACTGATTTGTTTTCTTGTTTTGGATCAGCTGCATGTAGAAAAAGGACGATTTTGGAGTGCTGAGGCCAAAGCGTGTGACACAGTGACAAAAAGCAGAACAAAAATCTCATCAAAAGCAGCACACAATAGCTGCCACCCAGCAGCGGAACAGGCTGCAGCCGCTCAGCTCAGCAATTATGCAATCCAGTGGGATGTTTGGGCAAACATCTGCTCCATGGGAAAGGTGCAGCCTTATCTGAACACCGTGTTCCTGCTCCCCTCCACGCGGCGGCCGCAGGAGGATTGAGGAGGGAAGAGCACACGCTCCCCAGCACGTCCCTCGCGGGCAGTGGGGGCAGGAAGGCCACAGGCTCCCAAGGTCAGGCCGTGCTGGAAATGCTGGCCTCTTCCCAGCTTCTGCCTTCTCTGTTTATTACAACCTGCAAGTCCAATCTGCCTACCAGCACTCAGAACAAAGCTTAAGCAGGATTAGAGACAGCAAACATGGAGCAGGAAGTGTCACCTCGGCAGGACTGAGCCAGTTCTGTGCCTGTGAGGACACTCAGAGGTGCCGCACTAAAGCCAGGACGCCAATTTAGAGCAGGGCCATAAAAGGCTGAAGGACTTTGAAGCCACATTCCTCACAATCATCCAGAAGAGCCAGAGCAACACTTAGCTGCCCTTACCTTTGTTCAAGGGCAGGATAAGCTCCAAATCCCCTACTAGCAGGTTCCAACCCACTGATTCTGCTCACTCGAGCATCTCCTGTCTGCCCAGAGCTGTGGCTTGGCAGCAAGAGGACACAGAACCTCCTGCTGCCTTTCTAGTTGTGTTGCAAAACCTCTGGGGACCTGAATGTAGCACATGACCCCAGGCAGCCCCTGGGACTCTATTCTGTGTGTTCAGATGGAGTTTCCAGCTGCCACAAGGTCCCCAAGAGCCACTTCTCAAACCCAGGTCAGAGAAGCACAAGGCAGTGAAGGAATTCACTTCCCTCCTTCATTGTCCAAGCATCCTCAGCCCCCTTCCTGCAGACTCCAGGACCTTTAACATGTCCTACCTATCTGCAGGGAAGGAGGCTCATCTCCATCCTCTAGTATGCTGCTCTCCCAGTGCCACTAATAAAGAGGGAGAAGCTTGACCTGACTAATCCGAGGTTACACCCTGCCTGCCACGGCCAGAACAGTTGTTCTGTCCCAAATACCCAGGGTTTCCATCGTGGCACAGCCCAGGGCTTTGGCTGCTTGGGGCTTAGGGTCAGCCCATAGCACCTCCCAGCCAGGCAGTGATTAGTGTTGCTGGGGCCTCTTCACCAGCCAAGCTCCTTTTGGAACTCGTTGGCTCTGTGAGGGCACTTGCAAAAGACAGGGAACTGCCAGCTGGAAAAATGATATATTCACTGTGGTCAATCCCAAAATTTCTTATGCTGATAAACAGCACGGGATATTGTTATTGAGAGGACAAATCCCCTTTAACTAGAGCAGAAGGATGCCTTTGCACATCAGCTTAGCTCCCTTTCCAATATTCCTTCTCTGGGTATCCTGCAAAGGATCTCAGCCTGTCTGGGGGGAGCACTGGCAATGCCAAGGAACCATTCCAGCTGCTTGCAGGAGCAGGAGCACAGCAGATACAAAGAGAGTTGGATTGCAGGCTGCATGAGACAGTGACAAACTATTCCCTACTTTATCTCTCAGCCCTGTGTCACAGACGATTTTGCACCTCTGATTCAGGAGGGATTGGCCAGATAATTCCTAACTTCCACTATTTAAAAGTGTTTTCCTCAAACAAGACTGCCCCCCTTGCTCACTCACCAGCAGGAATTATTCTCATCTAATTTAGTCTGAGAATACAAGAATGCAACCCATGAAAGACATCCACCATTTTCTGACACTCTAAAAAACATGCTGAAGTCCAGTTACTACAGTCAAAGAAGGTAAGGAAATCTACTTAAGTTTCCCAATAACCACCTACCACAACACCAGGACACAGAGATGTCACCACAGTCAGCACAGCTTTAAACCCCTGGGATCCCAGCATCCCAACCAACAGCAGTCTCCAAAGGGAAACCAGCTCTTCTGTCTGCAGGCCACCCTTCCCAAGACATCCCAAAGATGCACCTGCATTTTTACCTACTGGGGCATTTCCTGATTTACTCTGCAGCCAAAGCTGCTCAGCTAAATCCTGTAAGATTTAATTCCACTCTGGCTAATGTCACCTGACAGATTTTCTGAGGGTGCTCAAGCACTGGAGACTTGAAAGGGGATTTCGGAGCAAGGTTATGTACAACGTGCGTCACTGCAGATAAAGTCCTTGTACCCAGCCCCGTGGGAGCAGCCAACAAACTCCTTCACCAAACACTTCCAGGTTGCCACAGGTGCTGCTGACAACACTGCAATGTAGAGCTTTGCATCCCAAAGCTGAGGACAAGGCCTGGGTGGGAAAGGAGGCAGGGACATCTCCAACTTCTACCTGTCTCAAAAACAGACATCCAGGCAAAACCATGAGGTTGCATTTCCAGCTTTTAGAGTGTGAGTTTGTGATACAGCTCTCAAAAAGCACATCCTCTGCACACCTCAGACATGGTTTCCAAGTTGACCAGGTACCAATGAAAACACACAGTTAAGAAAATATGCTCAGAAAAGCAGAGCAGTGACACGTTCTTGTGTGAGAAACCAAAGGTTTGACTCCATAATCTTGCAGGTCTTTTCCAGCCTTAATGCTTCCATGATTCTGTGATCTACTTCTAAATAAACCTAGGTCTTTGCTGATTTAAAAAGAAGAAACCCAAGCTCTTCAGGCTGCAGATATGGCTCATCTGAGCTGGTTTCTTGGCCTCATTCAAGACTCAACTCTTCCAACTCTACTGCTTCCCGTCAGCATGTCCTGTGCCTGCCTGGCAGCACCTCACCACCTTTGCTGCCTGTGCCTCTCCTGCACCAACCACCCAGACCCCAAAGCACAACAAAAATGAGGGTTGGCCAGCTCTTCAGGAGAAAACTGTTTAATCCATCCCACCTACTGCAAATTCTTTCCTCAAGGTAGATGCAGATGAATCCTGGGATGCATCAAAAGAATTGTGACCAGCAGGTTGAGGAAGGGGATTCTGCCCCTCCACCCCACTTGGGTGAGATCCCACCAGCAGAGCTGCCTCCAGGGCTGTGGTCCAACATCAACAGGATGTGGAGCTGCTGGAGCAAGTCCAGAGGAGGCCATGGAGATCCTCTGCTCTGAAGCTTAGGGTGTTCACCTGGACAAAGCTCCAGGGAGACCTCAGAGCCCCTTCCAGTGCCTAAAGGGGCTCCAAGAGAGCCAGAGAGGAGCTTTGCACAAGGGCTTAGAAGGACAGGACAAGGGAGAATGGCTTCCCACTGCCAGAGGACAGGGTTAGATGGGATATTGGGAAGAAATTTTTGGCTGTGAGGGTGATGAGGTCCTGGCACAGGCTGTCCACAGGAGCTGTGGCTGTCACAGCCTTGGCAGTGTTCAGGCTCAAGCTGGATGGATCTTGGAGCAACCTGGACTAGTGGAAGGTGTCCCGGCCCACGGCAGGCAGTGGAACAAGATGAGCATTAAGGTCCCTTCCAACCCAAACTATTCTGTGATTCCATGATCCCTCCTTCTCCTGGACATGCCATCACCTCCTCTCTTCCCCAGACTGAGGGGGCTGATGCCCAGGAGGGGTCCTGAGCCTCCAGTGCTCTCCCCAGCTGGGGCACTGTGAGCAAACAGGGACAGACAGGTCCCTGTGCTGCCAGACTCAACAATGATCTCCAGGGCAAAAGCTACTGACACCAGGTGTGGGGAGTTTGAGGTTAAGAATAAATTTACATTATTGCTTATCACTATGTTCTTTTCTCACTGGTCCAGCTAAGGCTTTCTGCTCTCTGTGACTCAAATGTTTTGGTCAGGTTCTCCTGCTCTGCTCTCACAAAGGCACCTGAACAGATGGAAGAAAACAAGCCACAGCAGAACAAGCTCCAAAGATGGAATGTGCTGCCAAAAATCATAACTCAAAGTTTCAGCAAGAAGTCTCTCCTCTCCCTGGGATCCTGGCTGTAGCATGGCAGCTAGTGACTCAGCTAGCAGTTGAAAAGAAGGTACCTAAAAAATAATGACATTTCAAAAAATACTTCTAGAGCTCTTCCTAGGAAATTCAAACAGGTGAGACACACAAAGAGGGCATAAAGAGACAACTTGCTGCCCATGCTGGGCTACAAGGATGTCTCAGTTGCATCACACCAGTGATCAGGGATTGCCTCCTACAGCTCAGGCAGCTACCAGCTGAAGGACAGGCTGGTTCTGGCACAGACCTGCAGCCTGCTCAAAGCTGGGGCAGAAAAGCAGCTTCTCCAGCCTGGCCTAGAAGACTTCCACTTAAAAGGTTGAGGCAGGAATTTACTACTTCTATTTAACCAAGAGCATCAATGCCCATTTATTCATTCATTTGGGAACCAGATCTCCAGACTCTGCACAGGTATGTGCCCAAACAAAGATGGAAAAGAAGAAAAAGCCCTCAGGCTCCCAAGGTGCTGCTCCTAAACCCCTGCAGGCCCCCAGGAGCTGAGGACCCTGCAGACTGCTGGCACTGTTTTCCTGAGGCTGAGCACACACTTGCACCCAGCACAGCCACAAACCCCTCTGGGAGCAGCAGCAGTTTGGGCTGAGCTTGCACAGGGCACGAGATGTGCCTCACCCTTGGTATTCCTGCACTTGCACAGGACAGAGGTCTCTCTGAAGTGAGGTTGTGGTTCTAGGATGTGTCTGATAGAAGACTCTGAATAGGTGAAAGACAAGAAGTTACCCTGGAGTTGAACCCCAGCCAGCTGGGTCAGCTCTCTTTCCAGCTTTCCACAGCCTCCAGATTTTGGGCTGTGGGTTTCAGAGCAGCTCCTCTCCAGTGAGGAAGTGGAGGAAAGGCATGCCTTAAACAGAGAGAACTACAACTAAAGAATACTGGGGCTCCAAACACAAGTGACCACCTCAGGAAGAGCCCAGGCTGGCTGTCTACATGGCTCATAAATCTGCACTGAAAACACTTGTAAGCTCCAGATGCAACTGGGAACTTGTGGTCTTCCAAGGTTCTCAAACAGAGCCCTGAACCATGAACAACATCCACCCTTCTCAGGGCTCTACTCAGCATCTGCCCAACCCAAGGAAAAACTTGGGATGCCATATGAATCATAGAATCATTAAGGTTGGAAAAAACCTTCAAGGTCATCAAGCCCAACCTCTGAGTGAAGCTCACCATGACTACTAAATCATACACCAAAGTGCCATTTCTATTTGTTTTTTGAACACTTCCAGGGGTATCATCACCACCAGTGTCCTGGGCAGCCTGTTTCAAGGCCTGACCACCCTTGCATTGAGGAAATTTTCCCAGTGTCCAACCTGAACCTCCCCTAGGCCACCTTGAGGTTGTTCCCTGTCCTCCTGTCCCTGTTCCCTGGGAGCAGAGCCCAACCCCACCCTGGCTGTCCCCTCCTGTCAGGGAGTTGTGCAGAGCCA
>JBBMKD010000103.1:4855996-4866829 GCA_037834095.1 Argya squamiceps
AGGGAATGGGCCCAGCCCCAAGGCTGCCAGAGCTGCAGGAGCTCTCAGGGCTGCTCAGGGTGGGATTGTTGGGGTGTTTGTGCAGGGACAGGGGTTGGACTTGATCCTTGTGGGTCCTTTCCAGCTCAGGATATTCCAGGAATTTATGAAAAGCTACAAAATGCAACACAATATCCACCTCCTGATAAAACTTCATTGTCTTGTAACATAAATCAGAATTACAGGGGAAAAAAACATTAAGCAAAGGCAATTGTTAATCTTCCAGATTTCAGCTCTTATCACTGAACAAACAGTCCTTACCAACCACAAAAACCACCCCACAACATGTGCTATTTAAACCCCCAAATAATCCCCACCTGTTAGGCAAGAGTGAAACCCAAGGCCTTATTTCTGAATTCCACCTCAGCAAGTGTCTGTGAGTGAGCATGTCATTAACAGTGACAAGCACAGCTTTGAAACCTCAGCTTCATTTTCTGCTCTCACTATTCCAACTTTGAAGTCAGGGACTATTTTCCATCTCTCCAGTTTGCATTTCTGCCAGCAAATGCTCTGAGTTTTGTACACTGCCCCCGTCAACACACAGCCAGCCAGATGGAGAGAGCGGCCCCAGCACGTACAGAGAAGAGGAAAACTCTCATTTTGCAGATGACACCCAGTTAAAAGTGACATTTAAAGAGAACACAAATGGTTTCAGGTATTACATCTGCCCTCTCAGCTGCATGTGGGCCTGAGCACACCACCCCTTCATCCTGGCACAGGGATGCAGAACTGACACAAACTGCAGAATCAAGAACGCAGAGACACAACCAAGTTCCACATCAGCATCCAAGTGGAGTGACTGTGACTGCTGAAGTGCCATAAGCACATTCAGGGAAGGAGCGCTCAGCTAGAGGAGGATTTTAGCCAGCTCCCTCCCTTTGAAAAATGCAACAATGGACAATTTTATACTGAAAAATGCACAAAATCTGGGCCATCAGATGTGCAGAGAAACTACAGAAAGAAAAACTACTGCAGCATCTTTGTCCTCAGCTGCTGCATCCTGCTCAAAGCAGAGGTTTTGGCAATATTTCCTCGTGTCTTAGCCCAGGTCACAGAATGTGCCAAACATGACAAAGCAGCACAAAGACAGGCAGATCCTCCCTGATATTTTAAGCAGTTAACAAATCCATCACTTTTGCATTGCAGAGGACTCTTCCCTCTCCCTCATTAACCCACGTGGTAAATGCCATCAGTGTCACAAAGCTCCAGTTCACAGCTCTACCCTGGGAAGAGAACTGCACATCCCAAGGGCAGAGCCAAGCAGTGGCCATGGCAGGTTCCAGCTCAGCACCTTCACTTTGCACAATGCACACTGGTGTTTCTAGGCCTTATGCCAAGCCTTAAGGTTTTTCTTAAATCCCTCAGTTTTTCAGGACCTCAAGTAAAATCAAAGGACAGCAGAGGTGACAAGTGACTTCAGCTGGGCTGTCTCCTCTGTGGGATCCACTGTGGACAAAGCAGTACCAAAACTGAGGAGGCTGCAAGGGCAGAAACCAGCCATGTCCCACCTCAGCTGTTGGGACTTCCAAGATTTTATCAACTGAGTTGACAAAACAGGATACACCCCTGCTGGTGGCTGAGGCCACCTGAACTCTGCCAGAGTTCCCAAGTGTCTGGACAATGCTTTCAGGCACCTTGTGGGATTCTTGGGGTTCTCCCGTGCAGGGCCACGAGCTGGACTCAATGATCCCTGTGGGTCCCTTCCAACCCAGGAGATTCTATGGTTTCTGGCACTGTGGTCTGCTGGGAGCCTCACAGGACTTGGGAGATGAGTCTTGAGCTTTGAAAGGACTTCACAAAACCTCTCAAAACTTGCCAATTACATAAAAATACTCAAGTGCTCTGAACCCCTTGTGAGTGGTATCAATACACCAACCCAAATTGCTCCCACTCAGGTTGCTCAGATTGGTGCCAAGTGGCCTGAATTACCTGAGCTCAGACAGCCTTGAATGAGATAAAAATCCATACACAGTCATTCTGAGCCAACTCCAGCACTGGAGGGCTGACAGGACCAGCACTGAACAGCATCTGAAGCAGTGCTGTGACTGTACTGCTGCCCAAATACAACTGGTGCAAAACCAGGTGAATTCCTAGAGCTCAGGAGGATGCTGCTAACTTGCCCTTAAAACAGAACCACAGTTCCATCCACAAATCGGGAATTCCACTCCAAAAAATAATTGAATTAAATCACCTTGAAGTCATTCATCTCATGCACAGAAACAAGACTGTTCTGCTGTACTGTTGAAGAGCTATATTTGATGTTTCTGGTGGGTCACAAACAGGTAGAGAAGCCTCCCAAGGTCACAGGATGCTCCACAGGTTGACAGCAGCAAGACAAAGGTGGTCCCCCCTCATCATCACCTTGCAGCACACATGGCTGGGATGTTTTCCCATCCCACAGGAAAGGGAGGAGGAAGAGCAGATTAAGGTGACCTACATTACTCCTGCTTTAAATACACAGGAGAATTGCTTTTATCCTACCTACCTCCTTCCTCCCTGGCCTTCCTGTCCCAGGAAGACCCCTCTGCCCAGGTGGGATGTGCAGGTCAGGTGAACTCAGCCCTAACCAGGGAGGCAGAAAGCAAGTCTGGGCATTGAGCTTGAACTCCCAAGAGACTGACTTTGCAAACAATGCTCTTTCAGTGGAGATGACACACGTTTCTGTGTGTCCTCAACTCCATCAGGCTGCACTTCACCGGTCTCAGTGCTTGTCTCAGCCACTGGAAATCTGGACCTTCACTTACTTGGGGTGACAGAATATAAAGCAGCAACTAAGAACAGAAAAATCCAAGGGAAATAAAAGTCTAACTAGCAATTTAAACAACATCTTGTCAGGCAGCAAATGAGCAGGCAAAACAATCTTGACTAATTCTACTCTTGCAGAAGCACAGCAGTCACCAGCACAGTCTGGCACATCCAACAGACCCATTTTGAAGGGCAGCATCCTGATGTGCCCAAAGTTTGGGTCACACTAAGGACAGGCTTCCAACACCAGCCCTGTTAAATGACTGTGAACTCAGGTCCCTGGCCCCAAAAGCAGCAGAACTCTTCTCCTATGGAAAAAAACATGAAACAGCTGGGGAATTACTCTGATTTACTAAATTCAGTGAAGGAGTAGAGACCTGACTGGCTTCCAGCCCAGCACTCCCTTCCTCTGGTGAGCTGCATTTCCTCCAGGAGATGGCTGAGGTCAAAGCACTACCAGATCTTCTGGAAAAGAAATTAGGAGGTGTCTGCCATGGTACAGGGACGCAGACAACTTGAATGTGAAGCGTCAGCAGTTTGACAGAGCTTTGTCCAAAAAAGCATTACTCAGTTTAAATGAAGAGTTAATAGCTGTTGTGCCTAAAAATACCTTCAGAGTATGAAAACCCATTTTTTGCAGGAGCCACCAAGACCCATGCAAGAACTCCAACAGGGGAGCAGAAGCAGGAAAGCTTTAACAGCCAGAGCACGTGGCAGAAGCCAAACCAAACCTCATTCCCCTGTGTCACCAGGAGAGGTGGAACATTATGCAGTAAAGCAGCATTTGAGCTCTGTGGAGTCTGACCAAGCTCCCCACCAGCCACGGTGCCAGTGGCACCATCCCAGCAGTGCTGCTGCATTTCAATGACCACAAACAAGGCAAAGCTGCCCTTGTCTTGTAATCCATTAATTCCTCCCAGTTCACCCAGAGCTGTTTTACCCAGAACAAAGACAGAAGCCTGCCTGTGCCATTCCTGTCTGTGCTCAGCTAATCTCCAGGCCCCTTCAGTCATGGATGTGGATTGGCCTGGGCTGGTCTTGTGACAAACCCCGGGCCATGACCTGGTTCCCCTTCCTGGATCAAGGAGTGCCTTGGGCAGCAGGAACAGCTACAGCTGTGCTCCTGGAACGTGGGTCCTTGCCTTTCAAACACTCCTCAAGCAACAGGCAAGTCTTCAATGATGAAGGCAAACAGCTGGTTTACAACTTCTCTTTTCTCCCAGGAAGTCCTCCCCACCCTCTCCAGTAGCAATTTCTGCGAAGAGAACATGCAGATTCTGCTGATTACAAAGGAGATGAGGACTGGGCCTCCTTGATGAGTCTGCAAAGCATTTATACTCCTCACACTGAATGCAAACTGCACAGGCAGTGGTTGGACACAGCAAAGTTTGTTTCCTGCAACTCCAGATCCAAACCAGCGCCGTTATCCAGAGGAACAGCACTTCTCACAGGCACCTGCCAAAGCTGCAGCTGTAAAGAACATGCCAGCTCCATGCTATGAAAGAACACAGCTCTTCTGCACACGTGGATTATTCCAGCCTGCTTCTGTGTAACAGTAATTATTCAAGAGAACCCTTCACATCACACACTGACTCCCTAGCTGTACACATTTGTGTTTTTCTCGATAGAATTAGGGAAGAGCAGTAGGCTTGCTGCAGCTGAAAGCTTGCAGCTTTCAAAGAAAGCTGGAAGAGAAGCAAAGGGACTCGCAGCCTCTCCCCAGAGTGGGATAAAAACATGTCATGGTAGGTGGTGACCAGTGGCATGGGCAGGGCTGAGAACGCTGGGGCAACCCAGCACATTGCCAGCTTCAGATTTCCTCCCCACCACAGCATGTCCTCTGACTCAGCCTGGTAATTCACCACAAGCCAGTGCCAAAACCCACATGTAAGCTGAGGAAGCCACAAGAACACACCATGGAAGAGGATGACACTTAATTAGGGGTTGACAGCATTTTCTGGTAAATATGTGGGTGAAAAAACAAAGCAACAGAAAAGCTGCTCTAATAACTTTTAGCTATTTAATTACAAAAAATGCTTTCTAGAAAGGCTGGATGCTAACCCAGCTATTGGCATCACTGAAAAAGTCAAACAAACAAGTGCCAGGCTGCTTAGGAACTGAGTACTTTGAAGATCTACCTAGAAGGAAAAGCCCCAACATCACCATATGATCACTGGCCTGTGCAGGGCTCTTGGAGAAGACAGGCTCCTGTCCACAGACTCAGTCTGCAAGCTCTCCCCAGAGGAGGGGAGAGCCTGGGAGAGGCAGCAGAGCTGCTTTCCCTTTGGCACACGCTCCCCAGGCAGGCAGGTGAGCAATGCTGGGCTCTGCTGAGATTTCTGCTGATGGGCTCTAAGACCAAGCCCACTTCACACAGGCCACGAGTTTGGTTTTTCACATGACCCTCTTCCTTCTTGTGCTTTTGTTTCATTTCAGCATTGAACAGTCTCTGGCTTCCAGGCCTTTGCAGTGCCTTGATTTCCCTCTGTGCTGTGCTCATGTCTTTTCCTGTCTGTGAGGGCATTCCTGTGGCAGGACAGCTGGCAGCATGGTGTGTGTGTGTGTGTGTGTGTTCTCATCCCAGCATTAGAGGAAAACACAAGTGGCTGCACAGGCACCCTCAGCCAGCAGCAAACACCCAGACCAGGCTGGGCCAGGAATTTTGCTTTGCCAAAGACTTACAGAACACAACAGTACTCTTCTCCTTTGAATTCCTGCACTCACCACAGATTTAGAAATAATAAAACACCACAGAGGTGTGTCCATCTAACAGTAAGTACTTACAGGGAATCCACACCAAATTAGGGCTTTGCACCTGCACAATGCTCCTGCCAGGTTCCACAGATGTGACCAGACAATCAGTCTGATGTGACTAAAAGATTATGTTGCTGGGCACATTCATGAGGTGACCCAGCTTGCAGGCATGGAAGATGGGTGACAGACAGCAACACTGTCACTGGGTTATTAAAGAAATCTAAGGAGACTATCAGAGATCTTGGTTAGAAAGACTTAATAGAAAAGGAAATACCCCACCTTGGCACCTGCTGTTCTGCTGCTATTTATGAGTTTCAAGGCCAATCTGGATGGGGCTTGGGAGCACCCTGGTCTAGTGGAAGGTGTCCCTGCCCACCCTTCCAGCAAGGGGCTGGAACGAGATGGTCCCTTCCCACCCAAACCATTCTTTCATTCCATGATTCAAACACTGAGCCACTTCTCCCCCAACATAAGTATCTTGGAGAAAAGCAGGTGCCAAGGCCTCTGGGCCTCTGTGTTAAACCAGAGAGTGTGTCCCAAAACCAGCAATCTGCTCCAATACCTGCTGCCTCCACTGTCCTCCCTGGGACCCATGGGATCAGAGTATCCAGGGAAGGCAGGACCTTCTTTGGCTCCCACTTTCCTGCAGCCAGGATGCCAGAGGGAGCATCTCCTGCTAGTGACATGGCCAGCAGCTCCCTCCCCATGCTGCGGATGGGAGCATTGAGTGTTCACTTCCACCTAATCAAAGCCAACCCTCCTTGCACTGGGATTAGTAAATATTTCCCCCTTCCACTCTGTTTCTGACATTCCCCAGGGCAGTGCAAAAGGTGCAGTGATTTCTGCTTTCTGAGTTATAAGTCAATGACCCCCATGGAACACCCACAGCTCCCACATGCACAGATGAACAGATCTCATACCAGCAGGGCCCAGCAGGCACATGGTACCACATCCATGTCCAGAGTGAGGAACCTGCCAGGCCTCTAGGGATTAATTACAGTACATGGGAATACACCTGGCTGCCCAAAATGATGGATGGGAATAATCAAACACTGACAAATCTTTGTCAGGGTATCACACAGCCATGGCAGGACTATTTCTGGAGTCAACTGGTGCTAAGTCAAAGATGTGTCCATGAAGGAAGAGAGTGCTGGAATTCCTGCTGCTGCTTTTCAGGCTATAACCACCTTATATGGGAAAAACATATTTATTAAGATTGTGCATCTGGCAAGAGCCCATAATGGTCATGTCAGTGAATCACTTCAATAATAGTTCCCAAATTATACACTGTTCATACTAAATCCACTCAGGTCATTCCCTGAGGAGCTCTCCCAGAGAGGCCCAGGTGCCTCCCAAGTGGGAAGAGGCAGTAGCAGCTCTGCCAGCCCCAACCCCAGCAGTGGTGGAATGGGCTGTTATACAGAGGTCAATGCCAAATGCTGCTTAATGAAAATGAGACCAATCATTCCCTGCCCTGTGTGCTCTCGGGGACTCGTTCTCCAGCCTGCCCTGACACTGACACAGGCAGGCTCAGCATCCTTTGGGCAGTGCCCACATCTCCCTGCTGAGCACACTGCCCTTCCCAGCTCCCAGGCTCCATCATCCCAGCTTCCCTGGCAGTGCCCACATCTCCCCGCTGAGCACACTGCCCTTCCCAGCTCCCAGGCTCCATCATCCCAGCTTCCCTGTGTGTTTCCAGCCGATTCATATCTTAAAGAACAATTAATTTGCCAGAGCAGCCTGAATTCTATTTTCATTGCCTTCCTCCTTCCCTGCAGCTGAGCTGTGACTTATTGCCTGTGAAGGAGCTGCAGGGTCTTTAGGAGTTCAAGGCGCGGGGTGTTTTTGTGCCTGCTCCTGCCTGGCTGACTCCCTCTGTAATCATCCTTGCCAGCACCATTTCACGCCACAGAGGCATGTGACATCCAACTAAGCTGTGAACCATAATCATGCTGGGGATGATGTTTACATTTGATTTTTCCTCAAGCTGATAAGCTCTCTTCAATTTCCCCTCTCCATCGAGTTGGTATGAATTGAACTGCTTATGCCCCACAGGGTGGAATTCTTCTCTTATCTCTAATCTGCTCACTGAAAAAATTGCTTCCAGCAACCCTTCAAAAGTCACTTCAAAGTTATCACTGCTAAGAGGGAAGAGCTGCAATACTGTTCCTGGGCTGTCGCAATCAAGGCTCTCCCAGTGCTCTTTGGAGACAGCCACACAAGTGCCACCAGCACACAGCACACCTGGCTGGGCCAGGATCTTCATTCTGCTCCTTCAGCCAGAGGTACAGCAAGACAGCTGTCCAACATGAGTGTAAATCCTTGTTAAATCAATTGAGCTCCCTAAAGCATTAGAATCCAGCCTTGAAGAACACATTGGAGGCTTCTGCTCCAGCTCTGGATCATAAGTGATGGGCAGACTGCAACCTGTGTAACAGGAGACCTGACCAAAGGAAATAAATCCAATCTCAACTCTACTTCCCCATTAGACTGAGAACTCCCACTTCAGAAAGGAGATGGTGGAGGCCAGTTCTGCTGTCCAACACTTGGACAGTGTCAGTTCTTTTGTAGTAACAGTTCTCCCACAACTCAACCACCCTTGAATGAACCACCCAGACCCTGCATCTCCAGACTGCACCTGGCTAGAGGAATGGTGATGCACCATTTGCTCACCCAAGCATCCCTGGGATCAGGTCACCCCAGCCTAAACAAGCCCAGTACTCACCTGTCACCACCACACCTCCCCACACCACCTCTGCTCCTGCCCACAGTCCACCAGAACCCTGGAGCAGCCCCTCACACTCCCTGCAGTCCCTCCCCAGGGCATGAGGGTACAGATTCAGGGAGAAGGCACAGCAAGCACCTGCACCCATTAGATTTTGAAACTTCATTGCAACTAGTTGGTCACAAAACTTTTTAAAATTTCGAAGCCAAGGTCTCAGGAAGGGATGATTTGGGCCTCTGTGCTCAGGAATGAGCCTTGGTGCTGGCAATAAGTGAGGTTTTCTTCTTCAAAGCATGAGATTTCCAAAAGTTCCCTTCAGAACACTCCATACCTTAAGATAATCTACTGCCAAGCCCTCCCTGACCTCCAGCCCTTCTCCATGCAGTTTTACTCCTGTACCAGACTAGCTGGTAATTTTTCTTTAATTACTCAGGGCTTGGGGAGGGTCTTTGTTGGCCTGGCCCACAGTCTGCATTAACCCTGCCACGCTGTTCAGAGCACAGCAGATGCCTCCTCTCCAGCCAGGAGCCAGGCAGCAGGTCTCAGCCATGCTGGTGATCCTCCACCAACAGCACAGGCAGAGCAGGGAGCACAAGGGGAGCAGCACAAAGCACAGGCATAGGTGGGTCACGGGCACTTCAACACCTCCACACAGCAGCAAAGACACCAGAGTTAGGGGGATTTGTCACCCAGTTCAGAGCACAGAGCACAGTGACAGCCCCAGACCCACATCACAGCCTCCCCCGTGCGGGTGCAGCCGTGCCTTCCTACAGCCCACCAAAGGCCACCTCAGCCCCCAGGGTTTGCTCTTCTCCAGCAAAAACTCATTTGCTGTTGTGCACATTGTCCCCAGGCCCCCAGGGAGCTCCAGCTGCAAGTGCAGCTGAGGCCAAGTGACACAATTTGGACGCTACCCAAGTGAGGAGAAAGCAACTTGACTTGAGAAATCAAAGCATCGGTGAGATTACTGGCTCTGTTTCATCTGTTTTACTATCAGCATAAGGTAAGACAGCCTACAGGTTCATAAATTCAGATTTACTTACAGAAGAAGAAAAACACACACTCCCTGCTTAAACCCTTCTTGAGCAACAGTTTCCATTGCCTAGTCCTGAGTAACAACCCTCTATCCTCCCCCAAAAACCAGATATGTGACAGAGAAATCAGAAGGACAAGTGATATTTTAATTGTTCCTTGGTGTCCATCCCCATGGCAGAGGGGAGCAAGATGGGCTTTAAGGTCCTTTCCATACCAAACTGTTGTGTGACTGTTCAGCAAGAGGTTCTCTCTCACTCCCTTGACATCACTTGCCACTCCTGCCCGTGCTGGAAGAACACTCCCAAAAAGAAGTCCAAGGGTGTGTGGGAGCACAGCAAGCAGCCTTGGGAAGGCAGGCTGCAGGCTGCCAGCCCCTGCATTTCTTTGCAGGGCCGAGAAACTGCAGCAGGACGGCTGGGGGCAGCTTCCTTCAGCCCAAACCTCGGCACCTTACCCAAAGTTACACACTACACCCACACCCCCAGCGTGGCAGATGACATCTGCGAAACAAGCACGGCTTCCAGTGTAATTAGCTGGTTCTCAGAAGATTTAATGATGCTCATTTAAAGGCCTGACGACACGGAGATCGCTGTCATCACACAGCCAAACCCTCTGAGCACCCCGGACTCCGGCAGGTGGCCAGAGCTCCGCATCGCGCCTGCGGAGGAACGTGTCAGCCCGGCAGCAGCGGGGCTGAGCATCACGAGCACGGCTCAGCCAGCAGTCCTGAGGCTGTTCATGAACTAGAAATAATTAGGCAGCAGCAGAGGCGGGGGCAGGTGCACAGGCACAGCCTCACAGATCCATCCTGCCACTCGGGAACCCCAAACCTTTCTGCTAATGCCGCTGCCGGGCTCGGGCTCGCTGTGGGCCCCGACAAACGGGCTTCCTCCGACGAGAGGGACCCCCGCCGGCGGCAAAGCCCTTGCTGCCAGGGCCTGCCCGGTCCCCCGAGCAAACCCTCCACCCAGACCCTGTGATCGCCGGGGAGCGACCCCTGAGCGGGGAATGGAGCAGGACGGCCCCGCCACGACCCTGCAGGTCCAGCCGGGGCCGGTTCCGGGACTGAGAGTAGTGCCGGAGGTGGGCGGCCTGTGCCTCGCACGGTGGTCTGGGCGCCACCGCTGCCCTTCGCAGCTCTGAGACTCCCGAGGGCAGAGACGGGGAAGCCCCATGCCGTCGTCGCCCGGTGTCCCGGGAGCCCCGTGCCGGGAGCGGCACCATCCCGGGTCGGCGGGAGAAGGGGAGAAGGGAAGCAGCAGTTGGACAGGACCACGCGGTGTCTGGGGGGGGCGCACTCCGGGGAGTGGGGGGGCTGGACCGAACCACTCCGAGCGACGTGCGGGGGGACCCGGCCGGGGTTACGGCTGGGCTGAACCACTGCGAGCTGGCAGGACACGGGGACACGCCTGGGCCCGGCCGGGTGGGGGACAGCAAGGAGCGGCCCACGGTGCTCGCGGCGCGTTACCTCCTGACGCGTCCGTTCCCCCTACGCCGGCCTCCGGAGTGATGGCACCGGCACCCGCCGCGGCCGT